>CM062837.1:4277602-4437642 GCA_031772345.1 Himalopsyche anomala | reverse complement strand
GTGCCGCCCGTGTGGCCGAGTGGTCAGCGTTGTTGGCTTCGGTTACGGAGGGCACGGGTTCAAATCCCGGTACGGACAGTTTTATAAATTGATTTTTTAATCGATTTATGAATTTCTGTTCGAAGGCATGGATGTATGTGATGTCTTCAATTCCCCACTCCCACCCATCCTATCTTATGAACGGGCGTATCGAGAGCGATTAGCTTACCACTAGTCCTGTCCTAGTCCTATCATTCTATCCTTACTCTCTTTGGAAAAAGAGAGGTTGAGCAACTGAGTAACAAGCAGTTCTCGTAGAAGCACTTATGTTGAGATAAACTCCATTAGGAGTACATATGCTCCACACAGGGAGCGAACATGGTTAAAAAAAAAAGTGTTATAATGCCTTTCCACTAAGTATTAATAGCAGGGTCGTGAAAAATGAGCGGCTTGAAACATTAAAAAAATATATATATATAATGTGTATTCCAACCACAATAGTCCACAGTGTTGACTTTCCATACTTGGCTGACTGAAGATGATCTGATGGAATACATGCATATGTAGTTAAAATGAAATTATTTAACAATGTCGGAGTCGGAGTCGTTTTTTATTTTACAAACTGTTTTTTTTACACGACTCCATAGTCCTGATTAAAAGTAAACACCGTATAAGTGAAAAGTTTTAATTAAAATTTGACACAATAACACATTGCCAAAACGTCATAAGTTCAATATTAAATCAATCAATGGGAAAAAGAGCGTTTGGCCAACATAATAAATTGTAAAAGAATAATTAAAATATACATTATTATTTTATCGCTGTGGCTTGAATTAAATTAGAAACCTTCTTATCGTTAAGCAAAGTTTATACTGTTAGGCTACATATGCTGAATAATATGACTTTATAAAATTATCCAATAGCATTCGTAATAACTAACACATCTAAATGTTTTGCCTTTGTTTACCTACATACATATATTGTAAAAAGAATCACAAAAAATACTATGGAAACAAATAATAAGCTGTCGAGCTTTGTTGGGTTTGTGTTCGTGTACACGTGTAGCAGTTTTTCACACACTATATGTATATTGCTTTATTACCGAGTGTACTTAGATGTTTTATATACAACTATAATCTGTGACGTAATAAAGTTGTTGTGACCATAAGTTGTAACGTAATTAACGCGGACACAGTGTCATATTGTTGTGTCGGTCTGTTTTGTGTCGTGCTCTTTAGATGGCCTGCCAGGGTGTCCATTCTGCTGCTAATGGCGAGGCGGGACGGGTCGTTAATTATATGAGATATCTTTTCACAACGCAAAAGCGGTATACGACGTTGCGAGTTGTTTTCATGGTCACATTCTTGTATACAGACAAGTTTTTGTTAAATTAATTTTATATTATATTATTTGCTGTTTACGTGTTTCAGGTTCGAATTCGTTTTTCATGTGAACAATTTTTTGAGAATTATTTAATAATGTTTAGCAACAAACGATCATTATGCTGATAAGGAAATGAGTAATAAGACAGCAGAAAACATTAGCCAGAATTGAACAATAAAAAAATGGATCATGAAGGTAACACAAAATGAGATGTCGCAATTATACTAAAATAGACAAACATGATAACAAACGCATCGAGCTGAAAATACAAGAAAGAAAGGCAATTGCTTGTTCAGGTTTCAATTAAAATCTCATATTTAATGAAAATATCAGTGTTTCAAATCTATATATTTAAAAAAAATAGTTCATAATGAGTTTTTCTAGTGTTCTTAACACATAAGTGATATTAATAAAAGCACAATATTCCTTTGTACTTCATTCCACTTTATTTAATAGGTCAGGACCGGTTTCGCTAAAATAGCACAACTTAGAATCACTTATAATGTAATTGGTAATTTCTTTTCAATGCCAATTGTTGTTTACAATTTTTCATTTTTGTATAAATAGCATTGTTAAATTATATTTCTTATCAGTTGACAATGCTCTAAATGAGCGAAACCGGCCCTGACCTATTAAATAAAGTGGAATGAAGTACAAAGGAATATTGTGTTTGTATTAATATAATGCCTTTCCATCAAGTATTGATAGTGAAAACCCTAAAAGTAACATAAGTAATACAAAAACTCTGTACAGTGGAACCCCGATCTACCATTCTCGCATTGTTCGTTTTCCCGCATGGATCGTTTATTTTTCATAGTCCCGGCCAAACACCCATAAGAACAATTTAAAAGAATCCCGCATTAATCGTTCCCCTATTTATCGCTTAAATATTTTGGTCCAGTCGCGAATATTATCCCGATTGACAGTTTTCGTTGAATATTTTTCATAAATAGTCATCCAAATATTATGGTCCCGTCTAGGGTATCCAATCCCGGAGCCTTTTTCCAATCCCGGGATTGAGATAAATTTACCGAGGAATTTGAAATCTCCGATTTGGTATACTTTTTCCCCGAATTCCCACAAAACCTCGTTTTTTTTTTTTTTTTAGCTCACCGAGGAATTTGAAATCCTCAATTTGGTATACTTTTTCCCCGAATTCTCACAAAACCTCGTTTTTTTTTTTTTTAGCTCACCGAGGAATTTTAAATCCACAATTTGGTATACTTTTTCCCCGAATTCCCACAAAACCTCGTTTTTTTTTTTTTTAGCTCACCGAGGAATTTCAATCGACAATTTGCCAATTTCATCTCACTTTTCGAGATTTACTACAAAATTCTCAATCCCGAAATCCCGGGATCGCGACCATGTCAATCCCGGGATTTCGGGATCAGAAAATTGAACGGGATCCCGGGATTACGGGATCCCGGATCCCGGGATTGGATGCCCTAGTCCCGTCCCAATTATTATCCCGATTGACCGTTTTTGTTGAACATTTTTTTTTCGCTCAAATAGTTTTACATCGCCTTTAGTTACATAAATATATTTTTTTTTTGAAAATTAAACATTTTTTTTAAAATACTATTGGAAGATTTCCCGCATTATCGGTTTCCCACATTATTCGTTCATTTATTACAGTCCCCTGAAAAACGTAGAATCGAGGTTCCACTGTATTTTAATTACCATTAAATAGGAGAGCATAAATATAGCTAACGATACTAAAATATCTGATCCTTATTTTTCATGATCTTAATGTTGTCCCCAAAAACATTTTTGAAGGTGTCGCCATTTATTTCAAAAACACCATACCGTATAAGTACAAATATTCCCTCATGCTTGTAATTCAGTTGGGTCCATCGTAGAGTTTCTAATTACCGCAGTCTGAAAGGCGTGAATTCCCTTTTGGGAATTGTGGACTACAAAATTAGGCCATACATTGTTGGACCACACTGTGTGTGAAAATAGCCCGGTCATAATTTTCATCACACTTTTTACGCACTTCGATAATATGGTAATAATGATAAATTGGTTAGTTTTTATTACCGAGACATATAAAGATGTTTTCGAATATTTAAAAAAATTAAACTCTTTAGTACTAATTTCACCTTTATTTAATATATTCAGTACCAGTTTCGCTCATGAAATTTATACATTTTCAGTATTTTTTAACTGATAAGAATACACACTAATACAGTGCTATTTAAACGGCTATATGACTATATCAATATGTCAAGTTTTGACATTAAACACATTAAAAATGTTTTTGTGTGTAAAAATATAAAATACTACACTTATTATTAAAGTAAAATACTTAAATATTCACAATTATTTTTTTATGTATGTGTATTTTTTAACGACTAATTTAATCGTCCTTAACACTCAAAAATAATTTTAATTTACGTCCTTAAAGTTAACTTGCGCATATTAGGGCTGGAAACAGATGATCAGACTAATTATATTCGATTTTTATAGCAATTAGTAACACATAGTCAAAAAAATCTAATAGCTAGAACGCTTTTTTGTTATTCGTAATGAAGAAATAGTAAAGCTTGCTTCAAAAAAATGCATTCCTTTAACTACCAAGCTGCCAGATATTTTCATTTTTTCGCGCGAATTGTTAGTCTGATATCACTCTTGACAAACTATAAGAGAATAGAAAATAACAAATACCCATGCTCAAGATCTCGCGTGTTATATTGCTTTATGAAACTTTGGTATGTCATCTAAAAAATATATTCAAAGTTCTTCTATTAAAAAAAAGCTCAAAACAAAATTTTCTATGCTTTTTGATTACTTTTAATTAATACACGACGTTTTTTATCATTATCTAATTGATTGTAAAATGTGAGTTAGTTATACTCGAGTATCACTAAATCATCGTTAAAAAAATCATGCAGTAATATTGTCAGCTGAAGCCCCCTAAAAAATCCCACACGCTATGTTAAAAACTTTGAAATTGCTGTGACCAAAATGGGAAGGAAAAGTACTTACGATGCTCCAATATTGTGTACATGGCTTTTCAAAAAGGTGGACTTTTCAGTTCGAAAGCACCGTTTTTGGAATTGCTTTTCCAAATTTAAATAGTTTTCAATGGAGTTTGAGAAACATTTTGCAAAGATGCGATTTTAAAGATAGCAATTTTAGGGCGTTTAGTGGAGGCTTTAATTGAAATTTCATTAAGAAAGGGTAAAACTTTGAATAAAACTAAATGGCTATCAAATTGTTTTCGACATCGTCACCGTACTAGCAAAGGTAGGTGGGTAACGAAATTTAGTCAAGAGTACGAAGAATTTCATTCAATTTGTGCCTATTATTATAAACCACATTGGCAAAAAAACAATTGTTTTTTTTTTAGTTATTATTAATACAGATTTATAAGGACACATTTTTCCCAGACTATTAATACCTTATTTTATTTGTTGCATATACTAAAATACAAACATTTTTTGACATTACAATTTTCTATATAGGCGAGAATGAATATTCAAGTTAGTGCTTTTTTAATAAACTCAAATTATATTTGCTGCTTTCGACAAGCTATGAACTTCTGTCATTATGGTGACAAAATATAAAGTAAATTACTTTTAAGATGCTCACTGTCAATACTTGGTGGAAAGGCTTTTATCAGTTGAAAATTCTCGCCATGAGCGACACCGGTCCTGATCTTGATAAATAAGAGTCGAAATAAGTACAAAAGAATATTTTTCTTAATATAAAGTAAACATTTATTCTAATTTATATGAATAAATTACTTCGTCTGAAGATACTTTTCAAATAGTCAAAACAAGTCATTATTTTGTTAGCATATTTAGTACAATCAGTGGAATGACTTTGTCATCTTATTATTTTGATTTATAACTATTTTAATTACGCCGCTTTGAGCGAAAAAGAAATGCAAAAAATCCCCCACCACTAGGGCTTCCAAACCGGTTTAAACCGAAACCGGTTAACCGGTTTATCGCATGTTTTGAAAAAAACCGAAAACCGGTTTATTTCACGCGGTTAACCGCGTTTTATCAAATATACTCTTTTCTTATTTTTATTTTTTTTCAAAAAGAAAAATCTTTTCCAATGAATTTACTGCGTAGAAGCGGAAACAATTGACATAACACAAGAAACATGCATATGAATTGTATAAAAAAATCTACTTATGTCTCAAAGTTGTCCATGTCCATGTGAACAGAAATGACTTTTTCAAATAATTTAATATTTTTTCGTAATTATTGACAATTATTTATAAAAAGACGGAATGATTCTTACATGCATGTCACTCAATAACCTTTATTGTAAATTTGACAAATCATCCGTATAAATCATGAAAAAATTATTAATAAGGATACCATATAACTATGTACCATTTTAAAACGTATACAATTTAATTAATGAGTAATAATCTACATCTCCTTACACATTGTTATTTTTTTGTGTGTATTTAGTAGATATATTCTTCCTTTGCATAATTATTGCATTATAATTATTCTAAGTATACTTAATTTTGTCTTTAAATCAACAATGCAAAAAAAATCTGCTTTAAATATGATATTTTTAATTATTGTATCAACCTTTTATTCTCCATCATAATGCAATATGTGAAAACTAATACCCAAGAGCTAATTGTAAAGTTTTACCTAACGGGGGGTCAAAATTATTCCAAGAACTTTGTCCCATGTCACTTTTACTGTATTGTTCAATTATATGGTTGCTTCATACATTTCCGTTTGCAAAACGTTGACAAAAGATGCAGTCGTATTTTTATAACCTAAGGACTCATCCTTTCTCAGTTGTAAACATTAGACGTTGCGTATTGTTAAGTGTCATTAAATTAATACCAGATGTGGCTAAAATGTTACCCTCCCACAAGGTCGACGAAGTAAAGTAAAATAATCAACAATAGAACGGACAAACTTAGAAGATGTTTTATGACTTAGTAGAGTTTAACGCTAATACATTTACTTAAATCATCAATCTCATATTATTAAAAAAAAAACAGTGTTTCTTTTATATAAAATAATATGAGATTATTGATAGTTTCTCAGTAATATACAAATTGCTTATACGCACCGATTATGAGGTTATAGGAAATTAAGAAGTCATTGATATTTTTCAGGTAAATAGCACAATATCTATCCTAACTAGAACAATATAAAAATATATTCAAATACAGCTTTGCTTGGTGAAAATTTTTTGATTGATACAATTTTTGAATTCAAATTTGTAGTTTCGTGAAATATAACATTTTCGATGAATTCTTTTTTTTACGAATTGTTTTCTTGAGCAATAGATAAACAAACACACTGTGAACTTTTTTTTTTTTAATATAATATTATGTAAGTCATTTTGTACGTAATACGTAAATGAAAATTTTAGTATCGTATAATACCTACATTTATAAATAAATAATTGTTCAGAAAATAACATAAACCCAATAAATAATTGGTGTTATCATAAAATATAATTATTATCGTGCTTGATATTCTCAATTATAATTTAAGTATTATGGTCTGCACATGGGCGAGTGGTCAACGTCGTTTCTTTGGGTTGCGGACCAAACGAGCTCGAATCCCGGACGGACGGATTTTTGCAATCAGTTCATTGATTTCTTTTCTATGGCATGGATGTCTGTGATGCCTAATATTCTATTCCAGTATCCCTTAAATTACTATGACGTAGTGAGAGTGATCAGGCACCCATGTTCTAGCTATAATTTTCAATCTTTTCTCTCTTCAAAAAAAGAGGGGTTGAGCAACTGAGTAACAAGCAGTTATCGTTAAAAAATAAAAGTTTGAGTCTATATGCTTCAAAGTGGGAGTGGAGACATAATATAAGCTAATATTATTGTATTCTACTATATTTTTGTCTAAGCATTGGATGTCCTGTCTAGTCGATATGCTTAAAAAAATGAATGCATTTATTTAAAGATCTTTCTTTTGATGAGTTTTATTATCAAGTTCTATTTTTTTATTTGACATATTTTATCATAAAATATTTTTCCACATTTGATTGTCATTGTTGTATGTATATAAATATATATATATATATATAATGCATTCTGTGTTCCATCTATATGATAAATATCGATTTTTCATCAAAATTGGAGCATTTATGACAAATATTTAAAATTTTCCACAACAATTTTTTTTTTGCATACCTACCTAATCAAAGTACGTTATATTTCGGTTTAAACCGGTTAACCGGTTTTTTCTGGCAATAAAACGGTTAACCGTTAGTTGGAAACCGGTTAGTTGGAAAGTCCGGTTAATTGGAAGCCCTACCCATCACAGATACCACCTATTTTCAATGGAAAATAAATTTAGGCCAAACATTAAAAAACGTAGCATTCTAATAAAAAATGACATTTCTGGTGAGTGCAGACCTTTTGTGACAAACGAAGCGTGTCATTCGGGAAATCCGGGTCCTCGCAAATCCGCGGGGGAATTCCCGCGATACTCTTTGATGGATGGCATTCCCTAACGGCGGGAATTGGATTGTGACATACTTACTTCCATTTACATAAACATACATACTTCACCAGACATATGCAAAGATTGTATTATTTTACGTCGCCGAAATGCACATTCTCTGGTGGAGTTTGAGAATAACAGATTTTCGAACGCAACGAAGCAGATCGATTTCAACGTAAATTAGATAAAGGATGCATGTCGGTTGTTTGACAACAGCTCGTTATAAATATCGGATACAGAGCCGTAGGAAACAAATCATTAAATTAAGCAACTTTATTTTTCAAAACATGAAAGTTTTGACTCGGAAATAAAAAAATACATGTTTTCTTTTATGCAAAAAAGGAAATATCGACAATAATTAATAAATTATGCACAACACTTTTAAACTCTGTTTTATTAATTTTCGTGTCAGGTTTGTGACGTAATGATCAATATTGTTGACTTCCGAGAACGGTCTCACAGGTTCAAGTACCAGTACTTTTTCAATCGATTAATCGATTTCTGTTCGATGTCATGAATTTATGAAAATTCACTTTCTATCCTTATTACACTAAAATGAACTGGGCGTAGCGAGAGTGGTTAAGTTAAAGAATTGTCCAGTCATAGCCCTATCCTATTTTCTTCGAAAATGAAAGAATAAGCAACTGAGTACCAAACAGTTGTCGTAGAAAAACATTTTTTGAAATAATTCTATAAGAAGGCAAAAATTTACACATTGAAAGTGGATATGGGTAGCTTCCACCTAAGTTCTACCATGGGAATGACAATTAATTATAAAAAAAATAGTAAATTATTGCGATACAGCGTAAACCTCTCCGACTGTGAATGTATTTTATTCGGTTGAAAAAAGTCGTATCAAACTATAAAATATATTTTTATTATAAACGCGGAAGTGCATCCAAACACGATTCAACTAATGTCTCTCACTTCTCTCATATTTAAACACAGAAACTATGTATAAAATTAACGCGAAACATAAGTATACGCAGTACATTTCCAATAATGTATTTAAAATCATTTATAAATTTGAATTTTGTTACCTGGTTTATAGAAGCCGAAAGCGTACTTATATTTTTAGCTTTGCCAGTTACCAAAAACACTCTTTATTTGAAAAAAAACGCACTATAACAACGAATTTGAAAAATTTCCCCCTAAATAATGTTTTTATTCTGCAAGAAAAGCCGAGGGTAAATTCCGGGAGTTCCCGACATGTAGTCATTACGCAAACAGCGTGGGTTAAGTATGATTCCATTACGAGAACAATTCGTTTGTATTAACAACAAATTTTGCAATTTTCTTACGTACACGATACTACAATATAATACGTCTTCGTGTCCTATTTTATGTATGAGATTCTAGTTTTTTAAGTTTTCTCGGGGATGTGTTCTAACGTGTGCCGTAAATAAATCATGATAACGTAGGTAACCTTTCAGAAGCGTGGCTCATGAGTGACGTCAAACCGTTTTTGTCTGGTTGCGCCTCTTGAACTTCGATGTGAAAGTGATGAGCAATAATTTTAAGCGCTAAATTCTAAATGTCAAAAGAGTGTTATTTTATGAAAAATTTAAAAAGATATAAAAACTCCTAAGGTGTTCACTGTCAATACTACTTTGTGCAAAAACATTACATTAAATAAATAAAATACTACATTGCACTTATAATAAATAACTGCATTAATGTGTACTAGCTGTAAGCCCGTTGACCTCAACGGGGGGATTTTTGTTGCATTTTTAAGAAGTCAGAAAATTACAAACCTATTTATTGAATAAGCCAGAAATTCTAAAAATAAAATAAATATATCTCGGGCCATATATCGACAGCATGCCCTGTAGTATTTAAATTGTAAGTTATTTAATTTTTGGAATAATGTTGAGTTTGCTAACAATTAGTTTTCCTATTAGCAGAAATATACCTCGTAAATTACCTAATTTTTGGAATAATGTTTAAGTTTGCTGACAATTTTTTTCGTAGTGACAAAAATTTCGTAAAATATTAAATCTTTGGAATAATGTTCAAGTTTGCTAACAATCATTTTTCATAGTAGCATAAATCGACCTCGGCGCATATATCGACAGCCCTGCAGTTTTAAATTGTAAATTACTTAATTTTTGAAATAATGTTTAAGTTTGCTAATAATCATTTTTCACATGCAAAATGGTATAAATTAATTGCACATTTTATCAAAACAAAATTATCAATTTTCCATGTTACAATCAAATGCATATTTATCAAATTAATCAGAATAAATTAACTTCACTAATTCACCAAACGGAGCTTATTTTTAGGAATATATGAGTCTTTAAGGGAACCAAACATAAAAATGGTGAAACTTTTCCATTTGACTTTTAAGTGCAATTACGTTTTCAATTAATTTTTGTGGGAACTGTCATCAACTTTTAATTTTATGTGAAAGTTTTTTCAATAAATAAGCATAAAAAAGTAATACAAAATAACTTAGATTATTCCACGTATTGTGCTACAAACTGTGACACGTGTTTCGCCTATTTCAGAGGCATCCTCAGACAGACTTACTTTCAGTAAGTAAAAGTAAGTCTGTCTGAGGATGCCTCTGAAAGAGGCGAAACACGTGTCACAGTTTGTAGCACAATACGTGGAATAATCTAAGTTATTTTTTATTTTATATTCAAATGAACTTCCACAAAGATACCGACGAATCCATCGAAAGCATAAACAATGTATTTTAGAGAAAAAATGATTGAAATTATGCAATAAAAAGGGTGGGTTCAGTTCACTTTTTCCCATCATCCTATCTTGGCTCACTTTGCCGTATTTTAATCTCGTTGACCCCAATCTATCAAACTATTTCGCTTACTTTATTTATATTACTATTTGAGCATAAATTTACCTTGTCCAAAGCATAGACTCGTTTACTCGTTATTTAAAACAAAAGATACAAAACTTTTAAATTATCGGGATAAATTCTAAATACCCTCTGTTAAAAAGTAAAATATTTAATAGCCGTCAGCATGTGACACACATGGAATATTTGCATTTAACTGTCGAAACTATATTATGTAAAATATACCACATTCATATTTGACAGACGTCACAATCTTGAATAAAAACAATCGAAGTCAGTTTGTGAATCACAAATATCGTTCCATTTTCAAATGCTTGATTTATATAATGTATTTTTATCGCCTTGATATTTATGACGTTAGCTCAGTTGATAGAGAGCTCGACTGGTAATCCAGAGTTCTGTGTTCGATCCACGGTCGCGGCGTTTTTTTGTATGAAATTTTTTCAGCGATTTGTATCGTCAAATAATAAACAGTGTATTGGGAAAATATGTCTTTAGTATGAATAAAAATATTGCGTCAGCGGAGCTTTGAGGAGGGAGGGGGAAGGGGCAGGGGGAGGGGATATCGCGGACAATCATTCAGACGGACGGACATTATCGAGTATTAATATATAGATTCTTATCTGATGAAAATTCTCGCGATGAGCGAAAGCAGACTTGATCGTATTAAATAAATGCGTAATTAGCACAAAAAGTTTTATTTTTATAAATGAAAACGTGGGTTAGGTGATTTATCCGAATACGAATTCATCGTACAAGAATACGTCTAACACAGAACCTTCCGGACACAGAACCGTCCGTATCTAGAATAAACCGTACACAGATTACTCCGTACATTTAAGTGTGTAAGTAACATGCCAAATATTTTTTCGAATAAAAATATGTAATTATATTTATCTTAACTAATAAGTCAAAATACGTATTAAATAGTAAACTATTCATATATGTACATTATAATTAAATATTTGGCATAATTGTCAATAGACATTACAAATTATTATAAAACAATAATTTTTGTATTTTAAATATTTAAATGTACGGAATATTCTATATCCGGAAGGTTCTTTATTCGGAAGATTCGGTGGATAAAGTATCCTCGTTCTGTTCGAAGATTCTTGTTCGCAAGAATCCGTTAACCGAAAACGTAACATATTTGCGCGATGGCCACTTTCATTGTGTGAAACAAAATATATTTAAAAAAAAAACTAGTTTTTTTTTCACTTTGTCAAGAAACGTAGATACAGATAGTGTGGCAACACCGAGCGATCCACAACTAGTTTATTGGATGTATTGTTTTCAAATTATACCAAATAATTACATTACACAATAACCTTGGTAGATGGATGTGCCTGGAGGGTTTTTCAGCATATATGAAACGTGTACATATACGCAAATTCAAGAATTTTATACGTAAATTATATATACATATACATTATACAGAATAGAGGCCAGCATGGGACCTTAAACCTCATAAGCCCGCGGGTCGGATTCGAGAAAATTTATTTTCGTTTATTACAATGATTGACATCCGGATAAGAAATCATATATTTATGAAAAATCATTGTATTTTATATTATTTTACAACGATAATAAAGAAATGCGTAATATTATTATTTATTTTACAACCATTTTTAATATTGTTTTAAAAAAAATAAAAAATGAACAGATTATTACTAATTTACGACAATATAATGTTTATCGTTATTAACTCAATACTTAGAAACGCATAGTTGTTTATTGTTTAATTAATATGACAATACACGGCACTATATCTGATGCCAATGTGATATCATAAATTTAAGACGGAGCATAAAATTAACTAAATTTAAAAAACAATATATATTATACTACAGGACTTTAATTATGTATACTTTTGATTTTTAATGAGTTATTGTCTTTGTTTTTTAGATATCATCAAATATTCACTGTCCATTCACTCGCAATATATCCTCGATATAACAAACTTCGGAATTAACAGGAAAAATATCTGATCAACTGAAGACGAATAAACAGAATTTCGGTTGTGTTTTACCTTTATGATTGCATACAGAAAAAGACGTTTTTTCGTTCAAAAATGTAGTTTTGTTTTCAAATTGATAGTTGAAAACATTTATATGTATTCAAATTTTTGTACCCATTGGTTAAATTGACATAATATGTTCAATACATTGATGAAAATTTAACTACGCTTGTAATATGGTGTTTACTTTCTTAATAAGAATATACTCGTTTATAACGTGCTGTCGTCTTTAATTGATAACCACTCATCCGGATTGGTTCGCTGTATTGAAGTTTTACTATACCATTTTATAGATTACATTTAATTTATGAAAAAAAACAGAAAGTCTTTTTGAACGCGTTTTATTAACAGATTTAATGACAAACCTCGGTCGGGCCTTGTGGTATTATAAAATTTTACCCCGCGCAAGACTCTAATATATAAAGTATTTATTTTGTGTCAGAATGTATATAATGTTGTACGTCGTACACGAAATTGTAACAAAGGAGACTGCTGTTAATTGTGTTGTTAAACAACAACCCGGTGGGACAAATTGCTCTTCCCGGGGACGGGTTTCTGTGGATACGGTACACTTTACAAAACAGATTCTGATTCTCAATACATTATAACAACAACAACAATAATGAACACAGTCACCATGCTTACAGCGAAAAGCTGAAACATGCATACATATATATGAGATTTAGATTTGGTTATTTGAAGCCCGTCATACTTTTGTCAATATTCTAGTATACGAACCCAATTATTGACTACGCGTGTAGTGTAATCCGGTAGATTTTAAAGACTCTTAATGTATATGATTCAGCTTTTATGTTGTCATTTTAATCATGAATTTAATTAATGCTTGCGAACTGAAACCTTAAATAAAAAAAAACTTGTTTTAAAGGAGACAATGTAGAACCCTAAAACGATATGTTTTTTGGGTTAAAATGTTACAATCATGGTTGTATAAAAGTTATACAGACAGATTTTTTAAATGTTTGTCCAAAACTTGGGACATGTAGACTTTTAATGAAGCGTCACAACAAAATGTGTTTTACGAGAACTGATTGTTATTCACTTTTCTAACTTCTGTTTTTCACTGCGTCCCATTTTTGGTATCGGATGCGTGGAGAGTAATATAAATATCACAGATTTAAAATTCATAAATTTACTGAAAATGAATTTTTAGTAATTGTCTTTGAATTAATCGATTATCAATCTGCTATATAGCAAGCTTAACATTTCCAGATTTGTTTAAGCTAGTTTGCAAGATCAAATCTCACTTTGATTTTTTTTTATAAATAATTAAATATTCCAGCAAAGATTTTACTATATCAACTCAATTCTAATTAATAAAACATGTAAATAAAGGTTTTCATTTTAAATACTTCCTATCTATAAATAAAAGGTTCGATATATTTTATCCATGTTATTTTTCAAACAAACGTGACAAAAAATTCAAACACACCGTATGTTGTAATACACCCATTTAGTGTTTTAACACATACCATTCAACATTAAGTACCTTTGAGAATATAAAAAAAGAAATTATCCTCGAGTACATCTGTGATGTCCAACATAACATTAAATTTCATCTCAAAAATCTCTTTTTTGTACACATAAAACCAAACAAAGAGCAGAAGCCTCTTTTACTCAGCTGAATTGACATCATTAGACAAGTCTTAGTACACTTTATTATAGTTTGGTACTTAGTATGAAAATTTAAGTTACAGAGTCACGAATTAAGTGCACAGTGGCGCCCTGTCGCGGGGCGAAAACCAAACGGCCAAGACGTTTTAAGAAGTTTTCCAACGGCGCGCGGGTCGGCAGCCAAAGTGGGATTCGTGAAATAAATATACACTCGCACATAAGAAAGTTCAACTCCCAGTCGGACAGTTTCTATTCATATCTAATTAAACTCGGGAAGAGTTCGTTATCAGGGGACCGAGTTTGTATTTCTTGTGCAAAAAAGGAAACTCCTTGTTACGTAGAAAGTTGTGCGGCACGAGGAAAGCAGGTGTTTATTTTTGTAATCATTTATAAATGAGCTTTGCCGTTTTAATTTGCTTTTATAATAGTTTTTTTTAAACGATAAAAACATCGCGTTGTACGAAGCAATACTTTAACTTTAAATACAACGTAAGACTTCAATTAAAAATAATAAAAAATCTAGAAAAGTTAAATTAAAAAGTTCTATGGACTTGATATCAATAGAAGTTTTTCTACAAGAACTGCCGTTCCATATAATAAGGACAGAATGATATACAGTAAACCCCCCAATAATGAAGAGATAGGGGGATCATTACTGGGGGGATTAAGATTTTCAATTGAATTTTTTAAAATTTGAAATGCGGAATTACATATTATTTTTTAATTAATTAATTGATCATAAATATGTATATTACTTAAGCATATACGTATTCAAAATTATTTAAGTCGTGCACATTATCAAGACATGTGAATTTAGATACATGTTTTAAATACAGATTTGTATGAACTATTTTTATGAAAACCTAATTAGGAGTTTTATTTTTTTCATTATTCGGGGGATTTAACTCATTATTGGAAAACCTGCCGTAAATGTTATTGGGGGGTTCATTAGCGGGAAGCTCATTATTGGGGGGTTTACTGTATTAAGTAAATTCTGTTTTCAAACTTTTAATGTAATATTTGAGAATCCTTTTATTATAAAACTGGTAATTACGAATGATGTAGTTCGAAATGGTTAATAATAAGTTAATCGTTTGTTTACGTTCCTTTTCTTCAGAATAGGAAATGGGGTTAGTGGTAAGGTTTGAGAACATCACAAATCATTGAGCTGAGATTTTTTTTAACCATGTTCGCTCTCAATGTAGAGCAACTTAACTCGTTTTTGAGTTTATCTCAACGTAATCGTATCTCTGTGTTACTCAACCTCTATTTTTCAAGAGAGATGCGGATATGGTCAGGAATGGACTAGCGGATAACTTATCGCTTTCTCTACGCCTCGTTTTTTGAATCGGATGACCGGACTTTTAATTTTAGACATCCAAGTTTTTGAACATCAATAGATTGGAAAATCAATTTTCACAATAACCGCGTGTCAAAAAAAATGATTAGTCGACCATGCACACAAAATTAAATTGATAAATCCATGTTGGAAATCATCCATTCCTACATAGATTCAAACCTGTGACCCCGCAACTAAGCAGACACAAAAGCCATTAACACACAGCTACAGACAAGATTGATATTACATAGTATTCAAAAACAATCTAAACATACTGAAATATTTAAGACACATACAACACTAAATAAAGATTAGCACGAATCATGTGTCAGGCTAATTTTACGTCCTATACTAACAAACAAAGGTACGGTAAATGTGTTTTAATCAACAGTTTGCCATGCTGAACCTTTGATTCATTTTTTTATTATAACATTATTTTCAATATATACAATAAGATATATCAAAAATTTAACACCTCCAATAAGCCTCCCGATAATAATATATGAGAAAACTTCATTGGTAAAGTGATAGATATGTGTACAAACTACAAATATATCTAACCACGGTCTAACACGGGATTGCATTTCTTGGGTCTGGGTATTTAGTTGGAATTGGTTTTGTTCGATGCTGAAAACGAAAAACGATATCCATCGACGAAATCGAAACCGGTTTGGTATACGTTGAATGTAATTGTAAATACGATATTTTATATGCTTTATATTAATTACTATTGATTAATAAAGTTATATAAGTGTTTTTAAATAAAATATTGTTAATAAAAATATTAACCCTTCCCTTACTATACAAAAAAGTACAAACTGTGTATCCGTTACACATCAGGCAAGCGGGATTGAATCATGACAATTATATGTAGTATTGCTGTAGTAGTGTTATATAATTGTCATGATTCACTCTCGTTTGCCTGATGTGTAACGGATACAAGCCTCAGGAGCTTGTACTTTTTTGCATAGTAAGAGAAGGGTTAAATAGAATACAATTCACAATAAATTTAAGTATTTTATTTTTTTATAATTTTAATTCAGATAACCAAATATTTTTAAGACGATTCTTTCTAGATTAAAATTGTTGAAAACATTACTTGTGAGACTTTGAATTGAAACACTCACAATTAAAAAATACAAATTGTGTTTGATTGAATGGTAATGTAATTTAAAAGACTATTTTTTTAAGAAAAAAATACGTCGTTAAGAAATTAACACAAATAATTTTAATTCATTATTTGCTGTGATAAATTAACTAAAAAAAATAATAACTATAATAAATATATTTTTTTATTATAAGCCGCTATATTTCTAAAATTAGAAAATTACTTAGGCGTATTGAGGAAAAAAACATTAGCTTTTTCAATTTTGTTTTTTGTACATTGTTTTCAACAAGAAAGCGTCTGGTTTGTGTAGCAATTGATTGTATTACAAAAACATTGTTTTGTTTTCAAACCTTTGATATATTAAAATTATTCTCTCTCACTCATAGGCCCAAAAACAATGGCGGCTGTGTCCAGTGTATTTTTACCGCGTCGAACCGAAAATAAATATATCCAAGCTCAGTCGCTCTTTGATGAGTTAAAGAAGAAGATGCCTGAAAAAACCTTTTCACGTATTTTCAATAAAACCATAGAATTGGAAGCTTTCCTCGCCTGAGTAAAGCACTTAATCCCAACGCTTAACTCGTTTTAACATCGTGCGTATAGATTTTACTGTATTAGCAATAAAAATAGAATTCGTAGTTAAAAGGCCATTATTGTCTTACATTTGAGTATGATGTGAAATGGTTATTTTTCAATTAGATGATAATCAATTGAAAAATCGACTTAATTTATTTTAAATTATCTAAATCACATACACATATTACTTTTATTACGTAACAACTGATTCTAAATTTAATCTAAGGCTCATTTCACTAGCACACGCAATATTAATATAATGTTCGTATTGTGTATCATCAACTAAGAGTAAAAAGCTTTTTAGGTTCATGTGCCTATAAAAAATATTTATATCGACTGTGGAAAGAAAAAAAAAGACGCAACCTACAGTTCTTTTCAAAACAGCTTTTTTTCGATAATCACAATATATCAAACTTGATACACGTTCTATCGAAAAGATGTAAGCTGCAAATGCCGAATTAGTATCTAAATTTAGCTTTTAAGGTTAAAAAAAGAAGAATTGAAAATATTTAAGCCAAGAAGACTGAAAAAAAGGTTTTTCCTAGACAATTCCTTTGATTAATATTAGATTATGTCAATTAAAGACCAGCTTAGTAGTCTCCGTTCACTTTAATGTTGTGTATATATCATAATTTGCATATAGCCCAAAATCATCGAAACACGTTTTTTGTGCTTCCTGTAAAATTTGCTATGTGTGGGTTACGTCCTTTTTCCTTTCCACCGTCGATATGCGTGTGTGGATGCTGATCCTTGGCTGATCTTACGAGAATTTTCAAAGTGATTGAGTATTGACAAATCAAACATTTTAACGCATCTATATACGCTAGGAATGATGTCAAAGCTCTCATATTATGAAAACTTATCGCTTAGAACGACTACCTGCCGTTTTTTTCTCTCCGGACAATAAAAAAAAATCTTATATCAGATTTTAACAATTGACGTAAGGTGAACTGCATACAATTATGAATACCTTTCTTAACAAATACCCATTTTTGATTCCGACATGTGATTGCCCTAGAAAAAAAATCGAGTGGTATATTTAAAATATAGTTTATTATAAACATTGAAAATCAATTGAAACAAAAAATATCAATTTAGACTGTAACCAATTGATCAAAGCGAGTGCTTATAGTCATGAGGGGGGGGGGGGCTATCAAAAACACATCTTCATGGCGTAATAATTTCGTATCTCGTTAACGATTATATGTTCGAGACATATCTTTGTTTTTGATGATGAAATTTCCTAAGCCATGCTTAACTCAATACACGTATTTTTTTAGTTATGCTCATGTGATCCCAAGTCTATGAAATGAAGCAGGAGCTTATTACAAATCGATACCATTTAAGGAATTAATTATTTTTCACGATGCTAGTGTCAGATAACATTTGGTATTCGTCACACAAAAAAATAATTGATTTAACGTAATAAGCTTAACAACATCTGCGTTACTCCTCTCACTAAGCAATTAGCGATTACCATCTTTTCCAATCCTTGAATTTTTTTCTCAGAGGTAAAAAAAAATCATTGGTAGAAATATCAATAATATTATAAGACGAGCTGGCTAGACTAGAACTAAACTAAAACTAGAATACTGCTTCGGCGAAGGGATAAATTAATTAATTAATAAACGGGAAACAGATACTACTAATATTTATTTATTTTTATCCATGTCCGCTCCCATTGTGGACCATATGGCCTTCTAATGGAGGTGCCTCAATGGAAGTTTTTCTACGAGAATTGCTTGTTACTCAGTCGCTCAACCTCTATTTTTTCAAAGAGAGTAGTATGTAAAAAAAGATAAAGCTAGTACAGAACTAGTGGTTGACTAGTCGCTCTCGCTACGCCCAATTATTAAAGGATTGGAAGGGTGGGAGGGGAATTTTTAATAATTTAATAGGTTAAAAAAATGTTTTTTTTTAATGATTAAATTATTAAAGCCACTTACTTTCTTATCAATCAATAATACAAAGAATAATTTTGGATAAAATAGAGTGACTTATCATTCAATTTACTGTTGTAATAACATCTTTCATATCCATTTTATTCATTTCGTTTTATGACATTTCAAAGTGATTAACTCGACAACGGTCGATATAAAATTTATGAAGACGACAATATATCACTAACAGAAGTTTAACGATGCTTCAAATTTTACAACCCCCGCAGATGCGCTATACGCCGAAGAAATAAATGGCGTCAAATCCGACGACCTAATCGACGTCACGTGCGACGCCATTAGGATTCAGTCCGACGTCTCCTTCGAAAGCTTGCGAGTGACGGGCGGAGACGCGGCGGCGGAAAAGCTCCCTTGCGACTTGCAAGGCGCCGCGGAAGCCCTGAGCCGGGGCAAGCTGCCCGCGAGGCCCTGGTCACAGGTAAAGATTGATGGCGCGGTCAGCTGGGAGCATAGTGGAGCCGTGACGAGAATCCTGGATAAGGCTGTCTTGAAGAATCAAGATGCTGTTATAGAGGCGGAGGTAATGTTGATACGTTTATTATTTAGGGACATAGACGTTTAAAGATCTCTTCTTTGTACATATAACGTTTTTTAACTCGCGTAACTGCCACAACTTGGTTAAATATTTTATTGTTTATAAAAAAAAAATGCCTTTTTTATTTATTTACGACATAATGTAATTATGTAGCTTATAAAGGTTACACAGTTCTTTACAAGTCAAAAAAACAGAAAATTCATCAATGTTTAGATAGAATGTAGTTTTCATGAATACATAACATGTACATCATAAATATTTTTTTTTTTCTTGAAAATATATCTAGTCCATGTAATAAAAAAGACTCACAACAAAAATATACAATTAACCCTCCAAGGGCGAGCGTTACCGTATGGTCACGCTCGTTAATGTCTCACGATAAATTAAAATAATAAGTTGACAATATATCAAAGTCTTTTAGTTCTACAAGAATAATGTTATATATGTATATGGTTGTAGCTATTTTGGCGTGTGTTCACATCAGGACTTTGTTCAAACTTATGTACAGTTTAGTTGATCTTTTCACGTCTGTCATTTAAAATGTAAAATATATTTTCAGGTTGTTTTCGAAGAGAGTTTGTCAACCAAATATGTAGACAGCATAAAACATATAAATGATATTGATGTTGAGCACATTGCGAAGGATTCTCTTAAAAAGTATTCTGAAGAACCTCAGGTGAGAATTAAAAATTAATCCTAATAATATATTATAATTTTATGATATAAACCACGGGATGAGTTCAAATGAATATTTCTTTAAAGCTCAATCGTCTAGACATTAACTGTCGAGTGATGATTTGTGATCAGTTTTATTTTACGTATGAAAACAAGTTCACTTTGTAAAAGTTAGTGAAATAATTAAATTTCATTAGTGATAGATTGTTATATTAATATTTGAATTAAAAAACGTCAAGCCTATAGGTACATGAAATCATTACTTATATTTATGATATCATGTTGTTGATTAATGTGATAATAAATTTTCCAACTTTGTCACTATAGATTGCAATATCGGCTTCACCAAAACTAAGGTGTTGGTATGTTAGCTGTGTTTTCAATCAAAGTTTAAAAAATGCAAAATACCAGTTGTTTGGCAATAATATACACTGCGCTGTCCAATTTATTATTAAGTTGGACAACAAATGTTGGCTTAGAGAAAGTTTTTGTTTACATCATGATTAAATATTTAACATTAAAAAACTCTAATTCATTTAAGGTTGTGGTTCAATTAAAAGTAACAGTTTTAAGTTTTTATTAAAATTGAACTTTCGTCAGACGAAAGCTACAGCGGTGGGCTGCCAATATCTTAACAAGGGGCTCGGTAAATGTTATCCATTTTTTTATCCATGTCCGCTCCCTATGTCAAGTATATGGCCTCCTAATGAAGGTATCTCAACGAAAATTATTTATCTACGAGAACTGCTTGTTACTTAGTCGCTCTACCTCTCTTTTCCAAACAGATTAGTAGGGATAAAATTATAAGCATAAGAGAGGACTAGCGATTAACTAATAGTAGTGCCCAGTTGAATTGAAGAATCGGAAGAGTGGGAAGCAATCTTAAGGCATCACAAACACCCATTCCTTCGAACAGAAAATAGATAAATCGATCGAAAAAATGTTTTTTCGTATTGGGACTCACGGACGCCCACAACGCTGAATGAAAAAATGAAACGACAACTAATTTTCAAATTTATTCATCTACAGAAATTGCAGTTATCTGATGATTTGATCTAAGACGAATGATTTTCTTATCTTAACAAGGGGCTCGCCGGCCGCACCGAAATTTAACAAGGGGCTCGCGCGAGCCTCTCCGAGCCCCCTCCAGCCCAACCCTGGCTTTCGTGCTTATAAAAAATAATTTAATTCACCGGCGCTCTATGCGTTTTGCGATCTTAATTGGCAGTTTTTATTATTTTTGCTCGTTTTCATCTTTTCTGCAACTTTGTTGTTGTTATTTGCAATACCAGTGTTAATATATTCGTACTGTGTTGAAGCCATTATTTACATCGGAAATTTTTCAGTAAAACCGTTCGTTTGGCAAAAAACGGATTTACAATTGTAAATTTATCAAATCTTAGTATGCCGATAGCTTGATGGCGTATTAATTTTGTATACTTAAATCCATATTTAAAAAAAATACCAGAAAAAATGTAGGGATAACTTATTCGCTAAATTTATTTGTTACTGCTTTGTTAATTACGATGTTTCCAGGAGCAACTTAATACTTCTAAATATTTATGCTTATGCAAACAGGTAGAATTGCTGCAATAAATAAATTTAATATTAAACATTCCTCAGCTGCACGGTAGGAGAAACTAACGCGAAATAACTTGCTAACCACATACTGAAATTAAATTCCAACCAATTAGTTAAAATTTTGTTTGCATCGATTATCTTTGTTTCAGTATAAGATATAATGATTATAATATTGCATTATAATATATTTATAAATAAAGATTTACACTAAAAAATGTGAAGATTTATTTGATTCCAATACGTTATTCACTTCTAGTCGCACTGTTGTGGTCTTGTAGTTAGACATAAACCATAGTTTTATGGTTTCTTACTACGTTTGTTCTGCAAGTTAATTTTGAAAACAGATTTTTCAAATCTTTTATTTGACTATCGAGCATTCGTTTCTATCTGGTGTGTTAGTTATTATTGTAAGCTGAAATAATGAATATGTTTAAATTTATTTATTTTTTAAATCGAAATCACTTACAAATTCCTTTCCGGAATTACTGTAATAATATGAACTTATTTCAATTAATTTTGTATTGAAGTTTAGGTGGTTTTGATTCAATATATTTTTTTTAATAAATAAAGAAGAAGTGTTTTATTTTCGCTATACATAATTGAAGACCTCATCCAAATTAAGCTGTACTAGGCACTTTTTTGATTCTACTGGAGTTGAGAAAATCTTTGTGCTCTGTAAAGCATGTTTCTACCACATGGCGTATTTTAGCATGCCGTAGCTCCATTGGGAAATATAATTGTATAATTTTAAATATGAACACCAAAATTTTCGTTGCGCTGCGTGGTGTATAGGAACGTTGCGTACTCACCGCAATACAGTCCAAAATGTGTCAAACAGTATTTTTCGGGTAACGAATATATACGATCATTATATCTGACATAATATTTTTTTTAGCCATGTCCACTCACAATGTGGAGCATATAAAGTTTATTTCAACATAAGATTTTTCTATGAGGACTGCTTGTTTTTCAATTTCTCAACGTCTCATTTTTTCGAAAAGAATAGAAATAGAAGAATATGACTAGGACAAGGCTAGTAGTTAGCAAATTGCTATCACTACGTCTGTTTTGAGAATAAGAAGGATGTAAGAGAATTGAAGACATGACATACGTCCATGCCTTCGGACAGAAATTCATATAAAGCTATTGAAGATCAATTTACAGAAACTATTTGTACGGGGATTCGAACCCGTAACCGAAGCCAACAACGTTGACCACTCAACCACGCAGCCGGTAGAACTCTATACATAATATTCTTACCGTAATTAAATCTTTACATTCTCAACCATTCGAAAGCGCAAACGATTAAGTTTTACTTATCGTAATTTATTTCAATGCGTAAAATCAACGACGGTCTTCCATTCTATGAACTTACGTTTTAAAATATGTACAAAGCCGCATTGACTGCAGTATTAAAGTGCAGTTTTGGTTGCAGTATTCTCTAATTAAACCCGGACTGTATCCAGCGTTTGTCATTTTTATTGCGATTATGCATACCCGCCATAAAAGTGCACTTAATTGATATTAATGACTACTATTCCAGCGCGCGGCAAGAAAAAGCTCTCCGGGCAAAGCTTTTCTACATAGAGCCTTTAATATCTCTTGACTTAAGATAATGTCTTCTGGATTGTGTAGGAAAACTGTAAACGTTTATTTTATGCTTCCTGCTGGAAATAATTATGGAACAATATTGCAATAACAGCTTTGCGTCACTGCAGAAAATTGACCTAAATAATAAATAATTGTTATCTGTTTTATTTTGAACGGTTACGCTTTGAACAGCCACTTTGACGTCTATAGTGTTTTATTATGAAATATGTTTTTCTCGAGTAATTAATAATTTTTGTCTCTTCTTTATTTAAATTGAGTATTATGAAACATAATTCATACTCCTTCTTCTTCTTCTCTAACTACTTCCAAAACTTTGCATATCCAAGTTCGTTTTCCATATAGACAGAAAAATATTATTAGAAATTAATTTTAAGCGCTTCACTTACAAGTTACATTGTTCTTCCAGTATAATGAATACTTTTTCACACTGTTCAAAGTTGACTTACCTGAAAATAAAGAAAAATAAAATTATTTTTTTAAGTATTGTTAAGTCTTCAATTATATCAGTTTGAAAAAATAAAATTATTAAACAGTAAATAGATTTTTCCACTGTCATTTTTGCTGCTTATGGAGAACATATGGACTCTTAATCTAATATCTCAAAAAATATTTGTTCTAGGAAATCTAGTGATAATATTTTTTAATTAATTAAACATAGGTGCGATTTGAAAAATACAAGTAATGAGTGACTCAATCATTCTTCCATTTTCTTTAAATTCAGTTTGGGAATATAATATAATAGATGGAAAAATGTGCAAACAAAAAAACGTATGTCTTTTTTAATACAAAGCCATAAATCTGTTTGAGGAATCGAGCCCACGAAGAATTAACCGATAGGAATACCGTAACAGCATTTGGAAGACAGCAAGAGGACTTTCCAATTAAAACAATGTTTTTTACATGAGCGGAGTTTTTCTGAACCGAAACAAAAATCTACATTGATTGTTGCAACAAACTTAATGGAAAATATTCCTGTTTTAAAAATTGACATACTACTTACACATATTTAAAAAATAAACACTCTTTTGTCCCAATTTTCCTTTTTTTTATATACGATGAAGGCTAGGAGTTTATAAAATGCAATAACCAGTCACACATAAAAATGGAATTTTGTGTAAAATACATTTTTAAAAGTCTCATAAATAGCAATTCGAATCAAATTGTTTTCGCGATTCGTAGATTTTATATTTATTTTGACACAGACACAAAACATTTAAAAAAGAAAAATCACGAAATATTCGCTTTGGCAGTTATTGTGAAACATCGTACAAATCACATTTTGACAAAATAAATATTTTTTTTTAGTTTTTATTTGATGATAAAAAATGTGCATATTGCTTCGTTAAATAATTTCAATTTTGAGCACCATTTTGGCTGTACAACCATCATTTATTATATTAATTTATAAATGTACGTTAGTATATTTTCTATCAGCTTTCAGTTCGTAGTTAGCTTTGTACGTGCCAAGCTTTGTCGATGCAGCTCTCGTCTGCTCACTACGAAAACATCACGTGTGCAGTCATCAATCAATTTCATGTTGGGCCAATTGGATTAGACACAGAATGAAACCATCCTTGAAATTTAGCTCTGGCAAGACCATTGTCAGAGTTAAATAATATCATGTCTTAGCGGTAATAATTTCCTAGTACTGTGAATCGGTTCTGTTTGGCTTTAGAATTACATCCTGGAATATCCGCTTAGAGGAAATTCATAATCTGTTACAGAACATTTTCCGTTCCCACTTACACGTATATGTACATATATATTTTAATATTAATGAAATTTATATCTGCACCACGAAGATATACGACATAATTTGTATTTAGACAACTTTACAGGACAACAAATAAACTTTTTTTTATGATTTTTTGTGATATTTTGGAGTTTAGTTATTAACGTTTTATTTTGTGTATTTTATGTTCTAATAAGCATACAAAGATGATGATAAAGTACAAATTTTAATAAAATTGCATAAAACAGGTGTAATTTTGATAATTCATGTAAAAATGAATATCTTATGCTTTCGGCGTAAAAATTATAATAAACCTTACAATATGGAAAAATATTTACTTACCATGTTTTAAGATTATTATTTAAAACTATGTTAGCTTTTTGAAATCTGAATTAAGTGTCCTCTGAATCAGCATATTATCATTTGTATCATGTATGCTCTCAGAAAAAGTCATACGAACTTATCGTGAAAGAAGTTGTTCTAAGAAAACTACCCGTTTCTCAGTTGCTCAAATTTTTAATTACGAATGAACTAGGGATATAGGGTAAGGCTAGAATAGTACTTGTTAGCTTAACAGTCTTGTTATGCTTTATTTTTAGGATTGAAAAGATTTGATAAAATTTTAGGCGTCTTTAAATCAATTGAAAAAATATTTTATATATATATCTGCACGTAGTGGTTAGTACTCAAACGTGTGAGCAAAGCAATCGAGGCAAGACATTGACCACTCGACCGCGCTTAATCGTTCCTGAGTTTTCAGTTACATTGAAAGTATAATTAAGCATGTACATCTATAAATTGTGTATTGACACATGTTAATCATTCGAAAATCAAGCTTTGACCGATGGGCGGTTTATTTTGGAATGTATACACCGAAAAATCTTTAATCGCTTCCAACCAATGTTTATATTTGAAAACATCACTGCAAATAGTTGATCGAAGTAATGGTTTCCCAAATTAGGGTATATAAATTCGAGTGTTTCATCGGTTATTTGAGCATGAACTTGTTTGATTTTCAGATAATCACCGGCTCCAAAATAATCAAAGGCGATTTGATAGTTGGCGAAGTTGCGGCCGTGGAACTTCAGTCGGAGCTTGTCAACGGTTATCATATTTTAGATGTAAACAATTCTCTAGTGCGGAAAGATGGGGATTGTGAGATACTTGGAGATAAAGTTATCAAAGGGAATATAGCTATTGAAAATCTCAAGGTAAAATTTTCTCTTGTTTCTTATTTATTTACGCTTACGAAATTGTAATAACGTATTTTGGAAAATATAACGTGAGAAATAATTCCGAGAATTTGTCAGGTAAAATTGTCTTTTACATGTTATTCTAATCTGACAGCAAACGTTTGTTCAATGTTCTCTACGAAACAAGATAAAAATTATATCATCCCAGACAAAAAAATACATGAACTTAATATGTAAATTTAATATTGCTCATTTGTTGTGGAAAAATATTATTCGAAACGTTTTACAACATTAATGTTAATATAAACCATATGAAGCATATGGACTACTAATGGAACTCATTGTATGGAGTACCTAAAATACAGAGAAAATATGGCATATTTTACGTTTAGTACTATTCCTCCAAAGGGTTGCATTATATTTATTAACATTTTTCATAAGTTTATTCAAAGAATATCCCTCATTTATAGAGATATTGAGCATTTAAAACAATATTAATGTGCTTCAAAATAGCTCAATATTAATTTCAAAAAACCGGTCATGTAGTATCGGCTCGGTATAGAATTGTGAAATATTGTAGTTTCTGTTGCGTTTTTTACTTAATCCCTATTGATTGATTAACCGTAAGCATTATTAAAAATTAAAAAAAGTAAATAAAATCAGTTTAATTTTGCATCATATAACATATTCAAATCAACCGGTATTGTAAGATGTTTAATTTAATTGTTATCAAGACCGACTCTCTCATCCACGGAATATCCATACACGATCTTGCGACGGTGGGAGACGACCGGCCCATCGACTCGACCCACTTTCACTCCCTCTCAATAGAGTCCGACCTGGACGTGGAGGAGGTAAACGACGTCCACTTGCGAGGAATGCTGAAGAATGCAATCAGATTAAGCGGACCTGAGCAGCATATTTACGACGAAGTCACATTCGAGACTGTGAACATTGGTAATCCTATTGAGATCTTGTAAGGGCGTTCCTTTCACCCAGCTCTGTAGCATGCGCTGTATGACCTGGTTACAATGGACACTATTTAAGTTTATAAACTAAGTCACACTAATCTAATATATAAAGAACTCAGTACCCGGTATACAGTCATTTTTTGATGTTATATTATCTTGATCCCGTCAATTTAAATGTATTTTTTATTAACTAGTCTTTTCGTTGTTAAAACCTATACCTATTTTATTTTGAGCTATTGCAATCATCATGCATTATTTCAATAGAAAATAAGGTTTAATTGTGCTTTATTAAGATTTTTAAGGAAAACGCATATTTTTTATCGATTCTGTGGAATTGAGATTGTAAAAGTTCTTTAAAAGTTATTTTTACCATAAAATTAAAAATGAAAACTTTTTTCGTCCACTGATTGCGTTTTTGATCTAGTCATTACAACCAGTGGAATAAAAGTTATCAATTTTCTATTGAAACACATATATTTCTATTTTAAATTATATATACGATTAGCCACCAAAGTACGCTTTAAATATTTTTTTTATAATTTTAATACTGAATCATAAAGCACAGTTTTTATCATAAATCATAAATCAAATTTCAAAAATTATTTTTGATTTATCCGTGGACAAATATTTATTTTATTAAAATTAGTTTTCGTCGATAGCAATAAAAAAATACGGCTTTTTACGTTTCATTTTACGATGTACAATTTTGAAGTTCATCGATTTTATATACCAATAAATTTCCGTCTTATTTATTTTAATGGAATATACGTAATACATACAAATAGTGAAAAAAAATGTTCTTTTTATCTATCGTTTCACGATTTGATCACGAACTATTTTTTTCATTTGAAAATTGATTTGTAAGATGAATTGACAACTTGACCATTTTAAAGCAATAAAACGTTGTGTTACATATTGGTTTCATTTAATTGTAAAAATGGCACGTCTTTGATGATTTTTTTTGCCAGAAAAAATATATAGTTAGTTTGTTCTTACATCTTTTTGTACCTAAAAAATATACCAAATGCCGCTTATAACAATGCATACAAATCAGGGAAATTGAAAATGTACGCAGATTTAGTATGAAAAACTCAATATAACATATATAAATGGCACGTCTTAGAACAAAGCATAGTTGAAATATGGTGACGAGTTTTCGTTAAAGAATTTCGCAATTCGCATCAAATATTAGTTTCACTGATTTTTAAGATAAGTTTTATGATATTTTAGTATTTTTAATCAAGCTTTCTAGATAAAAGCATTATTTTATACGACCTTAGTTAATTTTCGGAGAGAAAATGAGTAACATGTTGTTGACCATATTCACCAAAAATGCTTTGATCAGAAATTAAAACAAACATCATTTGAAATTTTCAATTCATTTCTTAAAATGAGATTTTTCTTATGTGCTTAAAAATACCAAAAATCAATACAAACGCGTATTTTCTCTGCGATACGAGTCTTTGAATAATGAAAAAGATAAATCGTCGTCCTCAAATAGACCTGAAAAAATTAAAATGCTTAGACGAAGAAAATTGTAATCAAATTTCTGCGAAATCCCAAGCGAATCGAGCAATACTCTTCGGAAACAAAAGAAGGAATGCCATTTCACAGATTTAAAAAGAATTCTTACAGATTGCTCTGCGTTCAGTTTTCATTAAAATCAATCGAATAGTATGCATAAACTTTGGGCTGGAGTGAATTTTATCTATTTCTATAAATTATTTTAATATTCTTTATATTTTAATGTTATAGTAACCATCAATAGATTAATTAGCTTCATATTATATTATATTTATAGACCTTTTTTTAGTCTTAGGTTGAAGAAATTATTCAATGAATAAAAATGTATTTGTCTCTTTTTTATTCTATCAGTTGTGATAACTATAAACTATTCGTTAAATCACTTCAAATTTTTGGTCAAATGATTGATTTTAAATAGAAGACTATATATATACATATATCACCGGTGTACTGCTATAAAACGTTAAGTTAAAAAACGTTGTTTTGAGATAATCGTCTTTGCGAACTAAACAGTGGCACGGCCGTGGACAATAATACCAAAAATTTTACAGCACGAAAACGTTTAGTCGTCTAAACGTCTTTGGGTTTCTGTAAAAATAAGAAATCTTTACAGTTAAAAAGCGTTAAGATATTTATAAGTAACTGCCAACGAAACTAATTTAGTTGGTATTACTTCTTTAGATATTGAAATAAATAAATTAAATATTAGTGTGGTTGATTTTTCAGACGACAAAGTATGTTAAAATCTATCGATTTGCATTTATAACTCAAAACTTCCATTTATGACGATTTTTTCTGGCAGTATACCGATGGAATTTTACTTTGGAATATTCGATTTCTTGAAATGCGACCACAATGAAAATAAACAAAATTGTAGTGAATAACAGTAACTATTTAAATTTCTGAATAGTAAATATCTTTACTGTGACTTAAAACTAAAATTCAGATATATTATAACATAAAATAGTCATCAAAGCGCGTGTCGCGTGTCGTATCTCACAAAATATTTAAATAAAAATGTTCGTATTTTAAGTAATTTATTCTATAGTACCGCCTGATACTCTAGTTGAGAATACAAAAATAAATATTTTTTAAAAACAGTTAAGGTAATAAAAATAAGAACAGGAAGATATTATACAATTAAACTGGAAATATTAGGTTTATTTGAATCACACGTATTGGATCAAGACTCGACAGTTATTATTTAATATATATTCAAAATATTACTTACATATATTTAAATTATATAAAAACAAAAAATACACTACCGCTCTTATTTTATTTGCCAAGAGACATTGCGGTTTGTAACGGGTGACTTAAATCCACTCTATAAAGTCTTTTAACAAATTACTACGAACGTGCATTATTAAATGCTGAATTCCACAGTTATCAGATAATACAAAACTATGATATTTTCGGCGTAAAGAAGGGAGTTCTTCAATGCATTAAGCCTCAATAATGTACAAAGTTAAAACTATGCTATCACATTTAACTTTATTTGCTTGTTCTGTACGGTAATTTTTTATAATTTATTTTTACTATAGAACCTTTGGTAGGAAGAACTTAACAGTAATAAATCATACAGATATATATTTGTTTTTATTTTCTTACTAAAGTTTTTTTAAATTTAATAATGATTGACATAATTGACAAAATACTGTTAAATAACGTTTTTCTTTTCTTTGATTTAAGCTGTCTTTTAATCATAAAATGCCAGCAAAATGAATGTTTACAAACCCATGTTTATCTTGAAGTAATCAAAGAAAATAACATTTTTTATTTAATCGTCATTTTCTGTAATATTTTCCACGTTTCAATTTTGTTCTACAAAAACGGATCAGATAGCGAATGTCTGACAGCAAGTTTTTACTGCCGTATCTTTTTACAATTTTTTTTCGTACATATGTACTTTCTTTGATAAGATATGTTTTGCAATAAAAAAATTGTGCTTACAATAATCAAAACACAACTTTATTAACTAAACAATCACTATTTTAGCGGTTTCTTTGTTTTAGATTTCAAATAAATTCTGACTGTAAAACCATTTAAATTTTAGGTGAGTGTCAGCTAGAGTCGATCAACTCGATACCCATTGAAGATATGGTTATTGACATGGAAGGCGAAAAATTTAGCATCTCTGGAGATATCACTTTTACGCAGGATGTAATCATTGAAGGACCTGCAACAATAGAAACAATAAACGAGTTCCATGTTGAAGATGTATACAAAAATACAGTTTTTGCTAGCGACAACACTGAAATCTACGGTGATGTGGTATGTAAGAATGTTTATTTAAAAGTTTTGATTACTGCAAATTTAAAATATTTTTTTGCTTAATTATTCTTCAACACAAAGTAAAAAAAATATGTTACAAACAAAATATTGTCAATTGATTAAAGATACACTTTATCGATTGATTCTACAATTAAGCAGTTTTTTTAATGAAATGCAGGCTTCCGTGTCGGATCTAATGACTTTGAGTCCCGAGAATCGATTTATCGATTTCTGTTCGAAGACATAGTTGTTTGCGATGTCTTAAAATTCTTTCCCACCATTTCCATCCTTCAATTACCCACTAGTCTTGTGCTAGCCTTATCCTTCTGTCCCTATTACTTTCTTTGAAAAAGAAAGGTTGAGCTCTGTTTGTTACTCATTCGGTCAATTTCTATTTTCCAAAGAGAGTAGTAGAGATAAAAAAATAAGGCTAAACCAGGACTAGTGATTAACTAACCGCTCTCGCTATGCCTAATTATTGAAGGATCGAAGAGATGGGAGGGACATTGTAAACATCACAAACACCCATCCCTTCTAACAGAAAATCGATAAACTGATCGAAAAAATGCTGTTTCGTAGTGGGACTCGAACCCGTGAGGTCCGACACGGAAGCCCACAACGCTAACCGGTGTGCGATAGGACCTGACAAAATACCAAATTTATAATAAAATAATAATATTTTTTTTTTATTACGTTTATTTAACGTTTTTTTCCACTGTTTTAATGAACAGTTTTTGCATGGAATATAATTGTAATTAAAGTAATAAATCAACGCGATTAACTCAAAAAGAAACAGTCTTATCGGATTTTTATAAAACACAAATAAAAGTAATAAAAGCGAATTGAATTTTTTCAAATGTGAGTCAAATTCAAACTGATATGTACTCACACATTGTAGGGTAAGTTGCTCAAATAATCATTCCTTCGAATGTGCGATACGTATCTTTCGCCTTAATCACTTATTTAATATTTCATATTTTTACGCGCTGAATCCCATAACATAAAAAAAATCGTTTAATACACCGAAATGAACTAACAAATAATAATTCGCGTCACGATTCTTCGACACTCTCGTTCCCCATCAAGTGCTGAAAATTGTCACATTCAAAATAAATCCCCAAATTATGCATGGCATCTGTTTGATGCCAGATGTGCTTCTTTCGCGTAATTTAAATAACATTGAAATATTCGATATTGCCTATCTCGGTAACGAAAAAATATGCGTTATTCATGTAAAAGGTTTAATAATAACGTGTTTGATGAAATATTTCTCATAAGAGAAAACAATGAAATCCTACCAACGAAGCGTTATGGCATAATTTGCGTTTTTTTTGTGTGAATCGAATGTCGGCTTGTATTTTAACTGATAAAGATAGAATAAATTTAATATTGTTTTCAGCGTATTATTTTGTGGAAAGACATTATCAAATGAAACGGAACGGGTATCTCGTACGTATTTTACAACTTTGATTTAATGTATTTTGCTCACTTTTAGAGTGTTCACTGTCAATACTTGGAGAAAAGACATCATATAATATTAAGAAAAAACAGAATATTTTTATGTACTAAATTTCCACTCTTATTAATCAATACCAGGATATTAGGAGAAATAAAATTCAACAGTGGTATTTATACAAAAACAAAATTAAATGAAAAGGTGTAATAAACGATTGACATTGAAAAGCATTTACAAATCACAGTAAAAATTATCAAAAAGTGACTCTAACATGACACAAATTGGAATTTTTAACACCTATAACGTGTGATTAAAAAATCACTTTTTTATGTACAAAAAAATATTGTGTTTTTTTTTAAATTTATTTTTAACTTACTAGCACGAATATGAGTGTCCTTCATTATATCTTATTAAAGAAAAACTAGTTTTTTAAATTTTTGCTTAATTACCGTGACAAGTAATTTGTTCGTTTGCATATCAACTATTTAGTTCATTAAAATAGGAATGTAAATGTTTGCGCTCATTGGATTTAGTAAGCAGACCAAAATATGTTGGGTCACTGCATGAATGTTTTTTAATATCCTACTTCTGAACCTGACCTAAGACGTCCAATTTTGTGATCTCGAAATCCCGGGATTGAGATTGTGAAAAGGTCCCAATCTTTTTCATTTTGGCAATTCCGCAAACTTCTGGGTTTTTGAAAGTAGAAGTCTTGGAACAGGTACCAAAAAACAGGTCTCGCGTCGTTTTATTTGTTAAATTCCGGGATCGTAAAAATTGTCAATCCCGAAATACCGAGATTACAAAAAGGGTCGGGGATTTAATGAATTGAACGGGAGTACCTAATCTGTGAAGACATGTTGATAAAATGCATAAATTTCGGATAACAGAAAAATAACACTTGATTTATGGTAAATATTTGATGATTACTTTTACTGTTATCATAAAACAGGTTATTTAGAGTTATCTGACTAGTGAATTTCAAGACCAATATGAATTCATTTATTTTAATCATCATCAGAGAATGTCACAAATAATACAAAATCGCATAATTTTCCTAAATCGAGTTGTTCCTGTCAGCAGTGGTAGAATCGTTTTCCCTTTGGCTGTATATGTTTTATGCGATGTCAATTTTTTTTTTTTATACTTACTAGTCTTATGTCTAAATTGTGTGATTTATACATACTCAACTCATTGATCCATTTTTTCGAAAAGGGTTTGAACGCTGAAATGTTTATTCAAAATGAATTAATTCAGTGATTTTTCCTATCCACTCCAACAAATCTTATAAAAGGTCAGTGTGATGTCATTTCTATTTGCCCTTTTATTTTTTGCCGTTGCTACCTACTGCTGACATAATTCATGATAAGTTCATAATACCCAAGTATATACTCACTAGTTTGGTTGACAATATGTATACACGCTGACTTCATAGCATTTTGCACTATTCAATCGACAACTGTGCGTTGAATTTAAAATAAATACCCGTCTACAATATTAATGTCTCGATATAACAATGACTTTAATATTTCAAAGGATTCGTGAAATTCTACGACCATTAATTGAAAACACATCATAATGTAGCCATTGCAATATCGTACGTTATTGCTCCAACCACAAGTAAACCGAGACAATAATGATACAAAGTTCTAATACCCCAGATAATTTTGGCTCAAGACATTATTGTAATTATAGTTGTTAACGATAATAATTGACTCCGTAGGGACGGTATACTATAAGAGGTCGTATATCAGAATAGTGATTATACAATACTATACGTATTGTATACGATTGCTGCTTCATAGCAAATCGATATAATTCTATCTTTCTTACTTTGTCTACATTTTTGAAGGACATAATCATTACTAACATATGAATAATATCAAAACAATTCTATGGATGTTTTCGATTCTCCCTGAATGTTCATCACTGCTAATAATAAAACGTACTCACATATCGACTATGGAAAGGAAAAAGGACGTCACCCACACATATCAAATTTTACAGGAGATACAATAAACGTCTTTTGACGATTTTAAGCTAAAAGCAAATTATGAAATATACACAACCCTGAAGTACACGGTGACTGATGAACTGGTTCTTCATTGACTTAACCTAATATTAATTTAATAAATTGTTCAAGAAAAACCTTTTTTATGCCTTTTTCCTGGTTGCAATTTTCACAAACCTTTCTTTTTTTAAACTTAAAAGCTAAATTTAGATACTAATTTGGCATTTTCAGCTTCCATCTTTTTAAATTTGAATTGTTCAAACTATTTACATTCTTACAGATTTTGTCACTAACGACCCGGGTTTCGCCTTTCGGCATCTTCAGGCGTTCAAGTGCACGGATGAACTTGAACTGACCAATTGAATTTTGAAAAATTCCATCTTTTTGATATAACGTGTGTCAAGTTGTATAAATTGTGATTATCGAAAAAAAACTGTTTTGGAAAAACTGAGGGTTACGTCTTTTTTCCTTTCCACAGTCGATATATTATATAAAAGTCTAAGAATTTGAGCTATTTTAATTACTACGGTATTTTAATGGCATATTTTTTAAAATATGAACACCTATAATAGAGTATTTTAACACAGTGTATTGAATCAGAACTGGTTTTTATAAAGTTATGAAAACACCATATATACAACGATTTCCGATATGAGCGTCTTTACTAGGATTCAGTCATTGACGATGCAAACGTATCCCAAGTGGTATTTTGGAGAATTTCCACTTGGAGCAAGCCTAATTCATACCTATAAATGTTATCTAGATTTTTCGATTAAATTAAATTTTTCATTCTAATAAAATCTGAAAAATATAATATACTGCAAAAAAAAAAAAAAACTGTCTTATTCTTTTATCCATGTTTCTTTATTCTTAAGTTATGTTTAACTCCATTAATGGAACCATGACATGGAATTGCAGTAAAGATATGAAAAAATCGACAATAGAATCATTATACCATATCATAAAATAATAATCAATCTTTTTGCTTAAAATGAGCAACGTACACTTAATTTAATAAATAATAAAACTGTTTTTCTAATGCAGTAATATTACAATTTCGACATGAAGTGCAACTTTTACAAGGACTGACGCCTAATCAAACACTCGAGTCATAAAATGGTACTTTTTTACAGTAGAGCAGAAATCGGTGACATTAACATTTCAATCTAGTTTTATTTTCAATTTCAGAAAACTAACATCCAAAACCCGTTATTTGGTATTAAAAAAAAAACAAGCAAAAAAACTAGGAGAACGGCAATCCTTAATCGTGACATATTTCAGCAGTTTTTTTCACTGTCTAGGGACATATCCAAATCATATCAACCCTCGTCTATTTTCTGTATTTTGGCACGCTTACTTCTAGATATTCGAAGCTCCGCTGACCGTTCTGGGAGACATTTCATCCCGGGGGAAGATCAATGGAATTGAAATACGAGAGGCAATGCAACACTCGACACGTGCTCTTGACGAATCAACCGAAAAGTCTAATAGTGCTGCTCGTAGAATCCAACAGAGTATTGTGACTTTCGGAAATGAAATACATGGTACGTGTTCACTTTGAAACAATTTATGTCACCAATTTCTACTTACATTATGAAATAAATTATTACTTCAAAGGCAATATACTTTGTATATTTTTGTGAAATCACACAATAAAGGTTACCGGTTCAACGCAATAGTGGTAGACAAGCTTTGTTGTAATATTATTCTTAAAAGCACAATTTGTGCGAAGGCGGTTCTGTGGATTTATACAACTTCAAAAACTCTTTGATGTATCGAAAAAATCGACATCTTTGATCTAAAACAGTAACACGGTTTGAACAAAAATTTAACGTTTAACGATAAAATAATGTTAACTCTTCATCTCTTATTTTTACTTTAAATTAAACAAAAAATAACACCTAAATACTTTTATTTACAAGCTTTCTTTCATTTTGTATCTCTAGATTAATTTAAATGTTTTTTTTTGTAATCGTAGACATTGCCTTACAATATCTTATTTTAATTCAGGTACTTAACTACTCTTTTCGATGAAACCAATGATATAAAGAGGACTAGTGGTTAACTTGTCCGTCTTGTCTCTGATTTAGAAACGTTTGTAATGCAGGTGAGAAGAAATTACAAATCAACATAAAACCGTAATTTCGAGCACATTTTTTAAAAGTTGATTGAAAGTGTCTTCTCAGGTATTCAAAACCTTGATCACTCAACCAAAAATGACATGTTATAAAAAAAATATATTTTTATGTAACCATTTGAATTCACTGAATGAATGATAGATACAAATTTTAATAAAAACATAAAATTCCTTTGCACTTTATTCAGGTCAGTTCTGACCTTTTAAATAAAGCGGAATAAACTGCAAAGAAATATTGTGTTTATTAATATAATGCCTTTCCACCAAGTATTTACAGTGAACACCCTAAAAGAGATACAAATTTAATATACAAAACATATTAACCATTCTTTTGAAATACCACTTCAATATTAAATATTTTTAGGCAATAATATATTTTGATCTCATTAGAAAAATCAAATTGGACATGGAAATTATAAGGCAAGAATGTCTAGCATAATATTATATCATAGTTACAAAATTAAAAATGTCTAAAATGTATGATTGTCAGAATTTTTTTTTTTAGTTCGTTTGCTAGTTTGCACATATTCTATGTTTATGCCTGTTTTCCATAATGCAAGTTGCGCCAAACGTTCTGTATCGTGTTTTGTGATTATTATCGAGACTAACGAACCAATAACGTGTTTCACCTTTCAGGCATGTCTACGGAATTCGTTTACGCCGACGTGTGGAACCGCGTAAATGTGAGCATCTACGACTGCACCCCGGCCGTTACAAAATCCTTTGGGGTGGAGGCCCACATCGAGGTCCACGATCGAACTCCGGGGCATTTCTGTGGCCTGCAGCCCCACTGCACGTGCCCACGCCACCACATGGTAAATGAACCACCTTTATGAGACTTCTAACTCATCTGCTATGTATCGAGTATATTAATGAGTATCACAAATGTTATTATTTTATATTTAACTACCATTGAAAATGTAGCTAACTTCAATTGAAACCAACGTTTATTTGCGATATAAAAATAACTATTCTTTTTTTAATATGTTATACATTTGTTAAAAATATGTTTTAAACCTAACAAATATAAGTACTTACTTCTTTTGAGGTTCTTCAATATTTTCTGTATTCTTTGTCTGAATGAAAAAAGAAATTAAAATAAATTTTATTTTAGAAAGTAGTTCAGTGTATCATTCAACTACTACTTGAAGAGTCAATAAATTCACTTTCTTCATTTCATTTTATTTAATGACATTTGATACTCTTTAATATTAAATATTGGAATAACTTTAGAACGTTGAAGTTGACCATGCTGTTACAAAAATAGATGCTCATTCTTTGTATTTTTTTTGGTTTTAGTTAAATTATTTAAAAATATATAACGTTGGTCATGTTTTCAGTTAGAGGAAGCAATGATATAAATAAAATGAATTTATGTGACAATTCTATATAATTTCTAGATAAAAATCTTGAAAGACGGGACGTGGTTCATTTTTCCGGGATCTGATAATATGCGAATTTACCACCTCATTACTCCACCGGGATTTTCTACTGATTTTATGACAACCACGCTGTATTCGGAAAATCAATGCAGGTTTGTGAGGGTTTTGTTTTATTATAACAACGTCAGGTATAATAGAACGTTTTATTAGAAGGCGTTAAACGAGAGCTGGTCAAAAGTGAGGTTCTCAACCTCTTCAACAGAAATAATAGAATAATGGGGACATATGAGAAGCTTATCGCACTACTGTCATAATGGGATGACATGTGTGAGAAAAAATCAATAACATACAATTAACGATTTGAACTCAGTTATTTACCACCTATAATGTTAAGATTTTTGTTTCATCATAATTCGTTCAGTAAAATGCAATTTTATTATTTACTATTACTACCTATTGTGTACATCAGCGTTACTCAACCTTTTTGGGAGCGTGGCCCTTTTTGAGTGTCTTTATTTTTCTGTGGCCCCCATACCATTGTTTTGTCTTCCCATGAAAATTATAATTTCAAAAACACACCTTTTTTATAGCTCTTCCGAGATTTTCGGATCTAAAATGCCAGTAATTTATTTTATTTACGGATTTACAAAAAATAGCTGCGCGACGTCCGCCATTATGCTCTTCCCTGTATCGTTTTATCAATACCCGTGGCCCCCCTAAACTGTGTTGTGGCTCCCCAAAACAAAAATAAATCTCTGTGGCCCCCTTAAAGCACGCTGTGGCCTCCCGGGGGGCCACATGACCCACAGCAGATATTATTTTACAAAAAATATTTGTTACTCGGTCGATCAAATTCTTTTTTTTTTTGAGAGAGACTTAATATAGAAAAATCGGATTATAATAAAATATTGGCTAGCTTATCATCTCTGCTATCCTTCTTTGGAAAATCGGATGTATAAGAGAAGATTTTATATATTACATACGTTCATACCTTTGAACACGAATCAATAAGTCAATTAGTGATTTCTTTTTCAGACCTCAATTCGAGCAAGAAGCATTCCATGAACGCTCGTGGTTTTCATGGAAATCAGACATAGGAGACGATGTCATCAATGATATCAGACAGGAAATACCGGGATTTGTTTCCGATGTCAAGTCCTTCTTCAGCGATGGCCAGTATTATGTTGTGGTCAGTCAACAGTATCACCCTCCGAGTGGTTCCAATAACTTGGATACCGTCATCATGAGACTGGACTTTAATCAAGTAAGTTCTGTATTAAAATATGACGATCCAGATTAGTATAACATATAAAGGCTCAAATTTACCGAATGGCGGTGTCACCCGGTAAGCATCGTTAATTTTACATAGACATTTTTAAAGTAATGAACTACATTTTTTCAAGTCGTTTTGACAGTAAACAAAACACACTTAACGGTAAATAAGTTTTTAAATCTCTGCCACTGCCATTTTGCTTATAACACGTTTGTTTGTTGGCTTACAATTTTTGATGGCGAAAGGCGAAACTCGAGTTGTTCGTGACAAAATCCGTGTGAATGTACATCATTTGAACGATTCAAATTTAATATTGAGATTCCACTAAGCACCTTCAGTCGAAATCTTAAATTACAATTTTTCATTTTTTAAATATATTTTTTTATACTATTGATTTTATGCAATTGTAATAGATCTTGTTATTGGACTTTTTTACTGACTCAAAGTTTTCCAATAATGCAACCATGCAAATGTTCTCATTATTTTTAAAAAAAGTGTACAATTTTTAATTCCACGATAGTCATGTCTTTTCAACGCTATTTGTTATCATGATGTCGTTAAAACTGTATTTAATCGGTTCTGAATAATAACGCTTACACTAATAGTAACATAGGATTAAAGGTACAGTTATTCTAATTCCATAATTAGGTGCTATGATTAGGACTGGTTTCGGTAATCGTGAGCATTTCTGACTGATCATTTTACATTTGTTAGTCTGGTCGTAGTGGGTTCGGTAATCACATTTAATGTGTTGATTATTAATTATTGTTGGAAAAACATTGTAACAAGATGAATTTTTTTTTTTTTGGATATCAAATTTATGGAGCTTCAAGTACCAGGACGCGCCAGCGTCAAGGTTCTTCCAGTCTCTTTCATCGATAAAGGTTTTGAAAAATTGTAAATTGTATCCCCTTACCATCGTTTGCAGACGGAAGGGCGCGATCACTACAGAGATAAGAAGTTCACGGGAACTCCATGAGCATTATTTTGCTAATCACATTCCATATGCTTCTTCCATACTATATCCGTACATGTACACACACATGCGCATACATACATACAGACATACAGTACAAAAAAAAAATTGAACAAAGAGTCATTTTCGTGATGCTAAGTTCGTTCTAAAATTGACAATTTTAGACGACATAAGATCTATGGAGGGTCGTCGAGCAGAACTGCTCTGGGTCTAAAGAGAAATAACTAATTTAGAACTTTTGATAAAAGTATACTAAATAGCTATCAACTGTACACAAAATAATATTTGTATAATTATAAATATATCGGTTTATTATTGTTTTTCCTTGTTTCAATAGAGTTCTGCAAATTAAATGTTAATTGAATCAAGATGAAAATTATATTGGTAAAACAAAACATGAGCAGTTGATAATCTTCACGATGAGCGAAACTGTTATTATCAATACATAAAATTGTGTAGTTAGTTTAAAATATCCCTAATAGTGATTTATGTATTAATTAAAGTTGTAACTTCATTTCGAATTTTAAGGTGAAGCGAGCAAAATGCTAAGCATGAATTTATTTAACGTGTAATTAAGGCAGCTTTTCATAACGGTCAAAAGTGCGACAACGCATTGGTTTATTCATTACTTAAGCAATTCCCGGAAAGTAATTACCTGTTCGTCTCTTACTCTACTACAGAGCATTTACTCGCAGTCTTTTGCATCAACAAAATACCTAGAACAATGCATTCAATTAAGTAAATTAAGGCTTCATCATACAAAAAGCCCAGACTTATAACGTATGGCTCTAAGTAGACAGAGTTATTTGTACAGTTAGCGTTTCAGACACCACGAAAAATTAGTTTCTTGGGATCTGAAAATGAGATTATTCCGCCAGAATACCGTGGCAATAAACAAACCCCCAGAGTGCTGTGTTCTTTTACGTAAATAGCGCAGTGCTATTACACATCTGCCAGTGGTAGATAAGTTACGACTGTTGATTGGAAATAATACAGTAATGTGGGAAAGGCCTATCATATAAAATGTCTTCTTAGAGGTAATCGCATGTCTTCATCAAGAAAAACGTGTGGTTTGATTGATCAGCGGATGTAAAAGTAATGTGATAATTTTCTTCTGTTCGTAATTCTTCTTATCAACTTCCAATCCATAGACTTTTTGTCAATCAATGACGCTAGTTGAGCTAGTTAACAGCTTTTAGAGTTCTTAACACTGTTTTCAAAAATACAAATTTTCTTTGAAATCGAATCGCATAATGAATCAATAAGCCGGACAGTCTGTCTTATATCCTTGTTTTAACGTCACGTTTGATAAGATAAAACTATTTTTAAATATTATACTAACCGGTTCCCGGCAAGCATTGCGATGCCACTCAAAGAAAGAAAGTGTTTGTGTTTTAAATGTGTTTATTGAAGTGCATGTCTTTTCTTTATGTCTGTTTGACGTTTGATGCTGATTGTGTATGGTACGACACACGCGCCACCTACTCTAAGTTAATTTAACTGTCACCTTCACGCAAGTGCAAGCATACGTTGTCAAAATGAACTGTATGTCAGACATACAAACATTGATTTGTATATATAAGACGTACTGTAAGTTAATGTTACTATGCCTATAATCTTTACGTAAATGCAAGCAAAAATTTTGTACAAGTTTTATTGCAATCGGATGAGCGGTGTGGCAACGCAAAAAGTACGAACAAACTAACATTCATTTTTATATATTGGATAATAAACCACCGGTGGGGTGTAAAAATACTACAAAGTATTGTTTACGAAACTTAAGTCGTTTCATACTTTATTATTGTTTATTATACATCGTGTTAAATCGAATTGTAAATATTTTAAACTGTCTAATTATACGCGTGAGATTCTTATCCTACTATCCCTCAATCTTAAAGTCACTTTACCCCTAAGTCACGACGGTTGGCACTTGAGTATAAGTAAATTTGAGAAGATTTCACAGGTGTATACAGGCTTAAAGTCGCTTTGGCTTGTAGTTGTGTGAAACATAATTATTAAATATGTATGTACGTGCGATTTTCATAATTTATTTTGCCAATTAACGCCGCGTCTTTAGATTACGCTCGCGGATTTTGCCGCTGATATTAACGTGAGGGTGTTTCAAGTTTTTTTCTTTTAGGCGTACGTATATCATCGAATAAATATTGACAAACTCCATCAACAAAAGAATTCAAATCAAAATAAAATAGCAAAAAAGAAATACATTTACATTGGTAAAACAAATTTAAAATCGTCAAAAATGCGGTTTCCAGAAACACTGAGAAGTAAGGACGTATTTTTTTAATGTATGTTTGCTCCTAAAAAGAAGCATATTATGAACTTTTGAGAAGTTAAGTGAGCCAAGTAGTAAAATAGTAAAACTATCATATTTCAGTTTTCAGTACAATCACGTCTTTACCTAGCGCTTTTGTGTTTGTATATATTTTTAGGAAAAACTTATGCAGTATGTATTTCTTAAGCTCATTTAATTTTTACGATTTTTTTAAGATATGTAGGATATTATAACGCATCTAGCTAATTTTTTCTGAAAATACCACTTGGCTCTCTTTGCTTCTCAGAGACTAATATGAAACGTTAACGGAGCATCTTTACAAGCATGTTGTTAACATAATTATTTTATATTCGTTCGTTTAACCTTACTTTTTTTAAGTGATTTATTATGAGAAATTGGTAGTAACGACCCGGGTTTCGCCTTTCGGCATCTTCAGGCGTTCAAGCGCACGGATGAACTTGAACTGACATGAACTTGAACTGAACATAATTTGAATGATTCAAATTTAATATTGAAATTCCACCAAGCACCTTCAGTCGAAATCTTAAAATATAGAAATTGGTAGGGTCAAGACTATTGAATTTGTCTTAATTTTTTTACATCAAATCATAGTCATTCGTTCATTTTTCAAAAAAACACAACCCGATTGAAATATAAGTCTGTAATATTGTCAGCACTAGAATTCGATCCAACTCAAAACAACGACTCACTCGGCTTTAGGCCTGAAAAATTGCCATAAAATAAAAATGAAATCTATGTATAATACATAAACTTTAGATATTCGACGATATAAGGAACAGAATTCGTTTTGTTTTATCAAATGCCAATTCGATCGAAAAGTCCAGTTTTGTAAATAAAAGGGTTTCAACTTTGAATTCCCCCCATTATTACTGTAACATCGTTTGAGGATGACCCTTTGCCTTGGCGTGATTTATTATGCCCTGTGTAACAATTTTAGTTTTCACTAACAAACAACATAATTCATAAAGGACCTGTTTGAGAGTTAACAAGAAAAGGTCACCGAATAAGTTAGACGTTGGATACACGCTCCCTATTGCGCCACTTGGCTGCTCCGTAACTTTTCTACCCCACAGCATAGTTTTTAGACCCCTAACTTTGTGTGAGGTATATGAATGAATAAGGGCCTTATTAAAGCTTTCAAACTCTAAGAATTTTGAAGCTTTCTCGCCGATTAAAGTACCATATTTGTAATTGGCTATTTTTTTTAAAGAGGCGTTAGAACTTTGTCTTCAATTTCAATATGATTAACATTTATTTTGCGAAGCGATCAACTTTTCCAGATATTTAATTAACCAATTTAATAAATATTCTGTCAGTTAAATTCATCTCAGTAAAATTGTGAGTTACGGTGATTATTTTTATTAAATTCACGAGATATAATTAAATGTTTCACACATGTTTTTCTAATGGATATTCCTCGTGTAAATTTCAACTGTTTGAAATTTAAAAAACAGCCATTAAATTTAAAATACTTAATATTATAGAAAGTTATAGAGATTTTTTATGTTTGTAATGCTGGATATTAAAAATAAAATTCACATCGTTACCACCGCATCCATCAGTAAAATTAGCATATTTTTTTTTAAAAATACTGAAAATAATTTCTACTAATACTAGTGTAACATTAAATTAAAAACATGTTTGTTTTTTATAACATGTAAAAATATATTATCTCTACTAGGACAGCTATATTTTATTATAATATATCTAAGTACATTCAAAATCATTAAAGTGCTGCCAATAGATAGCGTATTAGCAATCAATAATATTCATAAAGCTGAATTGATATTTTTTCAATATTATATTACAATAAACTTACTTTTTTAAAAAACAATATGTGTTTATAAACTTAAAATTACCATTGACGTATTTTTTAATATTCGGCCTTTTACATGAATCTAACAATCTAGTACAAGCAGAAAATGCATATCTACCATTTAATTCGTAAATAAATCAGTGACGAAATTGTGCTCGCAGTATAGAAAATACTGACAAGTTGACAAGGGAAGGGGATGGAAAAAAATTCTCCCATGCAGAGTTTATTTAAAAAAAAAACAATTTTGCCACCCTCTTTTTTTTCACCAAGTAAAAACTTCAAATGAACTCATTCTCTTTGGCCATATTCGCTTCCTATGTGAAGCATATCAACACAACGCTGCCTTTTAGGATACCCTGTCACCTGCCAAATGTTTTGCTTTCTCTAATAACATGATAGCATTATTCAGTTTCGCCGATGGTATTTATTACAGAATATGAATCCAGAATGCAATTGAAAGAGTTCGGAAAAGAGATACGGGTCATATTGGCTTCTTATAAACCATCCCAACAGAAGTTGTTTTTAAAAGAGATATTTACTATTCATTTCCTGTCTACTTTTAGATAAATTAACTATAGAAAGACAGGGCTAGAAACTAAATAGAAGTAAGTTTATCATACGATTATTCTACAATGTATTATGTATGTGTATAAAGTAATTTTAAAATAAATACATTATTAAATTTAAAGACTGCTTAACAAGTCAATTTATTCTACTATCCTTTCGGGTACCAATGACTAATAAACCAGTGCCCACAACAACCCAATAAGACGAACGCCAAAACGCGTCACCAAAAATGTTCGATAAGGAAAATCAATTAATAATATTGCCACAAGAACACTTTAAGAGTGAAAATACTTTTCTTTTAAAAAAAATTATCATAACGTTCAAAATAAAATTCTTTTATTGTTAATATAACTGTAAAAAAAATGAGGACAAAATATATATATATATATATACACACCAACGTGGATAATAAATATTGCATGTACGTATAATAATCTCGATCCAGAAAGATGTAAGAAATAGCGGAAAAAAATTGCAATGTGTCAAAGGATGTCAGTGGTAACTGGTGACGTCACACTTTGCGCTTCCAGGCCTATTCAAAAAAGATACCTTTTCAAAGGACGCTGTGTGCTTTTTGCTCCCAAGTCCAATATGACCAGAGCAAATAAAATATGGCGACCTTTTTCAAATAAAAAAAGTATGTTCAAATTTAATAAATACAATCAAAGAAGAGTTATTGCAAATACGAATTCAAAACCAAGTTGTTAATTTTGGCGAAACAAAATCTGAAAATTGATGTTATCTTTATTTTAAAAATTAAGCACTGAGAAATAGATTCGATAAAAAGTTTTAACTTAATGGCACATAATTTTAAATTTCTTCTACATAAAGATTATTTTATTCGTTTATTTTTTAGTAAATCTCACTTCTAAAATCATTCGCAAAGTCCAATTTGATATCTACATAATATTTTTTCATTTAATAGAAAGCTTGTTTCAAAAATCTCTTAGAGTTATTAAATAAACCTAACCTGTGTGTAACAAAAGCTCGCACCAAAAAAAGCCATAGAGAATTAGTTAATCGCTTAAATGCGCCCGAGCTTTCGTTTTTTTTTTATGAATAAACTTTCCCTAAAAACGAAAGAAAAATCTTCTCCTTAATACAGGGCGGGAAAAAAGTGCTCGCGTTAAATTGTAAACGTGGAGGGGCATACCGTGAAATAATCTCATTAAAGCTGGCCCCCCTCTCTCGGGTCGTCTTTTTGTGATGCAGCCGGCTCGCAAAATTGCCACGAAAGCGATGAATGGATGGCTATTTTTTAAAAATATGTTTAGGTGCCCTAGGGTTTGAATAACGTCTCCTAAATCAAATTTTTGATAAGCCTCCCTTTGGGGTAATTTTTTACGAGAGCTATTTTTGGGACATCGTGCACCGTGAAGCGAGAATTTTCGGATACTTTTTTTATGAGAAACTGCATTATTATTTTTGGATATGGGTCATTTGTTTCTTACTACTAATTATGACTTAGTCGAAGTGTTGGTAAATTGCTTATTAAAGATAACTAGCTGTAAGCCCGTTGACCTCAACGGGGGGATTTTTGTTGAATTTTTAAGTAGTCAGAAAATTTACTGGCGTGTAAATTAAATTTCAAACCTATTTATTGAATATGCCAGAAATTCTAAAAGTAAAAGAAATATACCTCGGGACATATATCGACAGCCCTGCAGTATTTAAATTGTATATAATATAATTTTTAGAATAATTGAAATGTTTAAGTTTGCTAACAAATATATTTCGTAGGAAAAGAAATAGATCTCGGGCATATATCGACAGCCCTGCCCTGAAGTATTTAAATTGTATATTATATATTTTTTAGAATAATTGAAATGTCTAAGTTTGCTTACAAATATATTTCGTAGAAAAAGAAAAAGATCTCAGGAAATATATCGACAGCCCTGCAGTATTTAAATTGTATATAATATAATTTTTAGAACAATTGAAATTTTCAAGTACGCCAACAAATATATTTCGTAGAAGAAGAAAAAAACCTTCTTCTCTGAAAAAAGAAGATTCTCTGTCCTTCACCAATCTTTTTGTTTCCTTCTCGTAGCTCCGCCGAGTACATCTTACGGATGGTCATCACCGTTTTTCCACAACCTCGAAATCTATTTGGTTAGTAGAAGAGAAAATCAGAATTAAGGCTTTTTTGAGGCATCCGCAGTACGTGTCCAAGCCAGGTCCATCGTCATTTCTTCATGTTAGACGTGACAATTTTTTTTTTAATTTCTTATCTCCGTATTCATGCTAAAGTCAAACCACCGCGCCCTTAGTATTTATCGCAGGCATCTGTTTTCAAGGCACAATTGACTGTTAGTCTGTGTTTTCGTTAAATGCTACTCAACGCATGTAACGGTAAAGCGGCACTGTCAAGATGCATGCGTAGAACGGGAAGTGCTGATGGTTCTGATCGGGTACAACTGTGAGTTCCAGACCTCCGCTGTGAGTTGAGGGTTGCTCCAGCTTTCACTAGAACGAAGTTGAAGATTATAATGAAGAAGAGCGGAACTAAAATGCAGCCCTATCTTACCATAGTTGAGTTGAGACTCCAAACCTTTCGGTAGTAATATCACCAACTCATATGCACTCACTGCCCTCATACAGTCACTCATAATGGCAACGACTTTGGTTGGGATTTCGTATATTTTAAATATGCCCCATAAGGAAGACTGGCGAGGACTATCAAAGGCCTTCCCGTAATGTACAAAACAATTGAGCTCGTTGCTTTATTGAATAAGGTATTTAAGATTGTGTGTGTTGGTCCGCACAGGATCGTCCAGGCAAGAACCACGCTTGATTTTACCTGAGAATACTCATGATTTTAATCCTTATTCTTGCTAAGATTATCTGTGCTAAACTAAAGATACCGACAGAAAATTTGATAAAACTATTTCCAAACTTTACACAAACCATAGGTTTGGTCAACAATGAGTGAAATAAAATTTTAATCGAAAGACTACTTAAAATAAAATAATTTAAAGTATTGCAAAATTATTTTATTGTTATAGTGTCGATGGATTCGGCGGTAACTTTGTGGAAGTTCATTTTAATATAAAATAAAAATAACTTAGATTATTCCACGTATTGTGTTACAAAATGTGACTCGTCCCATTTTGAATCCCATTTTATTACTAAAATATATCAGAATAGTGAAATTAAAGTCATTCGTACTTGAGCAAACATTTGCGAAAGTAGAGTCTGAGGATGCCTCTGAAAGAGGCGAAACACGTGTCACATTGTGTAACACAATACGTGGAATAATCTAAGTTATTTTTATTTTATATTATTTTATTGTATTTATTTATTTTTAATTACATATATTCCTGATAAATCTTTATTTTAATTTTATAAAAACGACTAATTAATTATCAAATCAGTTATATGCAATAAAAATCATATTTTAATTGACGCAAATCTAAATTACTTTTTTGGTTTATTTGAGTATAAAAAAATGTATCCGCGATTGAGTTATTCATCGCTTTAAAAATCTAATAAAACATGTTTAATTTGAGCGAAAAAAATGTTTTAAATACGTATCGTAAATATAAAGTGAATTTATAGCGACCGTCTGTGAAATATTGCTCCGTTTTATCTCATCCAAAGCTTTTCGTCCGGCGTCGTAGACGGTCTACGGCTTGGCACAGATCGAATGCTACGAGTGCCACTTTACTCAGTTGGGAGGCAGCTGTGTTAGTTCAACAGCCCTCCGCGCAACTTCCGGCGGCGAAATGTCATTTTCTCATTCCGATGCTCAGGCGTCGCAACGCTTTCGCGGACTTCCGACCAATAATCAATCGCCGAGAGGCTTTTTTGTGTAATTTGAGTCACTTTGCGAAATCAGCCTGTTATAATAAGGCATGTCACTTATTAAGCGTCGACTTTATTCTCTTTTGCGCGCATTTTAACGAAAATTCAATTCCTATTTTGAATTTTCATAAATATTCTTCAAGAGTCTATCTTAATCTTATTAAAGTATTTTATTTAATTGTATGTTTTGTAATAAAATTATTATATATAAATAAAACCAATGATATTTTTATGATCTTCAATAATGCTAACATGAAAATAGCATAATGAAATTGATTATTTTTACTTTTAGGGTGTTCACTGTCAATACTTGGTGGAAAGGCATTATATTAATAAAAACACAATAATCCTTTGTACTTCATTCCACTTGTACTTCATTGTACTTCATGTACTTCGTGGAATGAAGTACAAAGGATTATTGTGTTTTTATTAATGATTATTTTTATTTGAAGTAATATTTGTCGCCCATTGTGGTCTAGTTGGTAAGAGCTTTCTTTACCGATCATCCGGGTCTGGTTTCAATTCCCGGTAAGGTCAATGCCAAATTGGATTTTTTTCAATTTTAATTTGAGATCTAATACACGGGTGTTTGTGAAGTTAATTCTCCTTGACTTTCTTAAATTCTCATCGAGTATATCTCGTATGATCTTTCAACTTCAAAATATTTGACGCATTTGCGTAAGCTGTAATGTCATTTTTTTTAAATAAAAATTAAAATTAAAAAACAATTCTAAGAATTCTTGTTTAACCAAGTATATTGCTATACTAAATGAATGCTAGGCAACAAAAACCGGTTCATTGCATTGTTTTTCATTTCTCACTCTTAGTAGAAGCATCTTACCACGGAACTGTTTGTTACTTGATTGCTAAACCACTTTTTTTCAAAGAGAATAGAGATAGAAAGGATATTCATAATACAGGACTAGTGGTTGGTTAATCACTATCGCAACACTTCATTATATTAGAATTGGAATGGTTGGAGGATTTTTTTTCACATCACAAATATCCATGCCTTCGAAAATAAATCGATTGTAAAAATGCAGTTCGTACCGGAATTTCAACCCGTGAGATCCGGCACAAAAGTCAGCAACTTTGATCATTGTGCCAATGGCCCGACATTATTTTAATTAATTTTAAACTATTTTTGAGCCAATAACGATTTTATTCTTCGTTTTTTTCCTACAAAGTTATCATTTTTTTGATAAACTTAATTTTGCCATTGCAACTACTCCTTAAATAAGAAAGATTTTTTTTTTTTGATTATTCATACATGTACCCATTTAATATTAATTCAGTAAATTTGTTCGAGAACAATTTTAACTAATTAATCCAAGAATATTGGATACATTTCATTATGATAAATTAATAAAATGCTATATATTTTTTAGAATTTTTGACTATGACAAGTGCTGTGGACAAGTATTTATAAGGTTGAAAATATATATTGTTGTTTATTTTTATTTTTCTATATTGTATTTGTAGGATTTCAGTTGTTAATTTTGAAATAATGTTTCGATTGAATCATAAAAAGCAATCTTTTTTTTTCTTACTGTGCAGTAGAAATATCACTTTTGTCCGTTGCCAAAATTGAAATATCCATCCGCCATATTGTGAATTTATCATCGCCACATATTTTCAACAAAAAAAAAACGCACATCGAGATCCCCACTTTCTCTCTGAGCGACCAATATCAATTCAGACCTTGACAAAAACACTCTCCTCGGCAGAAAAAAGTGGTGAGAAACGATCAGATGAATATTATTTATCCCTGTATATTTCATCCGAGACGCAGCTTTTTATTACGTAGATGTGACATTTCGGAATTTATGTCTGTCTTTATGATCCCATGGGATATTTTTATATCAATTGCTTATGTGATGACGGTCATTCAATTTATATGTCGATCCCTTATCATCACCTTTATTGTATTTTACTTATAACTTCCTAGTACCAATATTGTGTAGATAATTATTTATTTTTAATGCTGACGTTTCCAAACATGTTTCATATCAAATATGCGCGCTATATTTTTGATTTTAATCATACTCTCTCTTGTATTAAAATTATTATGTATGTTGGTATAATTTCGTCATTAGATTTTACGACGATTTGCTCAGAGTGAAAACCAGATTAAATACACAGACCATCTTGAGATTTAAAGTGCATGTCCCTTAAGAGAGTATTTTTGAAATAATAATTAAACTTCTCGCCGATTTTTTACAGGAGAAGTGCGAAACTTGATTAACATATGAAACGCAGAGCCGCATTTTCGTAATATTAAAAAAAAAAAAAATGACGTTACATAAAATCAATAATTTTTTGTATCCCTTTTAAAATAATGTTGATTTTTTACTGAATTGCGAGTAAATAAAAGTGTGTTTATTCATATAAAAAAAGCATATTAATATAGTCGTCAATTTGTTCTCCTAAGTATGCTTGTTGGACATGGTTGACTTGCATTTTTTTTAGTAATAGGCAACCTGATTTTTTGCAATAAATCAAATAAAATATGTACGTATTTTTATATATGTGCTTTGTCAGTACGCTTCCTTACTAAAAATATTGAAAAAATATTATACTCAACATTGAACAACGGAGCACGCTGTAGGAATAGCGACCAGTTGACAACACATTTATTTGTTATTTCAATATTTTATCTTTGTAGAAGGAGGTGCTGGATTTGCTATTTTTTTATTATTTTAAAATACATTTATTAATTTACTCAAATAGTGTTCATTGTTAAGAGTTGACAATGTGAAAAATTAAATGTTGTCATCAAATGATACTTTCTATTTTACGATGACTCCAATAACCATTTAAAAGTCGCCAAGATCTCAAAGTCTGGAGATATTTCTTGTTTGAAAAAATGTAATATTAAGTCGTTTGATATGGCAATCGGAAAATGTTACGATATCATCATTAGCTGCTGTCTTTACGCCACTACTGAACGAAAGCTTCGCAAAGCTCTTACTACTTTTTCTATTCTATAAAAAATATAAAAATAACAAAACGCGAAACTGTAACAAATATAACATCCTTTAGGCAGAAAGTTGTATGGTTCTTAAGCCTCCAATATGAACTATGGTATTCAAGAAAGTTCTGAAATTTAACAGTTAAAGGCGTGTTTAATATAAAATGTCTCCAACGTAACATTTTAGATTTTGCATATTCGTTTTTGTAGTTTAGGTTTTTCTCAATTTGAGTACATCGCGCGATATTTTTATTATAATTTTAAAAATATTAACACTGTTTTCATTAACTTGTTGAAATTAAATTAAAAATAAACATCATTTGAATATTCATACAAAATTAAACGCTTTAAGCTCATGTAAGTAACATATAATAACTATTTGTATCATTATAAACGGTTTGTCGTGTTTTAATTTGTGGTTTAAAATCTAGTTTACAGCCTCAAGTATAACAAATAATGTGTTTGATGTTTAAAGCATATTATATTAAAGGAGACGACTGTTTCGGTATATTATTACAAATACCATGCATGCATATAGTACAAGAGGCTTGCGGTTTACAGTTACCATCGTAACTTGCAAATAATACGCTGTGTGAATTCAAATACTCTATATTTAATGACTGCAAAATGAACAAGTTGTATACACCAAATCAAGAGCTTTGAGTATTATGATATTCTGAACTTCATTCATATTTTTTTGTCATTTGCGTTACAAATTTAGTTGAATGAAGACTGCGATGGTAAACGTTATTAATGAACAAAAACGATATTTTGAAACCGGTCTAAAAAGTTTGTTTAGAAAACGTTTGAAGTAATTTTATATAAAAACAATCAACGACAGCATTTTGACACAAATTCTGAAATGTAATTTTTATCTGACATTTAAGGAAAATATATATTTTTCAATATTTCTTAACTTACCTTCTCAAGATTGCAAAAAAAAACTGCAACTTTAATGATTTTCTAGGTAAAATAATTGGTTGGATCGTATTATAGAAGAAAATAAAATGACAAAAACTGCATTTATTATTAATAGACGTATTAAAATATCTTCCTTTGCAATTATTAAGGAGTAGTGATTGAAAAAATCGACACCAGAGTATAGGAGTGATTGTTTTTTTGGTAGAAAGTGTTATGTACCCGATTCGCTTTCTGCACGGAAATAAGCTTCAATGTTCGCTCGAAATTTTTCTAAAAAAACCTTGTAAAAGGATACTGGTAAATTATTAAATAACAGGAATATTACAATCACTTTAATACCATTGAAAATATAGGTGTGATATATGATTAATAGATTATGTAACGTTCTGTAAGGATTTTTTCCGTGGATTTGTTAGTAGCTTATACTAAACTTGCTAGTAAAAATACATACATATGGTCCTTTATAACAATGTTTTTTGACGACTTATGTAATGATGATAATTGTACCTTTATTTAATGTGTTTAATAAAAATTACGTCGGTTATCTTTGGCTTTACTTATCAAAATAGACACGCTGTTTCTAATATTATAATAAATAGTTTATAAACATTTGGTAAGAAGGTAAAAATAAAAATAATACTTTTAAATTATAAAGACATTCATATTTACAAAACGAAATTTACATTTTTGTTATTTCATGACCAATGAAATAATCTGGATGTAATGATTTATTTTACGTTGGAAACAAATTTCCACAAAGCAACCGCCGAATCCTTTAAAGATTATATTTGAATTTAACAGTAATTTAATTGTTCTTTTATTCAAATCTTTTAGCGCTTTATATTGAAAAAATAAATTGAAATTTAAGCAATGACGTAAATATAACAATCTAAATTTGTTCCAAATTTTACATCGTAACTCTTTCTCCCGGCTAATTTTGCCACAACAAAGTTGTTTCCATCCGCTGTACGTTATTAAATTCCTATTTCAATGTGATTAAATTTATATATTAATAATACGACCCGAAAAAAAAATCCTTGGAATATTCATGATTGGTTTTTAAAGAAATACTTCTAAAGAACATATTTCTCAGTAATTTATTTTTCTAAAGAGATTTAAATTATTTTTTACCGAGAAATGATTTCTCTGATTCGATATTAAAAACGATACTGTTTTTCATGGAAAAGTTTGAATATTTTACAATATTTAGAAATGTGGTCTGGAAAAGTGGATATCATTTTATTGATCACTGTTAGCCAAATATAAGTTAAATAAGTAAAGCATTGGGAACAATTAAGCATTGAAATACCCGAAGAACAGATCAATAAATACTAGTATTTCATATTGAAATACAGGTGTAACAAAAACTTTGAAATAAAAAAAATCAAATCACAATATGATACTTTTGCAAGAAACAACGACTGGTAAATTAATGACTTGTGCTTTAATACACATGCCTTTAAGTAAAATACCAACCTGTGACATCGATGACGCCTAGGACCGGAAGTGGTGGTATGGAGGACTCTTAAACACTGCACGCCATAAACTTTCTTCATCGTGTCGTAAATCGGAAAACAATGGCGACAGATTAAATAATGTTGAAAACTCTTATTAGTGTTGCTTGTTATTTCAATAAAATTTTCATTTTTCGTGAAATGTTTTCAATAACTGCCGTGTTTATTATACAGGACAGTTTAAACTGCCACTTTTGTAACCAATTCGGTTTTCATTGCTTGAAACTCTTTAGAACATACTATGTGGAATTGCTACCCCTACGCAATGACATATCAAACTCATGTTTCAAAATAGATTCTTCAGACTACCTAAATTTCAGTGTTTATATTTTTATACCAAAATACCAGCAAACTCGTATTTCAATTTTTAATTACGGTGTGCAAAGAACAATCGCATAATAAAATAAATTATATTTTTATTACTGTATGTATTGCTTTCGTAAATCGTAAAAAATACTATTCTTCAGGCATTTAATATTAACGTTACACATTATCTCAATCATCTTTTCAATTAAATAATCATCGAATAAAATGATAATCTTTAACAAGATTGTTTCAATTTACAATCATTTGACAATAATAAAGTTTCTGACAATAAAAAAATGTTCACTGACCAACTTTAAGTACGCCAATATTATATATGCACATTGTAAACACTTTACTTTTTATAAAAAAACGTATACATCAATTTAAAATTCTTAATTTATATTCTTTAAAGTTAAATTTAACTTTGGAGTTATTGAAATATTTTTCATTTACCTGTTTACCATTCTCTGTTTAAGCACACAAGTACAGTGACGCAGAGAATTCCGAGCTTCGGAACGAAAGCTCTCGAAATTTTGGAGACAAAGCACGGCATCCATCTTGTGATTGGGAACTCATACGATTCTATCAGACACGTCAAAGTTGTCGACTCGTATATATTCAGGTTCAATGGAAATACAGGCACTGTAAGTACCCGAATCCTTTCATACATAAAAATATTTTCTCTTTCGTAAAATATAAAATAAACTTTTTATATTTCTGTTTGCTTAATGATAGCAATCATACAATTTCTAAGGTTTTATTATTATTCTACCGGTCGATTAACTTACAAGATTGTGTGTTTTGCTTTCATGAGAATTATTTACACTTCGTTTTCTTGTTAAATTTTTATTGAATAAAAAAGTAACATAAGCTTTAATTCGAGTCTTTTAAATACTCTTCTGAAAAAAGTAAGAATAAGTGCTTTCTTTTATTAGGCGAGTAAAATGAAGAGATATTTTTAATTATTGTTAATATAATGATAACTGTCGTGTGTTTTTTTAATATCTTACTTATTTTAAGCACCATTTTAATTTTTTAGGACTGCAAAAAACTTTTGAGGTTTTAATCAATAAAATCATTTCAGCTAAAATGCTTGTCCCAACACAATTCGTATGAATCTCTTAAAAAATGTGTACCAAACAAAGACTGTTTGCAAAATCTTGCTCTTTTACAAATTACTGAGTTAGCATATTACTTTTCGGGAGAATTTTTTGATGCGTTTTACGCGCTACGTTTTTGATATTCTATACGTAGTATTGGATGAACTATAACAAATAGCCTTACATTTGTACACATCTTTGCAAACTAATTATTATTGAATAAATATTAATGCTTATTCAAAGAATCGAGATCTAGACCACTGATTGACTTAGAAACGAAAACCTCACACTGTTGGTTGATACCCATACCAAAAAAACATTTAACACTTTTACCAATATTTTTTAAGCCATTGATTGATTGCCAATAAGTTTCAAATAATCGATACACTTATAAATAAAGTAGGGTTTTTTTATAACAATTATATAGAATATAATATACTTATCACGCTCTGCTATTGAGCGATTTTTATCACGTTAAACCATTTTTTTTCCTTACGGTAATGAATACAACATGTATTCAATTTGCATTAATAGAACGAATAAAGATACTTTGATTTTATAAAAATATGAATCAATATAACAATAATTAAACGAAAAGATAAAAAAAACTTGCATTGAAAATATATGATCCAATATTTCACTTATTTTAAAATGATAATTCCGTTAAAATTCAAAGAAATTTAAAAATAATTACGTGTCAGAATCTGGAATATTACATGAAAACAAAATCCGCTAAAGATTAAGCAAAGATATTTGCGGATTTGAAATATTTTCATTCAAGCGGAGGGCATAAAGACATTAAGGGAAACGATGAGATACGCTATTAAGATTATTTTGCTTCGACATGTTGTGCATTCAAAAGTATGGTTTATAAATGATACTTATGATATAATTCGAATTCACTAAAAGAAGATTGATTTTAAGATTGATATCAAAATATGTAGCCGTATTGAAAATGAAAACTTACCATACTTTAAAACAACCGAATACTATTGGATATCATAGAGTTTCTTCGGCTTAGCTTACCTGTTTTAACGCTCTATAAAAACAATCAAGTGTGACCAGTTACGGTACAAAGCTCGAATTTCTAGTTGATGGCTGCCACAGATGAGATATCTCATACAATTATCCGTGCTCAATACATCAGAGACGAGTTATCTCATCAATACCTTTAAGCATACTTCCTAGGAAGCGTGCTAGGTACAGACGTACTTTTTTCTACGGCAGCCAAGAGATAAACAGTCAAAAACACATGGCATAAAACTTGTGTTAATTTTATCAGGTGCTTAAATTTCTAGGGTGCTGTTAATTCATTGTAAATGAGGTAATGGGGGTGAAGTCATCATGCGTCGAGCAAGTTGTATAATGTGACTGGCAGACATATGCAACTAATTTAAAAATCAATCCAATTAAGAAAAACAAATAAATTACTGTGCCTAGTGGTCTTTCTCTTAGGTTTTAATAAAATCTTGCTCAGAAAAGTTGATGCATGTGCAACAACAAAATAAGTATTACAAAATTTTTATTCTCTTCAAATTCCATTTCAAATCTTCAAATCTACATTTTTAAGTCCATGTTAGTGTGAAGCATATAGTCTCTCAATGAAGATATTTCAACAGCTTTTTTTGTATACGAGAACTGTTCGTCACTCATTTAATCAATCTCTCTTTTTTCGAAGATATGACTAGAGGTAAACTATTCGCTTTCGCTTCGCTTCGCTATTTTAGGATTAGAAGAGTAAGAGGGAATTTTTACACATCACAAACACCCATGTCTTTGAATAGATTGAAAAAATACTGTTTGTATTAGGGTTTGAACCCGTGAGATCCATCTAGCCACTGCGCCAGTAACCCGACATAATTCCTATATTCTACAAATTTTAAATTTAAAAAAAAACAAAGTAAAATACGATAAACAGCCAGTAAGTCATAACCTTTATAATAAGCGCTTAAATTAAAAAGATGATATTGCACGAAACATTTTTTTTCTAAATCACCTGTGCTAATTATGAGTGTTGTAAAACTCATATAATCCAAATAAACATGGCTACATAAGTTGAATCGAATGCGTTATCGTCATCTTAACACATGTCGTGCGGCCATTAATCTGCTGAATATTCATGATTGCAGTCCCGAAATCATTTTAGCGCCGACGATTATTATCGGTAAACAGAATCAGCTGAGCAAATTAGTTTGGCAATAACGCTATTCGTAGTAAATGAATCAATGTTCACAGTTTGCAAATGACTATTTCATGAATATCACAACAGAAACAGTGTCAATAAGTGGCTACATACACAAACTGTGTATGCATATAACAATTGGCAATGATGGTGTGGACTAACCAACACAAAAACGAGTTGTTGACATTTTCCACTACAAACAATACTATTTTATTTTAATTTTGTTATTATTATACTGAGCGATCCACTTTTATGTTTTTTATATAAACGATACACACTGTTTACTGCGCATCAGTTCAAGCACATTCGTGCACTTGAAAAGTTTCAAGATGACGAAAGGCCAAACCTGAATCGTTAGTGACAAAACTCATGGTAAAGTTCAGAATTCAAACAATTCTAATTTTATATTGAAATACTATCAAGCACCTTCAGTCGAATTTCTAAACTATTTTATATAATGCTTAAATTTTTCAACAATACAATTTTATATATTTAGAGTTTATTGAAACAATAATTGAGACTTCGAGCAACAGAAAGTGATATAAACCAATATCGTAAAAATCAAAAGAAATATATGCGTGTACTTTGCGCTCAATTTTACACTACGAAAGAAGAATCTTCCAAAAAATATATTAAAAATGAAAATATCGCTACTTAAGATTAGTTATATATTTATGGATCAGAATGTTTTAAATCTTAATTGAGGATATTTTGATACTTCAGAATATTAAGATTTGTTTGAGGCGGTATGTATAATTTTTCCATCTATTTTTAATTTTTCACTGATGGAAAACTACATCATAGTTACGCTATTACACAATTAAATTTGACTTTGTCAAACTTTAATGATTTTTATATGTGATCAAGTGATGCGTGGATATGAATATATAGACTCTTTTCACCAACACATCATCTCTACTGCAATCCAAGTATTTATGTTATTAAAACGAAACATTAGTATTAAATTTCATACATTAAATACTAACGTAAACTATTGATTTAGTGAATACGCAAGACAAAAGTTTCTCGGCCCGTTCTAGCATAAGCATCAGGAAGTGCGAAATGATGAAAAAATTAAGCCTTGAAGCTCTCTCTGCTCAAATAATTTTATTACTGTGACAAAAAGTTTTTTATTGGTACATTTTTCATCTCGCCTTTTTGTCATATCTCATTTTGTCAGCTGCCACGTGACTTAAATAACAATCGTGACAATGAAACTGATATTGATTCATATTTTCTTACTCAACATACTATATATTTTCAAATGGTGTTTGGTATTTTTTAAATGGTTCTCTTTATACAATAAATATTTTTAAAAACCAAATAAATCTCCCAGTTCCGACAAACAGAATAGTTTATCTCATTTCATTTGAAATTTCAAAGTATTTTGTGCGTTAGGTTTTTAATACTATGAAAATAAAAGTATACTCGGGTGGCTTAAAAAAGCCATTCAATTTTTTACGACACTTTATTTTTCAACATTGAAAAAAAATATTGGTGTAATATTATGAAATAAGAATATATGTGAATATGATTTCAAATAATGTAATGTTATTTCGGTAGCAATTTCCTTTGTGAAGCTATGCATATCATTCTCTATTTCTTTGCAGTTTGATTTCCTGCAATCAGTCACGACAGACGACTGCCACCTCATCTGCAGTGCAGTAGTTGGAGACGACCACAGCTTTATTATGTTGGCTCAGGGCGGTCTTGCACCACTCCTTATTATATCATACGATGGCACAAGCGACAAATACATGACTTATCAGAGCTTTGATTATGGAGCTGACGTAAAGGCTGTCAGTGTCACTTATCCAAACTGTGAGTATCATAAAATCGATAAATTTTAAATTATCGATAATGAATGAATTAACCAGTTTTTTTCTGCTTTATCGTAATATGATATACTTTAATAATTACGAAACTTTTATTAATTATTAAAATATAAATTTCGTACGTTTACTTGTTATCAACGTCCATGATTACACAAGGGATACGTTCCAGTAATTGCTAATTAACAAAATCGTGTATAAAATGAGACATGATCCATTACTTAAAATGATTCCTAATAAAAATACATTTTTTTCATGAGTAAATAAATTAAAATTTTCATAAATTCTGTATGAATTTAAAATGGTACTGAATTTTTTTTAGTCTACGTTAAGATAATTTTGTACAATTTTACTTTAAAATAAACTATTTTGCGTTGCTTTTATCACTTTTAATATGAAAAGTTTTAATATGAATACAAAAATACTTGCTTTTTTATCGTGAGAACTGTCATATACAGTGATGCAAAAAGATTGATATCCACTGAAAGCACAGATACACGCAATGTATTCTCTGAACTATACATATCAAAAACAAGCCTACAAATTCTTTTAAATGTGCACTTGAATATTTTCTTTATCGACAGGACCTTTGAGTTAAAACTGTTGATAGTTACAATAAAACCAAGATTTTAATACTGTCTCTAATATAAAGATCCAAATTTTCGAGTTGTGTTTGGCAAAAAAAAATAGAAAATGTTTCATTGAAAAAAAATGTTCTTTGTAAAAAATATGAAAAACCTAAATACATACACATATTTGCATCTATATAGTATTTTATACCCTGAACTCTTTTGGAGCATACCAAATAAGCAAAACATTTGTATTTCATTCTGAAACATTTCTCTTTCTATAAAAACAAATAACGCTTAATTATATTTTACAAGCGGCTCTTTAAAAATATATTTACTCAAATAAATTCGGAAAAACATACCCGGTGGATTATTTATTTAAAATATAACGAATCCTATTCAAAAATATCTGCTGCGGATTCATTTAGTTCTTTAATAATTGTTTTTTTTACTGACAGCAAATTTTTGGAAAAAAAATTACAAACGATTGTCTATGCCCAAAATACATGCGAATCTTTTTTTTATTTATTTAATCGGCTTTATGGGTGATTCAAATTTTATCCGAAGAGGAGATTATCAAGGCCCGCTGGTCCATTCTCTTTTTCTTTAGGTGTATTGGTTTACGATAAAATTACTAGCGGTGAGCGATGCACAAATTACGGTTATATGCCAAAAGAGTTACGTCACAGTTTTAGTTTGTTTTATTCATGTACTCAAGGTTTTAAATAATCAAAAGAACACTTACAATAAAATTTATTCAAAAAGACACAGTTTCGTATTCCCTATCTCAAAATTGAAAGTTTTTTAACTGAAATAAGTAAGCATTTTTTGACGTTTTTAAAATTGCTTCTATAGGGAGGCAATCCAAAAAAATTAATGATAACGAAATCGGGGGATACAGTTTGGTGTTGCAGCTTCATATCTATCATATCCGCTATCCAAAATTCAAATACACCACTGGATAGCTAAAGAATCAAAAAAAATATTGCGCTATAAAAAGACTGTGATACATTGCGCGGGGCGGAGGGGGAAGCGCCGCCATTTTGAGGACATTTTGCTGCGTATCGAGATTTCTATTTACTTTAACTTTTGATTCAAAGAAGTAATGATATTCGTTTAAGTTTCAATCGTTATCTCTCAACAAAATCTATCGATTATAGATAAAACATTAGTGTTATATTGTGACTATGGCTATAATTAGGTGTTAAATATATATATATATAATGTCGGGCTTAATGCGTCAAAAAGCCAAGTCTAAATACAAAGATCGCATACGGTTGGAAAGGGATTCTTAAGAGCAATCAAAAGGTAGCATTAAAACACCATATGACCGAGTCAAACAGTGCCGGCAACGTAAAAATAGGGCGTAATATCACCTATTACGAGACGTATTCACGTACAACACACGGCCGTGTCCATGACACAGCAACACCCCATTTTTATATTCGGTTTCGCTGTTTTAGCTCATTTCTTCTATAAATTTAATATTTTGCAAAGCATGCAAATTTGTATTAAAAAGAAGATAAGTGATACACAATATAAAGGGCTTCTTTTTAACTAGATTTATGTCGATGGTGCGTAACATAGGAGTATACAACTGCATTGACATGTTTGCAACTTGGTACAATTAACATTAACTAGCACGAAAATAACACTATAATAACGTTGTTCTTATATTTTTGGTCTCCACGTTTGGCAGTTCAATACAATACAACCAGAGCAAAACTGGACAGTACACCTACTTATTCTATTTATATGACAAACAATATATTTTATGTAGAAGCAGTATATAAGCTACTGAATTCTAAAAGCAGTTACAGGTTTTTATTTAGTAGAAATTGAGTATGATATTTACTCGAAATGAATAAAGAATAAGTTTTAATCCATCTCGGTTGAAGTCGAGTAATAAATATCCAGTAATATATAATTCAAAATAAAAATGCGTATTGTAAGTAAAACTGATTTTAGATAAATCTTTTAAAAAAAAATCAATTGTGTTATTTATGACCTTTGTGGTTTGGTCTACACCTTTTACGATAGTTCGTGAATAGAGAAGTGTCTGCGCAAACATATTACATGATAGTATGTGACTTTTATGCTATATATCAAAGCTCTCTATCATTTCTGGTCAAGATAAAAAATGCTGAACACTTTTCGGCGACAATATTTTCTTTCTGTTATTTGAAGTTTTCCCCTTGCTCCTGTTTCGTGAACAATCTCTTATGAGGGGCTTTGACGGACCTTTTTCTGGTTTTGCGTAAAAACTGAGGCGCTGAATAAACCTTTTTGTAAATTTAGATCTATGGTTTTTCCCGAATAACTTGAGCGGGTGTAATTTTACCTAACGTTGAGTTTATTATTTGCGTTTCAAAGTTTTACAGTCTTTCTTTTACGTACGCATGTTTTAGTGAATAATGTTTCTTTGTTAATTTTTAGAAAAGATTTTTTAAAAATCATTACACATTTTTAGTGAAGAAGGTGAAACGTGCACATAAAGTTAATATTTCTTTTTTGGCAACCCTATTAGAGTTCCTAACTTTTTTTTGTAATAAACTTAATATACGTTCATAGAATATTATTTTACTTTAGAATTTGATTTTTTTTTACTTACCCCAATCGGATTCAGTATATTAGTACAAGCGTAAATATTGTCTTCATTATTACTTGGTTTTAATATGTTTGCATTATTAAAAACGACGTTCCACTGATATGAATTCCAATATACCATATAAAAATACATATGTGCTGAAAATCCGATTGTTTTAAATATCATATAGTAGGTATCAGAAAAGTTGTATAAATATTGAACTATTCACACAATCCTTTTTTTAAAATCACGTTCACTACCAGTATATTAAATCTTGATGGTTATTTTATAAGATTCGGGTCGGTGGGGAAGAAGTCGACGTGGTTGGCTTCCTTGAATCTTACGAGTTTGAGTCCCAGTACGATCAGCATTTTTAATCGATTTTTGTTCGAAGCTATTGGGATTTGTGATTTCTAAGATTTCCTTTCACCCCTTTACTCCTTAAATTAACAGGGTGCAGCGAGATATATTAGTTAAACATTAGTCCCTATTCTTACTCTCTTCTAAAAAGAGAGATGTAAATCATTTTTTAATAAGCTTTATGGTTAAAATATGGCTTTGGCATATATGCGATGATAGCGTGAAGAGGAAATAAATTGAATCTATGTTATATAAATATATATATTATTTAATCTAAGTTATCTAATGTAATCGATATGAAAGAATTTAACAATTTTAAATTCAAATTTGTTTTTGAACCAAAGAAAGCTTTATTAATGGCCTTAAGTATAAACTTTTATGGCTTTGTAGAGCTTTCAATCTTACTTTATCATAAAAAGTAACTTATAATTTTGTACAATCAATAAATTTCGCAAATAAATAGTAACTTTTTTAACACTATTTCAACTCAATAGGAAACTATGCTTTTTATATTGTGAAGTAATTTTGCTACTATATATATGATACTTATAATTAATATGGTGCGATACCAATAATTAATATTTATTTTTAAAAAAATGGAATGTACAAGTTAACTATGATTTATTAGACTTTATAAAACACTATTACAAGAAAACCACACAATAATTCATTGCGTACCTTTTTCAGATAAGAAGATGGCAGATCCCCTTTTATTTGTAGCTACAAACCAAGAACTTTTATACATTTACCAGTATTCTTTTTCAGCAGTAAGTATGGTTTCGATTATAAATTACGCTTTGGTTAATTGTTTTTTTTGCTGTGCGCAATACTCATTAAGATTCTTTAGACTTTATATTTTAAATAAGAAAATCATTTTCTTTATTTTGTGAATGAGCATGGCAGTAATTTTCCAATGGATAGCTTAAATAAAGATCAATTAAATTTTCAGTGTTTTGATTTTTCAAAATAATGTTTTATCAAAGATGATCATTTTAATTTAATTGTCAACAGTTTTTACCTAAAGCGTATTTTTCATTGTTTAAAGATTCTATACTTAACCTTAATAGTGAACCGATGGTGAATAACACTTTAGTTTTACACAAATAACACTAAAGCAGTGTTCAGTTTCAATTAACTCCGACTAAATCTTGAGTTTCGATTTTTATTTTTACAATTTTAATTGAAATAAATAAAAATTAATACGTGGTTTTTCATTACTCGTATAGAAAAAATGATTCTGATTTTTTTAAATTATTAATTATTACTATATACTTAAGTTTGATTTTACTTTTAAGTTCTTCTTTCACTGTCAATACAAAGTGGAAAGACATTATATTAAAAGCTAATGAAACACTATTTTGCATTTAGTTTCTATAACCAGAATTGGACAAACAAATGTTTATTATGTTTTTATTTAGTTTGATATGTTTAAATGAACGTAAAAAAAAATTATATCAACTATCGCTGGTAGTCGCTGCTTAAAAGCATACCAAGTAAATGTATTTTTCGTCTCGTAAAATACTGTCAGTTTGACAGTGCAGCAATTTAATAAATCTACACATTCGTATTTATTTTTCTTTCCAGGGCTGGAAAATTCACTCAACCGGGAAGATGGCTGGGATACGGTGCATGATACCGTTCTCGATAGATACAAATCAGTATGTGTTTATTCCATCAACAAACACAAGCTCCACTCTTTCACTGTTTACACAAGGAATTGTCTAAAAAGAAGCAGAATATTATAATAAATTTAAGGATTTCAATTTACACATTTTTGTATCGCTCTGTTTTATTTGCATTTTGTTATCAATTTAATGTTTGTTTTACTTTACAAGTTTATATTTATTTTTATATGTATAATGTGTATGAGATACTATTTATATTATTACGAATATATGTATGTCTAACAATATGAGTACTTACAGATTGATAAATTCAATTATTATTAACATAGTATAATCACAATAAAAAAAACATTATTGTCAATTTTAAAAGCCTTGAATGGATAATGAATTACATTTGATTCATTTAATGTATGTTTATTGTTAACTGAAATTTAAAAATGTATGTTATTGTATTATATATTCAAACTGTACAATCCGTACAAATCATTATTTATTAAGAGTCTGTTATGTTATCATACGTGTTAAATAAAAACGACATCATTCTAGTCACGGTCAAATTATCAACATTGTAAACAAAATTAAATATTTTTATATCTAGTTCGCTGAATTATTTCATTTGATATGTTATATTTTAGCAGTGTTCTTCTTAATCTTGGATGAATTTATTATTAAATTACATTAATTCTGTATTAACTCAATGAAGTCAATAAACAAATCTCAATCCCAAAAATAAATTCCGGATTACGTTACGCTCGTTTTCCGAGCTTCTTTTTTACTTTCAATGCCAAAATCTTTTCCGTATTGCTTTATTTTTTATGAACATTTAAGTTACGTTTTTTTTGTGCATATTTCCTGTGGAAATATGTATTTCTTTGGTATTTACTCAAATCAAATGCAAACAATAGAATTCTTTCACGTTACAAATTGAAAAACAAGGAATATAAGAGAAACTGAATAAAGTTGTTTTTCTTCCATTCTTTGCCAATAAATTGACACTTTGCGAGGAATTCTCTCACACTTATTTTATCCCGGCTCGATATATTTTTTTTATTTCAGTGCTTCCACATGTCAGCTGTGACAAACCAATCACATACATTTATTTTAGCAACAATCATTTTTATTTTTTATCTTTATTATTACATCTCATCGGATCTTATTTCAAACAGCTTCACTGCACTATAATATTTTGATTATAATTGGTGCTTTGCCTAGCTTTTGGACAAATGGACAAAACCATCGCCTTCGTTTACAAATGCCACATATACTAATTCCAGTACGGAGAGTTTCACTAATTGATTCATTGATTCCTGTTTTATTTAACGGATATATTTGATATACGTTTCCTTCTCACGACCATCTGGTCTCAAATACGGTAAATAGCTAGTCCTACCTTAGTTTTCGTATTTTTCTTCGCAAAAAGAAAAATTGAGTAACAAGCTATTCTTGTAGAAAAATATTTTTTGAGACACGTTCTACACAATATGAATCTATATTCTCATTAGATGGAAGCATGGCAAAAATTGTGTTGTTTGACAGCTATTCAAAAACTGTTATCTCGTAATTTATTTATTTATTGTTTAAAAATCAAAAGTGACATTACAGGTTATGGAGAGACGTTAGAACTGGCTGGGTCACGTGCTGTGGATGCCTCCGAAAAGCCTCAATCCTGCATGCCTCTTCTTTCGACCGGTGGGATTCCGGGGTCCCGGACGTCCGTCGGGTACTATCCATAGGATGTACTCGGTGAAACTGAAGGATGCTGGCATGTCATGGGAGGAAGCAAAGCAATTGGCGGGAGATAAGGAAACATGGAGGCGCCGCGTGGCGGCCATATGCTTCACATAGGGAGCGAACATGGCCAGAGAAGACATTACAGCTGACGCCAATTCGCCATGCGCTTGACAAATATGATTAAAATAAAAAACTACATAATACATCAAAATCAACATTCAAAATCAAGAAGTAAAAAAGTAAAACTTAACAAACAGTTCACAAATAGTAAAAAACTTCCGGTGTATATTTTTTTAATTAAAAAAATACTTTTTCTTTAAAAACAGGTATATATTTTTTGAGCTCAAAATGTATTTATCCATAATCATATTTAAATATTAAATATAAACCCAGTTAATATTTGAATATATTGTTCACCATAACTGGCTCTATTTCCAGCCGAACAGCTTTTTTACAATCATATTTTCGTATATCGGATCTGGAAACAATCTACTCGCTTCCTTGAGTAGGGCCATTTCGACGTCACTAATACACCTTTTCTTTGTAATGATTGCCAGAAAACTTAGAGACAAGTTTCGACATCAGCAATTTATTTCCTTTCAAGTGACGTCTGATATTCAATTTTCAACCAAAGATTATTTATAGCTCAACCCAAAATCATTTCAATACGTCCAACTTGACTAGAACACAGATAAATTAAAATTATCTATTTTCCTTGAAACTAGTTTGCAACAATATTTCCTAATATGAATTTATGATGATGGTATCATACATGCTAGTGAATCTGCTACTATTTTAGTGGAGATGTTTGAAACGTAATATGTATAGTAAAAGTAGGTCATGCAATATTTGACCATACACGAACTTAGTAACATTCAAGTTTTAATTGATGGAGCGAATTTTTAACAACTATATTTACGTCTCAATAAAAAAGTATGTAAAATATGCAAGTAAAGGATATAATCAAAAAAAAAATATTATATATACATAATGAATTTATTTGCTAAATATTCTCTACAACATGCCACTTTTTGTGTCCCCAAAAGTTAACTATATTCCGCAAAAACCAATGCAATTCTCTTGAAACCTTAATTGAGGATACGAAAACATAAAAAAATCTGACGATAGAATCAGGAAACCAACAATTCGTGTGACTAACGAAATATGATTACGAAAATTCGTCGCCATATTTCAAATTTGCTCTATGGTGTGTTCTAAAAAGTTTCATTAGATATGTTATGTTCGTATATGCATATCTTGTGTAAATTATCAGTTTCCCTGCTTCCCGTGTACGATAATTTGTCATTTTTCTGGTTAGACTTTAATTACTTGCAGAACTGCATTGTTATTTGCGGCATTAAGTTAATTTGAAGGTAGAAAAAAGTAGCATTTAGTACAGCATATTTAGTACTTATTTCATTGTCAACATATAAATTAACAATTAGACAAATTTTAAATGATATTTTTATTATGACGTATAGCAGTGCTTCCCAACCTAGGGGCCGAAGAATTTCTCGCGTGGCCACGAAATTCAGTAGACAATACAAATATCCAGTGCTTTTTTTTGAAAAAAAAAAAGGTGCCGGAACGCACTTTTTTCGAGCATTTTCTAAGAAGGTATATTATTTATTATATATTCGAATATCATTTTGATAGAATTAATGACGGCTTTTCATATAATGCATAGAAAATAAAACAAAATATACATATTTTATAATAGCAAAAATAAAATTAAACATTTAATAAAATTTCGAGAAAAAAAGGTGCCGGAACGCCGTTACGCCGCGTTACAGAGTAAAAAAAGCCCTGCAACTATCTATATATTTAAGTCTGTCAAATCGGTGCTTCCCATATTGGGGGGCGCGGAATTTCTCGCGGGGGCCACCGTGGGAATGCAGGATTGAGAAATTTGGATTCCGGGAAAAAAGTATAGCAAATCGAGAATTTTGAATTCGTCGGTGAGCTAGAAAAAAACGAGTTACGGAGAAAATTAGGGGAAAAAGTATAGCAAATTGAGGATTTCGAATTCGTCGGTGAGTTAAAAAAAAACGAGTTACGGAGACAACTGAAGAAGGCTGCGAATTATTTTTTTTAGATTTAGGGGCCCTGGAACGAAAAAGGTTGGGAAGCGCTGACGTATAGCATCAGTCACTTTATATTATCAAATCTTTAAAAAGAACAGATAATGGTAAAATATTCAAATTTTTTAGTGTCGGAAATAAAATTACATAAAATTACAACAGTAAAATATTTTGTCAAACAATGAAACAGACTGTGATTTCAAGTTTATAAAAGTTATGTTAAACAAGAATTTAATAACAGTTAGAGCTAGAGCTCAGAATATATAATATGTTCGCCCGTTAGATATATTATGTTGTCTCATAAGTATTTGAGTATTTTGCGCATAAAAATATTAAAGGCTTTCCAACTTTCTTTAACACACAGTTTCTCAACCGGGGTCCACGTGCCCCTTCAGGGTTCAAAGTTCGTTTAACAAAGAACAAACACATATTACATTTTTTACACTCCAAATTGAACATTTTACAAAAAAGCAATTTTTAAATAATTAGGTTAAGGGTTACCAACCCCGTGCCCACGGTACATATTTTGTAGGTAGGTACAATAATATTTCATGAAAATGTGCGTAAATATACCTAATTCAGGGGTTGCCAGCCTTTTTAAGACCTTAAATTGCATTCTAAAATATTGGTAGGGCGGCGGCCACCACATTTTTCAAGGTAATTTGCAACTCAGGAATTGAACGATTTGCACAAATTTTATTTTTTTTATCTCTGAAATACGAAAAACCGGTAATCAACGCGACTCTTTTTTTTAGCTCTTTCAATAATTTTGAAGTCCAAAATCCAAGGAATTTAACGATTTTCCCAAATTAGTTGGCGGGCGCACCAAAATCGGTCGGCAGGCGCCATGGTGCCCGCAGGCACCGGGTTTATAACCACTGATCTAATTAATAAATTATCCAACTGTTTTTGTGAATTGTCCAATTTGATTGGTATAATGATAAATTTGGAGTGTAAAAACTGTATTATTGCACTGAAAAGCAAACCAAATCAATTGTTATCACTAAATACCAAAAGAGTACTGAAAATATCTTAACTTTGAAAAGAAAAAAGCATATTTCGCGTGTATCAAAAACACGCAAAAACTTATGGGTTAGCCTATTCTTTTTATTTATTACGACAGTATAATTTGGTTGATTCCTAACCAGTTCGTTAGGCGATTAAAAGAAAATATATCACATATATTATTTCTGTGCAAAACTAAAGTTAGTGCAAAATTTCCAGAATTAAAACTTTACACAACTGAATTTGCCGCAAATTTAGTATGTTTTCTCGTTTAAATGTTCAAGCAAAAGCTTGATTTTAGCATAATTTGTGGTACATTTTCGCTCGACTACTCTGGATATCTCGCAATCGGCTTACTGGAAAACGTTTTGTACGTAAAACTTTTGAAACGACTTAAACTAGTTATATTTTGCTTAAATATTACATATTTCATAAAATATATGGAAAATTATTTTGCTATTTTATGAAATAAAACAGTAATATAAAACATTTTAAATTACGAATTTAAAAAAAACATTCATCAACACAACTGTAGGAAATTATTAAACTATACGATGTAAAAGCAGCATTTTTTTTATAAATGCATTTAGATTAAGTAAAGAAGAAACGACATCACATTACTTGTATCTAAATTACATTTTTTTAGATTTTTTAAATCAATGTATAATAAAACCTCAATCGTATTTTTAACGATATTATTTACATAACGATCATTAAATTATTCAGAAGACATCTGTGAAAATTTTTCTTCTTTCAAATAGCTTGTCACTCAGCTTTCAATTAAAAACCATTAATGTTGAAGTCTATTACGTATTTATGTTAGGTAATTCAGTAAAGTCACTAACTTTTCAACATAATCATGTTGTTAAATAAAGTGCTTCATGTAATGATGTACTTAAATTTATTTGATTACATACATCCTCGTAAAATTGTTATTTTACTAAATATAGTAAATATGGCTTTCCGGCTAAATTAAAGCACCTGTAGCGGTACAGCTAAAGCCTATCAACGACGATTTTAATGCCTTTAAAGCTCCCGTACGAGGCTGTTAAGAAGTTTAGGTGTGCATTGAAATTGTGTAATTATTTATTTATTACTTTATATGAACTAACGAAATTAAAGATATGCTTAAAATCTATATAATTAAAATATGACAAGTTCTCTTGTTTTTTTTTTTATTTAAAATCAAAAATCTATGTATGAATCTAACTATTCGTAGATTATTCTAACAACCAAACCAATTAAATCAGTGATCGCCAAACGGTAGCTCGCGTAGGATATTTTATCATATTTATAAATTTGCGTATACAATTTTATTATTGATCTCCGAAAATAAATAAAAATCGAATGAAAGCATTGTTTTGTTTTACCTATTTATGTGAATCAACGTTTTATATTATGAAGGTGGTTAAGACTCAATATAGAAACAGACTCACATATGTACATCTAGATAATTGCATTCGGATGGGAGTGACAAAGTACTCACCGAGAATTGAAAAAAGTTGTGGAGGAAAGTGAATGCCATTATTTTCACTAATTATTTTTACTCGTTTATAAATAATTAAATTATGTTTTATTAGAAAATCCGATGTTCTAATTTATTTTAAGTAATATAATAATATTTTGTCCATACAATAAGGGCCGATGATAAAAAAACTATAAAGAAAGAATATGTATAGGTAGCTCACCAGACAGTTTCAATTTCTGAAAGAAGCTCACATCCTTATTGAGTTTGGAGACCACTGAATTAAATTATCACGATTATGCCCCCTTCACTGAATTTATTCTTTATGTTGGTTAACTGGATATTTTTATTTGGTTTTTTCATGAATTAAAACAATAAAATTTTGTTGATTTCTTATTAATATTTGTTTATTCGTTAGACGATCTTTTTTTAAAGAGGAAAATACTTTACCTGAACACTTAAAGATACCGAAAGCCGAATTCCAGATCGTTAGTGACAAAACATGTAATAGTGTTAAATATTAACGATTGAAATTTAATATTACATCAAGCACCTTCATTTGAAATCAAAAACATTATCCTGATAGCAAAGTTCATTATTTTAAACTTTCAATGTTAAGATAAAGATTGATGCATTAGTCATCTGACGGAATAACACTGCCATAAATTGATTTTGATGCCATTAAGCTATTTAAACTTTCTGATAACGTTAAAATTGGCCAAATTGAGATATTGACATAGTGTAGTTAGTATATCTCGCGAAACTTTTTCCAGTGGTTTTTTAGAAAAATACTCTTACTATGATCAAAATTTACATAGTTTTGTTTACCTCCTATGTACAGATATAATCACCATATTACAGATTCTCACTAGAGTAAAAATAAACTTCTGATTTGGTTTATTGTATTCGATTTTCACATTGATAGTTCAATTCACAAGTAAAGTTCTTCAGTAATTACACGAGAGAGATAAGTGATTCATTTTAGAGTTTTGTGAAACAAATTGATAGTTTTATATTCAGAGCTCATTCTTAAATAGAGTCACATAATTTCAGATATATCAACCACCTCCTTTAAACCTACTATCAAATTTTGTGTGCAGAAACATTTTTTTCTAAAATGGTAAAGAAGAAGGGTTGATTTATCAAGGAAACAGCTTGTTGCCTTTTCTACATCTGTTTACAGAATCAGATAGGGTGTGGATTTAGAAGTTTGAAAACGTACCAAACATCTACACCTTTGGATAATCCAAAGTCAATCCAATGTATAAAGTTTGTTTTCCAAGATTTGATTGAATCTACGACACTGTGACGAAGGCCCTGCAAATTTTGCCACTCGGTCAAAGTTCTATCTAAAATCGTAGCATATTTAAATAGTTTAATGTCACGGCAAGCTGTTTTTGTTAGATTTTGTTAAAGTATGTGTATATCATTGTAGTAAATAATATTTATTATTGATAACTACCAAATTCACTTTACGGAAGAAATAAATAAGCCACAACGAAATGTAAAATTATTTAAAGAGATACTGTTTGATCAATCTTGAATCAAGCAGTGAGATATGTATCTTATAATAAACAGCAGGAAAAACAGCGAAGAATTTTTTTTAAATAAATTTTTACTACTACGCCGGGTCCGTGGCGTAGAGGTCAACGTCTTCGGCTTTCTTGACGAATCTCACGGATTCGAGTCCCAGTACGGACTGATTTTTTTTCAATCAATTTTTGTGATGTCTTAAAATTCATTACCACTCTTCCCACCCAAAAATAGCGTAGCGTGGCGAGAACGATAAATTAACCCATTGGCTATATCTTTATCTTCTTTCACTCTTCGAAGTAGTGAGGTTTTACAACTGAGCAACAAGCAGAATTTATACAAAAACTGTGTGAAGAAACTTCTTTTAAAAAGCTATGTGCTGAACATTTGATGGCACAATGGTCTGATTACAAAATAGCTGTCAATTATATTACATGATAATTATTGTGGTAATTACTTTGCTATTGAAATTTTATTTAATTGAGTTTTTACCATTAAAATTCCATTTTAATTAACACGGTAATAACTAATGTTAATTATGAAGAGTTTACAACATTTCAAATAACCCCTGCAAATGTTGTAATTATCATAGTTATAATATTAATTTGATTCCACCCATTCTTCAGGTTTAGTGCACGCTGGTAATAAATAGCAATGCATTTCATAGTCAATTATTTAGAACAAACTTTGGATAATATGTTTCTGTGTATAATAATTTGGACATATTTCTCATGACAGTGTTATTCTTTCTAGTCGCATATATCTTTCCTCTCCGCCTTTTGAGTATATCCAGGCAGAAAACCACAAATACTCCCGGACAGCACAGTGGGTTATGACTAAATGCTTTTCATGAATATTCTCAGAAGCTTACAACCAACTGTGAATAAATAACGTAATAATAAGATACAACATACGGAATTTGTTATAAGAGAATAAACATAAAAGCAAAGTTAATATGAGTGAAGAATTATAACATAATTTATATGTTTTAAATGGTAAATGAGTAGTTTCAGTAAATAAAGATGAATGTTTATAATACAGTTTTTGTAATATTTTAAAATCTAACAATAATCAACTGCCAAATTTGTCAAAACTAATTTACGGAGGTCAAAGGTTCGAATCCCAGTATGGACCGTTTTATAAATTGTTTATTTAATCGATTAATGGATGTCTTGAATTCCTTTTTCCTTATATCCTGAAAAACGGGGCGTAGCAAGAATAATTAGCTCGCCACCAGTCTTGTCCTAGACCTATTCTTCTATACCTACTCTTTTTGGTATAAGGGAGGTTGACCAACTGAATAACAAGTAGTTCTTATAGAAACACTTATGTTGGGATAAAATCTATTAGGGGTCTATATGCTCCAAATTGACAGCGGACATGGTAATAAAATCAATACATATAAACTAACTTAAACTTTTTTTATTTAATATAAAACATAGGTAGAATAATTTTTATTTTATAAGTATTGCAGATTATTCGCTTAAAATTTGGAGAACAATTGCTTACACTCACAGTTTACAGCATTTGATTTGAAAAATGCTATATAATTTTGTAGAGCTTTCAATATATTTATATTATTTTTTATAGATAATAAACGGCAACAACATTCATAAAAAATAGTAATACAATAAAAATGTAATGAAAAAAAATATATTTAAAAAAACGATTGACAAATGGCGTTACTGAAAATCTTGACCCATCTCGGCAATGCCGTGCTTGGCCAGACAGCTATTGCGATTGGTGTTTCGCATGATCGAATTATAAGTTTATAATGAAATAAAATATTGTTCCACTGGGAAAGCTGATAGAAATCGGTGGTATATAAAGTTATTTTCTTGAGAACGTTAGGATTGAAATATGTTCTGGACTGCAGTCAAATTACCAAGACAGCATTCTAGACCAAGGTGGTATTTGCCTAATATATTTCACACGTCATTATTTATTTAATACAATATACGAAAAATATTATTAAAAACAGGCCATATGGTTTTACGAAAAATACTTTTTTGACAACAACAAAAACATGTGTGTGTCACACTTAAAATTCCATGTATTAAAAAATATTACATTTGCTTATTCACGTCACATTTTAGCGTCATGAAAAAAGTCGTAAATACTTTAATTTTTATTCAGGTACTTGTTAAAAACTAGTTACAGTTATTGTTCGACAAAGATGTTTGAAAATTCCGTTTCACGTTTTACGCTATCATTATTCAAGAAAGTTAATGTTTTACGTGATTTGTTCAAAGTTTACAATTCTATTCTTTAATGCCTTAATTTATCGTTTTATACTGTAGCATCAGCTGTATTTCAAACTCTATTTTTAGACAAAGTTACCATCATTGTAATTATGTTTTTCTGTGTCATAAAGATGTCACTCAAAGAAAGATTTTGTCTTGTTCGATATATTTTTTACTAAGATTTTGGACTGTACACATTATAAAAAAATGCTTCAGACCCAAAAACATTTTAATTAAAAATAAATATTAAAATGTGCATAACAAATATTTATTTAAATAAATCGAAAAGACCCTGGCCAAATCTAGATTTTTTAAATTTCATAGTTTGAACTAATCCATTTAATTAACATCTCACCACAAACCGTTAAAGAAACCCTAAATACTTATTTTTTAAATATGTTTTTAGTTCAATTCGTTTATCTAAATTTAAAATGTATGGCTTTTAATTATCTTAGCCTTTTTTTAAATATTAAAATAAATGTAATCTTGAAAAGATCAGAATAAAGCAAGCAGCTAAAAGAAACGGCTGTCTCAATTCATTTGAAAGTCAACCCTTCTCTGTATTAAATGCTTCAATGCACCAGAGAATTAATTTGAATTACCTTACAAAATTGTTAAAAGCTAGCAACTTGGCTAATTATCCGCTAAATACAAAGGTATTACAATGCCTAAATATTATAACACAAGAAAACATTCGGAACAAAACTGAATTGAATATAAAGCCGTGTTCTTTAAATTAAATTTACAAATAGAAAACCATTTTCCGTTTTTAATTACTCGAATACAAATAATGAACGAGCAGTAATGTTTTTCAGTGCAATATTTTGATTTCGTTTCTTTAATTTATCTTTGCCTCATTCTTTGTGAAGTTTATATAAATTTAGATTTAGGTAAGATGTCAACAATTCCCACTCTAGTATCGATTATTCCACAAGTTTAAGTCAAGCTTTAAATCTGCCAACATATATACATTTAGTTGTATTAAATTGAGTTGCTGGTTTAGTCTAAATTGACTATTTCCACTTAGATTCATATCTGTATATCTGGTTTTAAAATTTTAATTATTTATAATTGTTATCATTCCTATACACAGCTTGAATTAATTATATAGTTTCAGCTGTTTTTAACATAATTAAATAAACTTAATATCTTGCAAGTAAGATAATTTGATGCTTATCGTTTATATTCATTTTTATCCCTTGTGACATCAAAATAATTTAAATTTTATTTTTTTAGATGCTGAATATCTTGAACTTTATTGAATTGGCAATACTTTCGTAGAAATCGATAACAATAAACTGATTCTTACAAAAATCTTTCTAATGCTCGTCACTATCAAATCTTATAATGAAATATAAATTAAATTAAATTAAATACCTAGACGCTAAGTTGTTAGTTATCTTTTTCTTTTATTTTAGTTGTGGGACTTATAAAAAGCAATTAGCAAAATTAATCTTTCTTTTTTGATCCTATATTTTTGTTTTGACTTAACCTCGCAATAGTCAACTGGTCCAAATTGAGATTTTACACAATGTGATCAAGAATTTAAATCATCCAACGAACATTATTAGGCATTGATTTCCATCTCCAATTTGTGTGCAAAAGCATTTATGAACTTACATAATGCTTTCTTAAATTCTACCTAAGCTCTATCGAATCCTGAAAACCTGGTTGCGTTTTCTAAATTCTTGTTCTAATCTTATCTCAAATATCATTTTTGCCGCAACATAAAATATTTTTTTAGCGAGTAATTTTCTACAGTTGACACGAATCACCTTTTTAAAGAAACTTCGATGAATGAGTTATTTACAATGCATGAAGGTTCTTCTCTTTTCTTAAAATTATATTACAAAATTATGTTTTTTTTGTTATTTTCATTTTCTAATGGGAGCAAATCGATTTCAAATTTCACAACGCTCCTTAGCAGCAGTGATTTGACTTCTCAGTCATCCTAGAATTTTATTGCTGCGCTAGAGCGAACTATAGATTGCCACCAAAAACCTTTTGGGGACAGAATCCATCCAATGAAAGAATGGATAAGTGAGATTTATGATTCTTAGTTGCATCCGCATTATAGATACGAGCTAGTAAATAATTTGATTAAAAAGTTATGATATGTTTTACAACAGCCCGTATTTTAAGTTTGTTTATACATATCATTGAAAATAAACTTTGACGTTGAAAAGTCATTGCCTAAAACATGGTCAGATTTAATAATAAAAATTGAATTGTATTTTTTCGCAATCTTCAAGATGGCGAAAACAAGATTTCATCATAACAATTCCAATCCTTGAAACCAGTGTTTCATTTCGTAACAAGTTGTCTGTGTATAATTTAAACAAGTTTGCTTATTTCTAGACGACCTCTAAAGTTTTTTGTTGTTGTGAAAACTTTTAAAGTCGAGAAAAAATATTTAACTAAGTAAAAACATAATTCTAAATTCTAAATAAATTTATGCCGTGAATATGTAATGGCCACAGCTGAAATTTAGTACAAAACTTGGTTACTTTATGAGGGTCCGAAATGCTGTATTCAAAACTGTCATAACATCAAAATTGTCATACTTAAAAAGAAGTAAATTTTAGCATATTTTACTATTATAGTCAAACAGTGTCACATTTTAAAAATGACAGTGACAATTTTTGACGACAAAAATAGGTATATGATTTAAAGCGCTTAATTTAGTTTAAAACAGTAATAAATTAATTACTGTTAGAGAAAACTAACTATATCTTACCTGCTTTGTACTATATAAAATATACAAATCACAAAATTATAAAGTTATAATATTTTAAAGGCTATCTTCTAAATTGGAACGAATTGCTTGGAATTTGACTTTGATAGCTAGATTGTTTTGTAAAAAAAATATTTTACAAATTTTAAAAATATTAAAGGTGTCAGTCACTGTCAAAGACACTGAAATCTGTACGTCGCCTTTATGGCTAAAACTTCTTATAATTAAATATAACTATTTTAGAACGTTTAAGTTGGTTAAAATATTATCTATTTTTGAGTCCGGAATACTGTCCGGAGTCAAAAATACAACTATGAGTGGAACTTTTAAAAACAAATTGCTGCATTCATCAAAACAACACACTTTTTTCGAAAAAGCTTCAAACCTTAGTCTTAGCTTTTTAGCTGAACACAAATTATTTAGGATACCTCATGAAAGGAAACATCTAATTACACTGCGTGGTAGATTAATCTGAAAGCGTTGATTAGCTGTAAACAAAATTATTTGCAATAAATCACTATCTATGTTCTCCACTGTCAATCCGTTGTAATTTTTAATGAAACGGCGTTTTCAAAAAGCTTATTTAAACTATTAACTCCACATTCTTTTGAATGATGATTAACAAGAACTTGTTTTCTTCAGCGCGTGTAATAATAACTAGGGCTTCGAACCAGAACTGAACCAAAAACAAAAAACTGTTAAAACCGTTATTTTTGTCAGAACGAAAACTGGAACCGAACCGAAAAAAAATATCGTTTTTTTCAGTTCATCACGTTTTTTGGTATCTGTAAATTCCTGTGTTTTTGGATTTAAGCTGAACCGAAAACCGTTATTTTTGAAGGAACAAAAACCGGAACCGAACCGATATATATTTTTTTACTTGAACCGTAACGAAAAAAATAGCGGTTCGAAGCCCTGATAACACATGATAATTTCTGATTAATGAAACCGGTCATGATCTATATTTAATGTTTCAGTGTAAAAAAAGTATTTGTTGTCATAATCTTATTTTAAAAAATAAAACACTTTTTTGTACTAATTCTATATTTTTTCAATAACTGGTTTTTCTCAGCGAAACCGGTCCAGATATTTATTTAAAGTGTATTTAAAGTTTCAGTGTAAAAAATAAGTAGTGTTAATAACATTACTAAATGTTTATCGCTGCGTCGTAATCTTATAATATAATAAAAAAAATAAAACGTTCTTTCTGCATGAAGCTATTACGCGTATAAAATATATGGAAGTATAAGGTAGTCCACATTTTATTTGAGCTTATTACGTAGAAAGTCAAAAGGGTTTTATTTGCCTTTTATGCATAAATGATATCTTGTTTTATGGTATTCTCTTTTCATTTTTTTTTTGTGACAGAACACGACGTTGTAAAATATTCAAAAAGGTTATTCTACCTACAAATGACGTCTTATACTTTTGATATATTTAATATAAGATTTTACCGTTACTTCTCTATTAATATAAAAAAATATTTTTTAAAGGTATTTTTATAACACTTTTTATTTTAGTATTTTATATATTTTATGGTTTGAGTAGTATTGAAATACCCAAATTAATTCTCACTACTACATTAAAAAAGAAAGACTATTTTTAGTGATGTATACATTTTGTGATACTTGGTAATAAACGAAAGTTATTTATCTTCAGTAGACCGTTGATTGACAATTAAAGTCCATATCTAAAGGAGGCAGTTTTTAGTTTGGCTGCGGTATTTGACATGAATTCTGAGAAGATCATTAATTATCAATTTTACTGAAAAAATATGCATATTGATGTGGTCGATGATTATATTAAGCCGGTAGTCTCAACACTACCCGTTCTGTATATTAAACAGCTGTTTCACATCAAATTTTCACACAGTAACAATCAAGAAATTTTCATCCATGTCCGCTCCCAATGTGGAGAATGTGGCCTTGTAATAGAGGTATCTCAATATAAGTTTTTCTACAAATACTATTTGTTACTCAGTCGCTTAACCTCTCTTTTCCAATGAGAGTAATAGGGATAGAAGAATAAGGCTAGGATAGTGTTAACTAATCACTCTCGCTAAGCCTAGTTATTGAAGGATCAGAAGGGTGGGAAAGAATTGATTTTTGACTACACAAACACACATGCCTTCGAACAGCAATCTATAAATCGGTCGAAAATATACTGTACTTACTGGGACTCAATCCCGAGAGATCCGACACGGAAGCCAAGAACGCTTACCGCTGCGCCATAAGATTCGATCAAGAAAATAAACGTATTTACTCCTTGGATTAATATAAAACTGCACGGGACACCATAAAAATGAAAAATATGTGACTTGGTAATTGAAAAGATATATTTTTATATTCAGTAGATTGCTGACTGATGTCTCGTTCTAAAGATGCCTATTTCCAGTTCGATCATGGTTGTAAATACATGACAGTTTAGAAGGTTAACGACTAGCATTTTTTTTGTGTGTTTACAGTGGGATTCTCAATATGGCCATGCCTTTTGATAAGAAGCATTGACTGGGTGTTCGTATTTTTATAATATTCTCACAAATCTTCTATAAATTGTTGTATGAAATTTCACGGCAATCTTTTTGTATATTTCGATTTTATTTTGTTGGGTAAAAAAAAAATGTGAGTTTTTGAGAAGCAAGACAAAACCTTCATTCAGCGTTGAGATAAATCTCTCAAACCGGAACGAAATGAACATTTTAAGTTTTCCAATGAAAAGCTCAATTACAAAGAGGAAAGTGGAGAACAAGAGAAAAATGAAAACGGATCATTAATATTACGGTATACAATGAATAATATTAAATTACTTAATACGAGGTAAACGATGTTTTTCGGCCTAGATTTTGAGAAAATTACGGTAAAACTTTACAATTAAATCATGTTTTAGTTTGTTCAATATTTTACCTCAAAGTACAAAATACTTCAATTATAATCATGTCAGATAATAGCATATACTTTACAGACTTCTTTAAAATTGATATGTTATGAACACGTAATTCGAAGCTTTACAAAAACCATCGATTTCACAAATAAAAACAATATCATATTAAATGAAAGTATTAATTTTTTTAAACTGTTTGTTTCTTATATGTTATGTAATAATTCATTCAAAAATCTTTTTTTTGTTAAAGAAGATATTTATCGAAAAGTTTCATAACTTTTGTGTACAAGCAAAGCTGTGGAGTATGTGTCAAAGAGTCGTGGTATATTTAGAAAGATTATAAATTAAAATCTGATCGCAGATTCATCAATTATAGCTGATAACTATACCATTTTGTACGATTTTTTTAATTTTTTGGATATCAAATTTATCGAGCTTTAAATGCCAGGTCGTGTTAGCGTGAAAGTCCTTCGAGTCTCCTTCATCGCTAATGTTTTGTATATTGTAATCACTTACCATCGTTGCTGGTGTAAGAGCGTGATCGCTACAGAGGTAAGAAATCCCTAGTGAAGCCAGTTCACGGGGACTCCATATGCATTCATTTGCAAATAACATTCTATTCAATTTTTTCGATAACTCATTTCAAAAAATACATTTAGTGTATTCGATGGTAGCTTTTTGCAAGTTATTTTTTTATACAAAATTAAATTATCGAAAACATCAATTTAAAAAAATCAGAAAATATATAAAATACTGAAAATCCCTACCAAAACTTTAAACACGAATAATGTTGTTATGTTATCGAAAAAACTCTGTATTGAGAGTGTAAATCGTAGTGGCTGATGGTGGGTACAGCGTTGAGTACCCTAGGTCATTAAAAATACATATAAAATAATATTTTTGTATCTAAAATACTAAAATATTTTTTTCACTTTATTAGAATTCCTTTTCAATCAATAAAATTCAACTTGATATCTGATAAAGAAGAATCATCAGATAGAACGTCACAAAGTTTACTAGCGAATTATTTTTGTGCGAAACACGTGTCTCAATTTGTAACATTTTGTTTTTTTTTTATATCAAATTTATGAAGCTTCAGCCAGGTCACCAACCAGGTCACGTTAGTATCAAAGATCTTTAAGTCTCTTTCATCGCTAATGCTTGGAAAAGTTGTATTCCCTTACAATCGTTGCAGACGGAAGGGCTTGATCACTACAGAGGTAAGAGACCCTTCATGAAGCCAGTTCAGGCGTACTCCATGTCCATTCATTTGTATATCACATCATATTTGTAACATAACTAAAATATCAAATATAATTTTATACAACACATTTATTAGTTTTTAAATCTACTAACTTTTTTCTATACTAGTAGTTCGTTTACAATACACAATTCAAATATCTTTTGTTGTTAAAACTATTTAATGAAATAATAACGCCTTGGTGACATATCATTTATTATCACGTATGTATGCGTGTCCTAAAAGCATAGATAATCTAGGGAATTACCAAGCCATATTCCACTTTGGTGTTGCCGAAAACGGAGTTATTATTCGGGTGAAATACGCATAAACGCCATTTCGACATTTTCGTACTTGTACCCCAAATCTTGCCCTATACTCCCAAAAACGATTATCTAAGACTATTAGTAATTAACGCTATCCAGATTAAATGGGAAACCTCAATTTATAATTGGACTTGCTTGTTTGCAGACGTCCTAATATATTTACATATATATATGTAAGTTGCAAAGCAATGGTGGTACACTTATTCTGAAACTTTGAAAATATCTTAGCTATGATTGTTATTATTTTACTAATTTATTTCGACGCATTAAAGCTAATTCTTCGGTGACTCAGTTTCATAGAACAAATAAGGAAAAAAAATGATGTTTTAAGTTATATTACGCATTATATTCGAATACCTCTTTTCTATAGCTCCACAAAAATACTTGTTTTCTCTCGGCAGGTTTTTTGCAGTTTGCAAATATTTAAAAAAAGACATATAAAAAATCTTCTTTTAGTTTCATATAGAAAAACTCAAAATATCACTTTATGGTTTTTCCAACGGTTCATGTTATAAAAAGACGATGTAAAAGATGTGACAGACAATAACTATCATGTTTTTACGACTCAGTTTAGATGTGTCAAAACTTTGGTTAGTCATATCTCAAAACTATTATTTTCTACATGTAGCTCTATGGAACTGGGTCATAGATTTGACGTTATTAAAAAATAATTAAATGCACTTTTTGACATTTTTTTATACATTCAAACAATAACATACGCATTCTCGGAATAAAATATGATGCTTTCGACAAACCGAACTGAATTTAAAGACATACTTTTCTTCCAAAGAATTGATACTATATAATAATTAGTGTATATAATAATGTTAGTCTGTAAAATTTTACCTACTGATTTGATTTTAATATCGGTTTTATTTTTTGAAATATTCAGTTATTAATATCTAGAACATAAAAAACTAGTGAGAAATCAAAATCTTCTTTTTCAATTTACTAAAACAAAAGTTTTATATCAATCACACAACCGACCTTTCCAATGATATTTGTATTATTTTTCAGTTTCTAAACCTTTATAATGCAAGTTAAAATATGATTGATTGTATATCACTGCTATTGATTGGTAAGTTGATAATGTATATTAATTTTTAATGAGATATACGAAAAAATACCCTTCAAATGTGACAAACAAAATCACAATTTTCTTATTAATAAGGTTATAAACCTAGAACGTAGAAAACATTTTTTTCACACAATAATTAAAATCATCATGTTATATTATTTGTTTTTTTGTCATTATTGTATTTCACATTTTTCTTACATCAAAATTTAAATCATTCAATGGGAACCGCTGTTTATTGAAAATTGTTTGTCTACAACAGTTTGTTCAATTCAGGCTGAAGTCGTCTAAGGGTGTAACAATTGTATGTAGGCATTATCGCCAGTTGCCATCAAAGCTATGGGTGTTTTCACAGCCATGTCACTTGCCATTACATTTTGAGGAAACAAAATGTTTTATTCAATTATATTCTAATCAAAGAAATCAAATTTTCAATTTATTTGTATAATGTAAAAATATATAATTTAATAAAATCAATTACCATAAACAATCTTCAGTCTACAATCGAATGAAATTTTTAAAAAATCTGAATTATCATATTGAAAACTAATAAATACTATTCAAATAACTGAATCGGCGTTCAAAGCTCACCCAATCTATGTAGACCGATTTAGCTACGCGAATATTTGGGAAAAAAATAATAATCACTCTTTTTCAATTTATAGATGTATCTGTCAAAAAAACCATAGTTTTATTTTTCTTAGGGAGACCAAACTAAAAGATTTAAATAAAGATTATTCATATATGTTGAAGCGTTAATGATTTTGTTGGCTTAACGTTTGTGTTAGAGATTTACATTTACATAGTAGTTATAGAAAATATTATTTCAGATGGTTTAAGTAAGTACGTAATTGAAAGATCAACAAACCACAATGTCAGGGCTGTTGAACCTGTTGGTCGCACAGAATTGTTAGCAAAGCATTATTTTTGTATGTATTGTAATAGAAAGATAAAATTTTACATTTTCAAGTATTATATTTTATTATGTATTTTCTCTTAATTAAATTATTGTTTAAGAGTCAATAAAAATAGCTTATAGTTTTTTTAACTTTTATATTGGATTGTTTTTCGTCAATTCAAAGAGATAACATATGAATATAGTTTAATTAAAATAAATTCTTCTTCAGAACTAAACCATGACAAGTAGAGCTGCCATATTGTGAAACCAATGCAACAGTAAGACAATCGACAAAAAACATGTTTTGATATTTAAACGCCAGTATAGACAATACATTAATAAACGAATTGCAATATAAGAATCTACTATAATTTTAAAATACGACTTACGCAAATATCATCAAAAAGTGGCACTCAGAAAAATATCAACATACTATTTACCCAAGAGTAACACAAAACAATATAACTGATACATTAATATTACATTGATTTTATTTAGATTGATACAATATTTTCTCTTTGTCTTTGTGTAGCATAGCGTCTATACAAAAATACCAATCAGAAATTAACAGTTGTCATCTTTAACTGTATAGGATTTTTTCAAACAATAATCTATCATTATCTCTAAACGAAAACTTTCAGATTGTCCCACAGTTGCATGGATGTATCGGATTTTGGTAATTTCTAGTAGTATAATATAAATCCAACGCAATGTAACCCGTAACTAGTAAAACTTTGATTAGTAGACAAAACCATTTGGTATTCCTTTCTGTGACACAACTCATTAAAATCGTTATCATTATTTTAATAGTGAATTGTGTTTGTTAGTTTTTTGTTTGTTCGTAAGATATGTACATACTTCGCATAACAATACCGGCTAGATTTAAATCAAGCTATTGCAATTGTTTTTTTAGTTGTTTCAAAGAACGAAATGTTAATAATTTGTATTATTTTAAATTTCATACAATGATATGCGATGTTCTCAAACAGTCACGTTCAGTCAGTTAATTTCGATGATCTAAAGTGGATCGATGCTTTCAGCGTGGTATCAATCTGTTTGCACTATCGGTTATTTATTTTAATAACTATAAACAACGTTTCGTTCTCAGAAATTGCTGATTTTAAATGCGGTTCCAACATTTTTTTTTATTTTTTTGTAAACAAAATTCATAAATCTAATATATAAAAATTAATGTTCGTTTGTTCGTATTTTATGCGTTACCACACCGCTCATCTAATTGTAATAAAACTTTGACAAACTTTTTGGTTGCACTTCCGGGAAGTTTATAGGCATAGCAAAATTAACTTACAGTGGGTCTTATATATAAAAGTCAATGTTTGTATGTCCGCCATACAGTTAATTTTAACAACATTTGCTTGCACTTGCGCGAAGGTTATAGTAAAATTAACTTACAACAGGTGGCACGTGTCTCGTAATATAGACAATCAGCAGCAAACGTCAAACGTTAAACAGACAGAAAAATAAAACATGCACTTCAATAAACACAATTAAAACACACACATACTTGTTTTCTTTGATTGGCATTGCAACGCTTGCCGGAAACCGGCAAGTAGTACATATTATATAATATTCATCGATTTTTTAAAGAAAATAGTACAGTTGCTATGTATACACAGCATTATAGCATAGAGTTCTATGTTAAATTTTCTATGACATACTTGTAACAATAAACCTTTCAGCGGACTAACCCGATATCCTTTTTCTTCCTCCTCAGTTAAAATTGAGAGTTCAAATCAAAAGGTCGACAGCCAAGTAGAAACTCTTCGATACTCACATCGATATCATTTTGAATAATAAGATTAAGTGATTTACATATTTACAAAGTGTGTTAATTATATATATGGAATAAAGTTGAAACAACATTGAATTTTAAGCCCTTCGAGTCGTGAGTTGTTATTAATCTTAAAAATAAATATGAATAAGCTCAACTGCCATTTTGTCTGGATAAGTAAAATCAATTTAATTACAAAAACATTTCGTAGATTGCAAGATTCGCAAGTTTTTGTGCCCTCAACCAAAACAGCAGCTCGCATTTACATGTTGAATGGGTAGCCCTTAGTTATAGCAAAGATGTATGTTAAAGCAAGTGAAAACAATACTATTTTCATTATAATATATTACGTCGTCAGTAACTTCATTCGGTCCAGCAACCTCAAGTATCGTTGATTTGTAAAATAACATTGGGTTTTATGAGTATCAAATATTCAATGATATTACGATCGTAATTTCAGCGTTGATTTTGACATGGAAACTGACATTTTATATTATTACAGTTACATATGATTTTAAGGTATATACATATATATTCAACTTGTAATAATATCAAAATTGTCGGAGAAAATTCAATTCACTGAAATTATGGTTCAAGTATATTTTTTCTACGAAAAATAAGACATTATGCGAGGTTAGCTGTTAAAAACATATTTTCTGTAACGTGCAATGTGCAATTCGAATCGTTCAAATTATTTTGTACATTCCCACAGGTTTTGTCACTAACGACCCGGGTTTCGCCTTTCGGCATCTTCAGGCGTTCAAGTGCACGGACGAACTTGAACTGACGCTTAGTAAATAAATGCTTCGTGTTTATATAAGAAATAAATGTATCATTGAGTTTAAAGCCATTGCTGGCGAAAAGGATAAGCTCATGGGAATGCCCACAGATTTGAGTAGTTTATAGAATTATATTTATTTGTTTGTCGGAAAAGGTTTTATGATTATATTTATATATGGTATAGGAGTGGAGATCCCGGCATGAGTAATATTTCATTTGAAATTCCAAAATTTCCTGAAAAAGAGCTTATGACCGTCCGTATTTGGGTGTAACATTTGTATCCTTTGTTCCTGATGGAACACGTGTCCTTCCGAAATTGAGTGATTAGCAAAAGTAGACGTGTCTTTTTTCAATCTAAAGGCTGCCATGTGTTCTGATACTCTGGTCTTTAATGTTCTGTCGGTTTTCCCGATATAAAATTTTGTACAACAAAAGCATTGCAATTTATAAAGTAGTGTATTCTATCTATTATATAATGCGCAATGTGCCGTAGAACAGTTTTAAGTTTGTAATTTCCAGTTTTGGGAAAATTGGTGTTGAAGATAAAAAAAAGTGAAGATTTCAGAGTTAAATCTAAGACTAACGGCGCAAAAGACTATGTTTGTGTAATCAGTAACTAACACAAGTGTTTACAGAATTTAAGAACTTTGGCAAACCTTTTATTTTGTTCCCTTTTTAAGATACTCTGAAAATACCCAAGGACTTTTGGGTTGACCTAATAGTAAGCAAAGTACATTTAGAAATGATATACAATTAGCATTCGGTTTCTATCAAATATTGACTATTGACACAGTTTTTAAAATGTATTGAATTGTATTCAAATACTGCGTATAAAATAAACAATTTTCTCAAAAACTGCTATTCCGTCAAAACAAAAACTTTCTGAATCCATTTGTTTGTTCATATCCATGAAATATTTACACGAGAGCTGATTTAAATTCAAAACGATATTTACATATAATTTTGGTTCGATAGTTTTTTTTGGTTTCTGCGAGTTTTAAAATCTAAAATCGGGCCACGTATTCAAACTAAAACTGTGTGCACTGAAGCAGGCAGTGGCGTACTGAAACACTTCAAGTCACAAAAATATTATAAATCAAATGTTTTTGTGACTTATTGCTGAAACTTAGATTTTGACATTTAGTAATTCTTTGATATTTATCAAGATCGGTATATTATACGATTTCTATAAGTGGTGGTCGAGTGGTTAACATTGTTGGCTACCGCTACGGAGGTCACGGGTTCGAATCCTAGTACTGGCATTTTATAAATTGATTTTTCAATCGATTTACGAATTTCTGTTCAAAGGCATGGATGTATGTGATGTCTTGAATTCCCCCCTCCCACCCATCCTATCCTATGAACGGGCGTATCGAGAGCGATTAGCTTACCACTAGTCCTGTCCTACCTTATTCCTTCTATTCCTACTCTCTTTGGAAAAAGAGAGGTTGAGCAACTGAGTAACAAGCAGTTCTCATAGAAACATTTCTGTTGAGATAAAATCCATTAGGAGTCCATATGCTCCATATTAGGGATATGGTTAAAAAAAAAAAAAGTAACACATACGTCTTATATGTGTTGAGTATGCTTATTTAATTATTTAAATATACTTAAATAAATATTGACTTCAGCAATATTTAGGGTACTTAATGCTTCCCCTTCATTGATTTATATATATACATCTAATTCTGGAGCCAGTGGAGCCGTGCTCCAATTTCTTTTTCATCTATCATTTTGATGATGCTTTTCCCGCCTAACGTCCTGGATTTACCGGAGTGAAGGTGGGTGCGTAGTCTTTGTATAACTTTACACCCTTTTTAATATTTGTATGGTAATCTGTTTTTTTTTAGTTTTTATAGCGTTGTTACATTTATTATGCTCAAGTGTGCGTAAATAAAAAAATAATATTCCTAGAACAACGTTGAGGTCTACTACCTCTCAAGTTTATTTCATAACATGATACACACTTCGCAATTCATTGTGGCTAATATATCCGATTGACGGTCGTTTATCGTATCTTCTTAAGCAAGTTTTTTTCTCTATTCATTTTTCGTATTTAAAAAAATTAAAGAATGTGCTAAGCTTCCTGAAGCTAAGAAAAAAAGCTGAAAAGCTTTAAGCTCTACTTTTTTTTACATTAATTTAAAAGTATCTAAATTAACGAAAATTAATGAAGTATACAATAAGAGACCTGGATATCATTATTTTTTTTGTCTGAAATAACTCACTTTATGTAATTATTGTACCAGTTGAAAATTGTATCGGTAAATATTATCATTGCTGATCTAAAGGCAGAGCAATTTTCCTTGTCTATTCATTTTTAACAGATGATCATTAATGTATCTATATTTTAATATCATAATTATCTATGTAACAAAACATATCAATACTAGAGCCTTTATCTTTAATGTATGTACATTTTTTTCATTTGCTGTCTATCAATCTATTACTTACCAACTTCAATCATACGGTGGCGAAAATTTATATTTAATTCATAAAATATTATATATCTTTGTTTTGCCAAGGATTGAGAGTAAATTTAACCACGAAAACGTGTAGCATTGGTGTGTTGAAACACCACTGCATGTGATGCACCAAGAATTCAAAATTTAAAAATTTGCATCCTGGATGCAATTCTTGGAAATTCCCTCGCGAACTTCAATCAAAGCGATTTCTTTTCTTAAGTTGGTTTAAAATTTATTCAAACAAAGTGTTCTTGGATTACCAATATCAGTAACGCCTGAACAATTTCCAAAGTTTGGACGGAAAGAGTACGACAGAAAATGCGATTAAGGTTTGCTGTTATTTGTTTTATTACATTAACTACAAAGTAAAGTATTCAAAAATTTGTTTATTTTATGCAATGGTTTTTGATTTTATCATTCTGGAACTGAAATAAGCAGAATTTTTCAGCTATTGTTTAATATCTTTATAATAATGTCTATCATATTGAACAAGAATGCTACAGCGATAGTCGTGTTCTGGTTGTTATTAATATTATACATTGATACCAATACGTTAATTGTCACGCATTTTGAATCTAACATAAGAAACAAAAGCATTTACACAAAAATCTACTCACCTTTATCAAAAAAACGTGCTTAAATAATATTATTAATGTTTGAATTATGGTAAGAATCTCATTTTTGCATTGCTTAAAACCTATTATGTTTATATATGTTAGGTGAGATTAGAGTAAAACATAAATGTAATTTTTATCGACAACTATTATATTTCAGTTGTTTTGTAATTAAATTTGATATTTCAATATTGGGTAAAAACATTGTCATTTTTGACATCTGGTTTATTATTCAAAATGGAATAGAGGCTAAAAATTATATTTTATGTATATTGACGCTCACACACTCAATTTTATACCAACGTTAGTCATATGTTATATACTTTTTATTTAAAAAAGGAAAACACAAGAAGTACTGATATATTTTACAATTTGAGATTTTTAAATCTGTAAGGAATATTTTAATAATACTGAACAGTGTATAAATTTTCAAAACATATTTTCAATAGATTGTCTTTATCGAAATCTTATACTATTTGAAGCGTCTAAAAACAAAAACCAATAAGTCTGCATATTAATTACTTATATTAGGTAGTTTGTGTAAAAATGTAGGTAAGTGTATGAGGTAAAGTTATAATTAGTACTATTATTGTTTGTATCTACCGCTATGCATATAGTAGAAAGAAGAATACCTAAATCTTTTTTTTGTTATTTGTAAGTAAAGAATTAGACTCAAATTAAGTTCTTATTAAAATAGTCGTAAATAACTTTTACGATTGATTACTCTGAAGAGGCATATTAAATATGCGAAACGCGTGTCATAATTATCTTTACAACCTGTGTAATAACTTAGGTATCAATTTTATTTAAAAATGAACTTCCTTCAAATTACTTCCAAATCCATAAAAAAATATGTTCATCCCTTATGTACCTCACCTTATACTGGAAATGGAGCGTTATGATCAGTTTGTCACAAATCCAAATTACCATTTTATATATTCATCTAATTATTTCACATTCATATTATTTACTTACAATTTCAAATGATCCAAACTAGGATAGGCCATATTGCTGATTTTCGAATACATTCTCGAAATAGAAAACGTGTTCGACAAATAAATCAGTCCTTGTTTAAATATCTACCCTAGATATTCATTTTTATTTTTTAATTTACTTTATGTCACCGAGAGAATACAATGTAAAAAAATCTTACTTTTTAATCCCATTATATTGGTCCGTGCTTTAATAAAAAAAAAACAATCAATATTTCTAAAAATTCTCGACGAATATTTCTCATTTATTATTCATTAAAAAATGTCGTTACAAAATTTTGCAATCATAACAAATTTGAAAAGAGTATGGAATATTTTTTTTCGCCGATAAAATTTCAACATGGTTTTAATGCTCCTATAAAATCACTTTTATTGCCATAGCCTGATTTTTGGTGTGATCTCCAATCAAGGCATGATGTTACACCCTCTCAGTTATTAACAAACTCCAATTATTCGTATATGTTCATGTCAACCGTTATTGACGTGAATGGGAAAATAAAGCCCGCATATGCCTTCACGTTTATTCAATTTTTAGCAGCAATATTCACTGAAATTTCTTTATGAAAGGTCAATTGTTTTGTAATTATTTTTTATGTTTTTAGCAAGTAAATTCTACTCCGTAATATAATACTACTGTGCGTAAGCAGAAATGGAGAAAATATGTTGTATTTTTAATGAAAATTCAGTTTGCAATGCAGTTAACTCTTGATTATACATGCACTGACTGTATACTATGTATAAGTATTTAATGAAATAAAAATAAAGTGAAAAATCATTCAGGTATAAAATCGTATATGGCATACCATCATGAAACTAAGAGAATGGTTTATTTAAAAAAAAATCGATCGCTATTGTTTCAAACTATGTAAATCTAAATAATGATTTTTTAACCGTTTCCGCTACCAATGTTGAGCATGTGGACTCTTAATGTAGCTTGCCACAACATAATATTTTTTTAGATATACGCAATTATCATCATTCCACGATTACATATTTTACTCATTTTCAAGATAACATGACGACTGTTTTCTTTGTTTTCAGAGGTCTCATATTATAATGTATATTATATATTATACAAACCAAATTCTTTTTTGGTTTATCAAAAATCCGTTTTTTTCATGTTTAGAAGCGATATTTTGGTATTTTACAAAACACTATATATACCGAAATATCAGTTTTGGTAATACCAATATTTCAATCCTGAATTGGGATTAATAAAAACGACCCAGATATCTACATATATTTACCATACATCGATTGAAAATTAAATGCTTAGAAATGGTCGTCCAAGAATTTAAACTAAAAAGGATAATCGTCAAATAGTTAGTATGGTTTTTTTATTTTTTATTTATTTGTTTAAATTCTGTGCTTGCATATATGGCATGTAATGTACCGGGAAATGTGGTCTTGTATATAATTGCTTAGAGTTGTCTTTGCCAATAATAAAATTGTTTGTTTAAACGGCGTTTACGTTCATATATACCCAACTGTCATTCAATTCCTAAGGGGCATTCATTCAAATCCATAAATCGATTGACAAACCAAAGTTTCTATTTCAGGAACAACGGGACTACTCTACCCATTTCAAAAGTCACAATCCTTTGCAAATATGTACATACATCTCGTAACTTAGTGACCAAACCTACGTTGATCCATTTCCAAATCAAGGATACAGCCTGAATTTCAAACTCCCTGGGGTGACACACCCTATTTGTGCGAAGCGTGCACACAAACACTGCGGAAATGTATTGCATCGTATCCTGTTGTTGCCGGACATACACAATTTGGTTTGTTATTTCCTTAATTGGCTTTCCAGTGACGCTTTTTTTATAAAGCTACCGCTTGTATAATCACAGAGTTTTTTTCAAAGGAGTTATTTGTTTCTTTGTAGTGTTCCAGATTTTTTTTGAATTTTTGTACGAAATTTATATTTTATTTCCATGTCTAGCTTTGAGCATTCACCCACTGAATTTTTCTACAGCGACTTGGTGCTGCAGTGATACATTCTTGCGCGTGGAGAGTGGCGAGTGTGCAGTACTTTAACACTTTATAAACGGGCTTTTTTTAGTGATTAACGAAAAAATATATTACATTCTTAAAATCAACACAACTTCTAAGCCAAACAATATTTTCGGCTGAAATTTTCAAAGAATCATATATGACATTTAATCATTAAAATTTAAACGAAAACTTTTTGAATACATCATAATTTCACTACTTTTCTAAGCTGAATATAAAAACCAGTTATTATTTTAGTAGATATCTCTCCACTTGTTGTCAATGTGAAATATTTAAAATATTCTGTATAAAAAATATTATTAATCCTTACCATACAATTATATAAATAATTATTGTATAAAATTCTCATTTCTACGAATATACAATCACTGGAGGTGTGAAATCTGATGCCCTAAATATTCAAAAAACATGTGTCACCTCTTAAAAAAAATACTATGTGTGAACGAACATTCAGGGCATAATAAATTATGAGGTTTGTTGCTTATTGTCAAAAAGGGTCACTTGCTGCTGTAGTTATTTTGAAGAAACCATTAAATTATGAGTCAATATACCAACAAAACTGACAGTACACGATGAACGTATTTTTACGTTTCCCGCCTATAATGTGTTAAGGAGATTTATGAATAATCTTATAAATTTGTCTCTGTATTCTTATTGTTGAATACTTTTATAAAAATGTACTAATTTAGATGAACTACTGCGACTCGATTGTTACAGCTACTACTTATTTGGAAGATGATTAAATTGAAAATAGAGAATTAACTTCACAATCTAGTTTATGAATCGAACTAAAATTAGCTGAGAATAATTATTAAGATGCCAATATTTAATACACTGCCCACAAGTTTAGTTGGAGACAAGTTCACAGCCAAAGATACATCAAATATGTTTTTTGGAATAAACGATACATTACTATTACCACTAATAAATGCATAATGCTGAAAATACTTTGAAGAAATGAAATTTTATAGTTTGACATTTATTACAACTATTGAGCACAATTAAACTCATTTTTTTTTCCTTTTATTTAACTCCTGGTTACAATCTAAACGAAAATTTTGGCAGTAAAAGTCTTATAATAAGTATGAGTTTGGAAATTTTCCAAATTAAAAACGTTCAAAACAATAAAAATTTATCACTGTTTAATTAAATTTTAAATATTAAGTGTTGAACCACAAATATAAGACAAGTGTTTATGGGTTAAATTAATGTTTTTGAATTATATTTTTAAAGTTATATTATTAAATACCGTCAGGTCCATGACACAGTGGTCAACGTCATTGGCTTCCACGCCTGACTACATGGGTTCGAATCCCAGTACGAAAAGCATTTTTCAATCGTTTTTTTAGATTTCTGTTTTACAGCATGGATGTTTGTGATGTCTGAAAATTCCCCTCCACCATTCCAATACCAAAAAAATAACGGGGAGCAGCGTGAGGGTGATTATCTAAACAATAGTTGTTCTCTTGTCTTATCCTTTCTATCCGTAATAGTTTCTTCAAAAAGAGGGTTTGAACGACAGAGTAACAAACAATTTCCCTGAAAAAAATACTTCTCTTAAGATACCTTTATAAGAAGACAATATGCTCCATGCTAGGAGCGAACGTGGATTAAAAAAATAATAACTTTGTGCAACGAGTCGTTAATTGTATCACTGATGGCATCCTACAATATTCTATTAATTTAAACATAAAATTCAATTTCAATTAGGCACCCTTCAGTTGTCAGAATTAATTACCCAACAATTATTTTATATAATGAATAAAAATTCTAAATTGTTTATTTCAGTAATTCACGCTCTTTTGCTCAAATATTTTGTTAATAAAGACAATGTTCACGTACTGTGAAAGCAAAGAAATCAAGAAACTGGTTGATTTTGAAATATAGTGTTGTAAAAGAAATTGAATAGAAAAAACAAACGACCAGGTCAAAAATTTTGAGATGTTTTTTAACAAATTAGTCTAAGATATAACCGATTAAAATAAAACTGCGTAATCTAGTAAATTTTGATTTCTTTCGACAATTAATTAATATTTTGCTAGTAAAATTACTAATGAACTAGTAAAATTACAATTCATATATGCCAAAAATATTATATTATTTTGATATTAATTTTTTTACATACAAAATCAATATATACATACATTCGTTTTTATTGTTTCATAGTTTTCTACGCATATTAAATTCATCTGTCGCCCGCTGTGGTCTAGTTCAGTGCTTCCCAACCTTTTCATACCACAGACCTTTAAATCTGAAAACAATAATCTGCAGACCCCCGAATTTTTTTTTCATACTTCAAAGAATGAAAATTTTCCCAAACCTCAGGTTGGGAAACACTGGTCTAGTTGGTTAGATGTTAACGATCAAGCGGGTCTAGGATTAATTCCCCGGAATGGTCAATGTGAAGTTTATTTTATCTTTACAATTTAAATTTGAGACTTAAGACGTGGGTGTTTGTGGTATTAATTTTCATCGACTTTATCTTGTATGATCTTGAAAGATAAATTCCTAAGTTCATCCGTGCACTTGAACGCCTTAGATACTCGAAAGGCAAAACCCGGATCGTTAGTGACAAAACTTGTGTGAATGTACATAATTTGAACGATTCAAACATAAACAATCTACAAATTAGATTAAAAGATGCGCTGGAAGTATTAAAAACATCGATACTTTTTCAGTTGTGTGACGTTAATAATGAAATATTACTCTTACGTTAAAGTACGAAGGAAACAAATTGTATCTCTCTAACATAATTTGGACAAATGTACTATCTAAATAACTCAAAGGAAAAAAACGTCAAGCGTACCAAGTCTAAGCAGTACGTGAGTGTTCAGAATAGGCACCGGTCGTATATTTTTCTATCTCTGGCTTAGATACGAGTGCTTCCCTGTGACAATGAACAGATTTCCCAGCATCCCCTGTTCACTCATTGCACCTGTTTTTCTACGCTATTTTTTTACCTTTCTTTCTGTGATGTAATAATTCATTTTGAACAAAGGTTTTACACAGTTTTACAAATTATCCTAGTTACTTTTATTCTACAGAAAAGTTTTGTATCGTTTTTTACTTGACTTTGTGTAAATATTTCATTTTATCAACATATATTCATTTTCTTAAAATATTCCATCTAGCCGGTACTTTTTACTTAGTAACGTATTATATTTTTTACTACTATTTGAAAATAAGGTATTAAAAAAATATATATATTTGCCTACCAATCTTTCGCCGATTTCGGTGAAATATAATATTTTAAATCACATTATTGACGGTCGTTTATTATTAATATTAATATTAAGAAGAAGAAAAAACATGTTAATTGTATTTATCTTTTATTTATGGCAAATAAGAATTTTGAATTTTTTGGGTAAACATATCTTTAAAGAACTTAAACTCACTTAGAAAATTCATAACAAAGATGAGATATAATATTTAAGATGTGAAAATTTAACGCATAATATATGAAGCTAAAATTGAATATTATGTTATATAATGTTATAATAATATATTTGTCGCCCGCTTTGGTCTAGTTGGTAAGAGCTTGCTCTACCGATCAGGTGGGTCCGGGTTCGATTCCCGGTAAGGTCAATGTCAAATTGGATTTTTTCAATTTTAATTTGAGATCTAAGACATGGGTGTTTGTGAAGTCAATTCTCCTTGAGTTAATCTCATGTGAATTTCAAAAATTCTCATCGAGTATATCTCGTATGATCTTTCAACTTAAAAATATTTGACGCATTGGCGTAAGCTGTAATGTCAAATATATATCATTTTTTTTTAATATTTTAAAAAAAAAGTGAAGCTCTCTTTGAATTTAAAAAAATAACTGATTGGTTCTAGTTTGCTGCTTAGTTACCCATTCTAGCAAGTTGTTTATTTTTTTAAATAACAAAAAAAACATCACTTTTTAAATTTGGAATATTTTCATAAATTTAAAACAACATTAATGTATTGATAACTTTCAATCTACAAATAACTGTAGCATAATTATTACGAAATCATTAAATCATGTAAATCTAAATATGTGAATAATTTGAATGAAGTGTTGATAATATGAAATAATGTATACAGTAAATTTCATATAATTCCTCGACTATTGATAAGTATTCATTTTTAACTTTTATTTTATTCACCGTCCTCATTTTTTTACATTCATAATAAAATAACACACACGATTTAGACATTCTGTTTTATTGTAAGTTTGGTTAATCTTAGTTATAAAATATTTTTTATGACTTGTTTGATTCAGTGGATTTATATCAAATTGACTTTCTCGAAGTCATATCCTAGGATTACTAATTTGTTTACAATATCAATGAATAACGGTCATACGCAAGTATCAAGTAATTTTAAGATATCATATATATATATATTATTACTTTTAAAATAAGTTTAACTTATTCTTTTTTATTATCTTTTATAAGTCACGTTAAATATGGCTATCTACCGAATCAATCAATATTCAATAATATTGTTTTAAGAATTCGGTTCTTTTCTGTTATGCGGACACATGATTTAAATTATTTTAAATATTTATTAAATTAATAATAAATTCCGTTGCTTTTAGTTAATTTTGTGAAATATACAATAACAAAACTATTATTTTAAAACTAAATCAATAGAATGCTCTTTTTTGACAGCATGAAGATATTTAGTATTATTTTACAAACATATCTAATAAAAATCTACTCAATAATAAAAAAATATTAATGAAAGCCAAAAAATTTTTTTTTTCAGATACTTTGTCAGGAATTTCGTTTAATTTAACAAAATCGTTAAATAGATAAAACTTTTTTTTTTATGTTTACATCAACAGTCTATAATAACAGTGTTTCCTTATATGAGTTCAAAAGTTTGATGGATTGAGAGCTTTGACGACCTAAGGTGGTTTACGCCTCGCAAACTTTCACGGTATGTGAATACAGACACCATCCATTCTCACTAAAAATCACAATTTCAGAACTTTTTTGTTTTAGACGCACATGTTTTCAGAATAAATAATATTTATTAAACACGCTGTATTAAATGTAATTTTTGAAAAATCGAACTAAATCTAACTGGTGATTTATTTTAAAATTCGATTATATTGAAACAATAATTAATTGACATGATCATTCGATTTCTTTCTAATAGTTGCAATATATCCATCACATAAGCTACTTTTCCCTCTCATGTATTACAGAAAACATTCAATTATCATATTGAAGGTAAAAACATAGAATCAATAGAATATATTTTTTTATAATAATTATAATCGAAGCGTTTTAAAAGTTATTTCAGTGAATTCGAATAGCGTGCTCACTTATATCTGATATATATATAAATGAATGTTTGTTTACTTTCATATTAATATAAAATAAAATAACTTAGATTATTCCACGTATTGTGTTACAAAATGTGGCACGTGTTCAACCTCTTTCAGAGGCATCCTCAGACAACTACTTTTGCAAGAATTTTTGTTTGTTCGTACTCTTTGCGCTGCCAAACCGCTTATCCGGTTGCAATAAAACTTTGACAAACTTTTTACTTGCACTTGCGCAAAGTTTATAAGCATATTAAAATAAACTTACAGTATGTCTTATATATAAAAATCAATGTTTGTATGTATGCCATACCGTTCATGCAACTTGCGCGAAGGTTATAAGCGTAGTACAATTAAATTACAGTAAGTGCCGCGTGTGTTGTACCATAGACAATCGGCAGAAAACGTCAAACGTCAAACAGACAAAAAAACATGCACTTTAATAAACACAAACACTTTCTTTCTTTGAGTGTCATTGCAACGCTTGCCGGTAACCGGCTAGTAAAATATAATAAATAAATATATAAAATTAAACTTATGCTTTAATAAAAGATAATCACATACATAGGATATCTTAATAAATTCTTTACCCTCAGTGTAGGCTTTCACCAAAAAATGGCGATGAATTGAAGTTAGTTTTTCTATCCTGGTGCTGTCATATTTGATAACTTACGTGTTCAACATTGAGCCACTTACTGAGGGTGCAAAGCCAATATCTTTTTACCGACGCCTCTGTTGCCTCCATACTGTGCCAAAAGTCATAACACGTGTCGTTAATTAAGGAAGTTTTGGAAACACTTCCAATCCACATCATTCATATACCATGTATAAATATATATTACCAAAGTTATTGAATTTTTGCGGAACAGTTTTCTCTTGGGACAAAGTTTAAAAACAGATTTGCGTGTTGTATTAATATCGACTGTGGAAAGAAAAAAGGACGTAACCCACAGTATTTTCAAAACACGTTTTTTTCGATAATCACAATGTATCAAACTTGATACACGTTCTATCAAAAGGATGAAAGCTGCAAATGCCAAAGTAGTATCTAAATTGAGCTTTTAAGTTTGAAAAAGATGAACTTGTAAAAAATAAAACCAATAAAAAAGGCTAAAATAAAGGCTTTTTCTAGACAATTTATTATTTTAATATTAGATTATGTCAATTAAAAATCAGTTTAGAAGTCTCTGTGCACTTTAAAGTTGTGTATAATAAATAATTTGCATATGGCCCAAAATCATCAAAACTCCTATAAAATTTGATTTGTGCGGGTTACTTACTTTTTTCTTTCCACATTCGATATGTTGAAGGTAGCATTAATTTACAGAATAAAATTCTTTTGCTGTTTTCGCATAATGAAATTTGTTTTAAATTGGATGAAATGATGATAAAGTATAATTTTTCCAGAGAAAACCTATTTTTAAAGACTGATAAAACATTTGTATTTGAAAAAAATGTATTTCACATTTAAATCACACGGTTATGTTCATATTTATTTATATTAAGTTATGATTTTTTTATAATTTAAATTGATAATATTTAATTTCTTTTATAAGTCAGACACATAACAATTTTTGAAATTCTTGTTGGTCCTTTGGTTTAATAAATCTTGAGCTTTGGTAGAATGGTGACATTAATAATAATTACATAAGTAAAATTATCCGATACGAAATTCATATCAATTATTAAAGTTTTGAACATTGCCATGGAAAATAGTGTAACGTTTAAACAAGACTCCAAAATCATTTGTTTATTTTCATAGATTCTTATAAAAAAAACCTTATTTATTGTATTACTAATATACCCGATATTTAAACGTCATTTTTCAATACTTATTATAAAATCGTTTACAAAATGTTTCAACAAATAAGTCATGTTATTACTTTATAAACGAGGTGTATCAGATACATTCTTTTTTACCATCAGCTTGAAAGTATATTTGATTTTTCGGATGTATTTTATATATTTTTTTGCATTTTTCATCAGACGTCATCAACTGCAAAACGCACTCTTTCTTCAGTAATTCCAATAAGGGTAAATGATTTGATACTTATAATCGAGGAATTAAGTTGTTACGAATTAAGTTAAAGGTACAACAGGCATACTTATTACTGGTGTTATTAAATTTTGTTGAGTATCACAAGATAAAATCTTTTCATCATAGACTGAACTGAAGAAAATTCCTTTGTCATCTCACAATATTAAATATGGATTATTACTATACACCATTATGGGACTCGTGGCAAAATCAACCCGAGAATAATAACAAACGAACGTAAAATATGAACCATTATAGTTAAAATATTCCTTTGCTTAATTGCTAAGAGTTAAGTAATAAACATGTCAACCGAGCTTTATTGCAGAGGAAATGAATTGCGCGAATAGGAAAAAACATGGTTGTTCTGGGAAATATATTGACATTTCCAATAAGATTTATCGCTTTTCTTTGTATTAATTAAATCAACCTCGGGGATAGCAAATTGAAATCTTGGTTAAGTAAGACACAAGTGAAAATTTTTATAATTGAAATCAAAATTTTGAAACTCTATTTGAGTGGACATAGTTTTTGAACTTTCGTTTTATCAGGTAGTGGTGTTCAAGGATTCGGATACCCCAAAGGATAATTTTAGTAATATTTTTTGTTTATATTTCTTTTCACACGTTCTTCGGTAAATTAATTAATTATCTCGATCAGGGTTTCTCAACCGAGGGCCACAGAGGAAAAATAATTTTAGTGAAGCCACAGCACAGCTTTAGGGGGTCACGAGAAAATTCTGAAAGATCTAAAAAAACGTGTCGCGTCTTTTCATTTTGGAAATCTGTAAAATCCTGGGTATAATCTGCCAACGAGCAAAATTTTCAAAGAATTCAAAATTATTTTGAAATCTTTCAACTTCTCACTTCGTCTCAAAAAAAACTTATATGCTTGTGTCAACAGGTATAGAGGCCACAAGGGCAAAAAGGTTGAAGAACTATGATCTAGATTCTCGACTAGTTAATTCTTATATTTATCCTTTTTTCTTACTAGGATGGAGAATGGAAGTTGAAGTCGTAAAACAACTGTTGACTCCGATTCTCTTTTTTTAAATTAAATAAAATACAAAAAGTTATGCATTTTAGTCGCTATTAAAATAATTATACTGACTCCTATTCCAAAGTTGTAGTGAAAATGAAAGTAGGAGAGCATCAACAGTTTTTTTGTAACATAATTAAATTAGTAAAAATAAATATACCATACTATGCATACTATAAGATTGATTTTTCTAATTTTGGTACTTCACTTGGTAAAGAATTCGTTTACCTTACGACTTTCTGTTTAAAAGTCCTTCTTAAAGAGGCAAAATGGGTTTAAGGAACAAATTGAATTGCATATTAAATATGAATTTTTCACTGTTTCACCGCTAGGGCATCCAATTCCGGACCCGTTTTGTGATATCGTGATTGATCATTCAACATAAAATCGTATTCTGGATTCTGGAATTCTGAAAAAGCCAGAAATTGAGAGATTCTAAAATAATAATCTCGAAAATAAAGACGAATACGTTTGTCTCTGGCAAGCTGATTTAATAAAACATGAGAATTTATAGATTTCACAATTATTGAAAAATGTGAGACAATTTCAGGATTATTCTCCCGGCAAAATTAGTCGGGATCCCGGTATTGGAGGCCCAAGTCACCGCTGAACACATCGATAATACTTTATATATTTTATTATTATATAATGGATAAAGACGATTCTAGTTTCTGCGTGTGAATCTGGCATAACATCTAAATGTTAAGAAGAGATCACTTCAGTCAATCGACATGCGATTGGAAAACTTAGCAGTAAAAACAAACCAAACTTTTAGCTACTATCTGAACAGTTTTTCTTTGGCATTATACTATTTCAAACTAGATCAAAGTTAGGGTTGCGAATAACACTGAACATGTGGTGCACCTAACTATCTTAACGCTTTGCAAATTTTCAAGTAGTTGAACAATGTCAAAGTTATTCAGGGCTTGTTGAAACTTTGATTTTACCAAAACGGAAGTAGGTGTCTCACCAACCGGTGAGTTGGGAAAGAGCACGGCGAGAAAGCGAAGAAGTCGAAATAAAAGGAGATCGACCGACAGACGGCGCGCGGCGTGGATCGGATGACAGGAGTTTTGGCGGGAAACTCGTCGTTTTGTGTTTGCCTTTCCCGCGCTCACGACCACTTCAACTTTGACAGTTTTTAAAGTTCCCCTCTTAAAGTACAAAAAATACATTTAACTTGAAATCTCTTGGGTGTCGAATGTACTACTTAGGGTGTATTTTTTATTCCGATGTTATCTTTATTTACTTTAACCGAACACATTTTTCTGGCAGCGGAAAAAAAGATTAAAATCCTTTTTTTTTCATTAGATTGAACCAGGGCTGTGGAGTCGGAATCGTGAAAAATGGTGACTCAAAACATTAAAAAAAATAATAAAAACCATGTGTATTCAAACCACAATAGTCCATATAAGGGTGGGAAACCTTTTATCCTCTAAAGGAAGCATTTATTTTTCTGATTCGACATAAGGCCGCAGTAAACATTGACTAGGGAATCTTTGACCAGAAACAGAACTTTACGGTCAGAATATGTCAGGAATTTACGAATTTACATATATTTACAGAATTACAAAATAAGCCAGAAGGCCGCACCAGAGTAGCCATAAAGCCGCAGGCTCCCCACGACTGGTCCATAGTGTTGACATTGCATGCTTGGCTGACTAAAGCTGATCTGATGGAATTCATATTTATAAATTTAAATTAAAATTTTAGTGTATGTAGTCTGGAGTAGTAGTAGTAGTGAGCTGGATTCAGAGTCGGAGTCGTCTTTTTTTACACGACTCCACAGCCCTGTATTGAATATAAGAATATAAAATATGAAAATTTTCTTTTTGTCGATTAATAAATTTTTAAAAATGATTTCGATGCAAAAATGTATTTAACATCAAAAATATTTAAGTTAAACACATAACTTTTACAGTATCTATCAATTAATTGAATTTTACATATGTAAACTATATTTTTCCACATATCAAACAAAACCACAAATCCAAATAAGCACTGTAGATAGTTTTATCTCGTTGAAATTTGATCGTATTCAATCTACATATCAAATTGTAAATTCTGGACGGTAATTTAATCTTCCAATAACAATGGTCAATTTTAATATATTGCACGCGTGTTGTGTTTTGGATGATCTAAAACACGAATACATACCCTGGGGAGAGGTTGATTTCAAAACGAAGTAATCTCATTAATCAGTACGGTGACGAGCGTTTTGTTTTATGTAAATTTTATGTAAATTCAATCATTATTATTTAAGCCCAGCTTAGCAAAAAGTTTCTACGTATTTTTCAATGTAACCTTAGTGTTTTCAAATGGATGGACATTTGTCATCAGAAAAAGCAGAATAATAGCATGATTATTATATTGTTTGTCTTTGTTTGAATTTCTCACAGCTTTGAATTTTAGATTTTGCTGATTACTTAATAACAAGGAGAGAAATAAACAAGATTTTTCCTAGAAGCTTTTATATAAACAAACAAACTGATTCCATAAAATATATAGTTAAGATGTATTTATCAGCAGCTGCTACTTTCACTGCCAGACTCAAGTTTTTTCAACGTCTAACTATATTTTCTTTGATCAACTATATGCGTTCTATAATTTAAGATATCGACTGAAGGTGCTTGGTAAAATTTCAATTTAGTACTAAGACGATCCTGGGCTACACTAGCAGAAAAAATAATTTTGTATTCAATACAAAATACTGAAATAAATTTTATATTGGCTACACGGTGTCAGCACAACGCAGAACGAACTGCTAAAATTTTAATTGATTCTCGATTTCACTTTCCAGATTATTTATAACATGTTTCTAAGAAAACATAGTTATAAGACGAAACGGTGCATATTCCTTTGATTAATAATAAATTACATTTAGATTTTACTTAGCATAGCTTTGGCAAAACTATCATATGGTCCTAGGCAATGCCCCGCAGTAAAATTATTTTTTTTACAATAATATGTTTTAAATTAATTTTTATATCTTTTCTAGTCAAGTTGATTTCGAGTGACACAATAAATTCCCATCGAGTTTATCGTAAATATACAATTTAAACAAACAAAATACGGTTATTACGATCACGGAAATAGCGAGATCTCGGATGCAATGAGGAAACATTTGTTGACGTTTTAGTTTATGGTTTTCTCGCATCATTTATTCACTTTTATAAAGAGCTGCTTCTCTTTTTTTTATAAGAATTTTAATTTTATAAGAAAAGTGAATTGACAGAAAAATGTAATATGTGTAAATAAATTCTAATTGTGTATTTTTGTTTGAATTGCGACTTTTTGTGTTATTTGATCGCTCCAGATACTTCATCTTTTCATGGGTTTGTTTTTAAGATTTAAAAATACTTATTCTCTGATATAACGAGTAATGTTTATAACGATAAAATTCAGCTGGTCCCATCTTTCTGGTAATAACCAAGTTCGACGGTATATGGAACAGTGGAAATCATCAGCTAAACTACCAAAATGTTTCAACGTATCTCTACTTTAGTTCCATAAAAAAATACCACTTTGTATGTAAATCATCCATGATATACAATACAATGAGGGTTAAATGTATACAAATTTGGTCAACAAAATTATCAGGCAATAAAATCCGAATATCAATCCGAGTTTTATTGTTCACAAATATATTTTCAATAAAATTCAATTTATTGTTCGAATTTATAACACTCCAATAATTTTAATCCAATAACTCAATCACTATGAACGATTCAGCCTTTAAAGAGTATGTTGGTTTTTGGCGCACCATTATTTGGTCATATCATTTGAGTATTTCACAAAATTTACATTTCGTTAGCGAAATTTGATTCGATTTTACGAAACGAATTCAATTTATTGCTCACTCAACTATAGCTATAGCATTTTCTAGTTATCAAACATTCCCCATTCTATTCATTGTGATTTTATGCTTCATGTTATTTATTAGCTTCGGTATTAATTTTCACATCATTGCACACGCGATAGAAAATAAAAAATCAATATGCAAAAACATTATTGTATTTGATATGAATTAATTTAAATGAAAACCAAATTTTCACTTTGTTGTGGAATCGTAATTATATTTTGCCAATGAAATTAAACAATTTTAATTTAGCATCAATTTTTGATTTTTGTATTTATTCAAAGTTATGCAATAAATATTATTGATTGTCCAAGTTGTATAAAAAATCTGCAATGTTAACTTATATGCTAATATTTTTTTTCGATTTATATTTTATCTATTTAATGAAACAACCGTAGTGAGCTTTCAGTTTTCTGTTTGATTTAGTAAATTAATAATGGATAGAGACTTTAAACTTATGTTGTTTCACGTATGCATGTATTTAATAGATTTTGTCAGCCTTCAGACTGTGAATGAGAAAAAAAAATACGAAAAACCTCATTCGAGGACTGATTAGGCTTAGCATACAAGCCTATTCTTTATATTCTTTTTTAAAACTTTCAAATTAATCGATATTTTATTTTTATAAGTTTTGATGTTGGTACTTTAAAAAATAAGAATTAGTGATAATTCCCTGCTATGAAACAGCAAAATGGTGGGTAAAAAAATAATACCTTTTTTTTCGGATTTTTACAGATTTTTTAAAACAAAATGTTGATATGTTATATCAACCATTTAAAGAATGTTAAAAATAATATCTTTACTTACGAATAATCTTTATTGTTGTATTTTGTGTGAAACTCACCTGTAAAAGAAAGAAAGAAATATTATTAATTAATGTCAGCTGAGTGCAATATATAATATAATAACAAAAAATACCTATCACCATCAGGGGAAAATTCTACATTGAAATATATTTGATATTTTACATATTTTTTACGTAACAGCCAGATCGCCAAAAGTAAAAAATATTTCGATTTAATCTAGATCATTTAGAAATTCATCAGCACCCATGTCTAAAATCTCAATATAATAAAATAGAAAAAATCTCAAAATGTAATTGGTCTTACTGGAAGATGATCCAAACAGCTTGGTCAATAGTACAAAGTTTTTAGCAACAAGACAACAAAAGGTAATAAAACATCGATAACCTCTTTTAAAATGTAAATAATGATAACATAGTTAAAAAAAAACAATTAGAAGAAAAAAACTTAAAAATTATTTATAAATTGATTTGGATCTTTTTTATTTTTAAACATGGTACGGAGCGTATTTTTACGAAGAGTGAATAAAGAAAGATAGGTTTGATAAATGACAAGAATAATTATTATGGATCGGATACAAAGTGGGTAGTCACTGTCAGAATAAAATCATTATAAACATTCATGTACTTAAACAGAAATCTTCAAATTATTGAATAAAATATACATACATTTGTACGAAAATATAAATTAGTGGATCAGAGCTTTCTTACACTCGGTTACGAGTTCTAATACACCGACTATCATCCTCACATAAACATGTTAATTTCTACATATTTTTTAAAATATTGTATCAATTTGATAAAGATGATGAATAGTTATTTAATTTCATGACGGCTACCAAAAAAAATGATTCCCGGTAAATTGCTCGAATGCAATTGCTCAAATGGAAATTGCTCGAATAAAAAGATGCTCGAATGACCAATTCCTCGAACGTCAATTGCTCGAATTACAAATTGCTCGAAAATTTTTATAAAAGTTTAAACATTAATTACTCATTCTTTAAAAAAATATTTAGTCTTTAGTATTAAAAAGTCGGGAAATAAAAACCATAAATCAAAATAAGTCATAAAAATAAATATTTTAGTTGCCAGTGGTCGAGTGGAAAAGGTCGTTGGTTTTATTTTCGAAAGTCAGGGGATTGAATCTGAATACGTACACTTTTTAATCAATTATTTTTCATTTTAATCCAATAATAATTTTGCCAGTTACCACCGCTATCACAAATACGTTACATCCCATATCTATTTTTGCTATTCAGTGATTTTGGGCTCTCCTTGTAAAAGTCAACAATACTGATTTTTTAAATTACAGAATTAAGATCAATTAATATAGATAGTATTTCTCAAATGTCTGCCTAAAAAATAATAATTCAATTAAATTATGATAAATAGTACAGCAATAATATGCAATTTGATAAAAAGTTCGGCTTATAAACTAAACGTACGTATGGTGTAATAAAATTCCAAGTGATCAACTACCAGATAATAAACACTAAACTGTATTAAAACCGTATAAATAACCAAGCAATTCGAGCTATTTGTAATTCGAGCAATTGACGTTCGAGGAATTTGTTATTCGAGGATCTTATTATTCGAGCAATTTCCATTCGATCAATTGCATTCGAGCAACTGCATTCGAGCAATTTACCGGCTCCCAAAAAAAATCATGACATACAAGTTTGCAAATAACATAAATGTGGTTTCCAAATAATTAGGCTTTAAACATCACTGACATGAGATTTATTTTTCATACAACAATCATATGTCTAATGCTTTGGACACGTACCTGGATAATACAACAAAGCTTTAAGCTCGAAACGTATTACTGTATTTTAATTACTATGGAGCTTTTATGAATTTTAAATCAGCAACAGGTTGATAATGACTCGTGTTGTAAACACACGTTTAATTAATATTTTTCTTTTAGCTTTTACAGACGTCGTACTGTACGCAATTTGTTTAATGGATCAAAGAAAATACTGTTTAAAATACTTTTTTTGGGACTATACGTATCTTTGATGTTTGACGTAGCGTTACGCGAATATTTAAATTGGTTAGCAATGAGCAACATTAAAAATAAATAGAATAACTAATACAGAAAACTTGTCAACGCTGTGAATAATGTGGCAAATGGTTATCTGGTTAGAAGTAATTTATGTTTGTAATTACCATCAGTCACTACTTTAAATTTATTAATCTTTAATGATTTTTCAATTATATGTTAAAGGTGTGTGATTAAAGAATTACTTATACTGTAATTTTTGAATTCTTTTCGACGTCAATTGTTGTTTACACCTTTACATTTCAATTTGTTTTTGTATAAATAGCACTGTTAAATTATATTGTTTATCAGTTGACAATGCCTACCATGAGCGAAACCGGTCCTGACCTTTTTAAATAGAGTGGAAATAATGTACAAATGAATTGTTTGTGTTTTCATTAATACTTATATTGACATTTGCTTTACCGGAATTTACAGAAATATTGATATATTTGTACGGTCTTATTCTTAATTACTTTCACTTGACTTGTATGCGTTTTCAGAGAAACATTTAGTTTACAATATATCGTATATTACTTTACTTCTAGTGCAAAGCCTTTTAATTTAAATAACAATCGCTTTTAAACGTCATAATCTCATATTTTCAGTCATTACTGTTTTACTTAAACAGATAAAACTTGTAACATTTGTCAACAAAAAATATCGACTTAGACTTCTAACGTTTTCATTTTAAATAAAATTTTACAACCTTCCGCTAAGCACCCCCCCCTCCCCCCCCAACGGCGTACTTTTATAATTAATTTTGAAACTTGCCGTTCTTATTTTTTGAATGATTAAATGAAAAATGTATAGCCTTTGCATATTAATATCTCATTTAACGGTAAACATAATTAGTTATTTTTCCCAAAATATATTATGCTAAAACTAGGCTGATACTCATTTTAATTAAGATTGGTGGTACTTTATAATTAATCGTAAGTTTTTAAGGCATCAGATACATTACAATGTTGTTTGTCTTAAAATATGAACTTAATTAATATTTGGGAGAGAATATTTTGTTTTGTAACCTATTTTTTCTTTTATTTACAACAGAAAATATGGTAATCAGTTAATTAAAAATTATTAAAGAATTTCATAAAAAAAATGTCTTCCAATCCTGAATCGTTTTTTATTTCGGGATCCCGGTATTGATCACTGGGAAAAATGTGAAAAGTTGAGAGATTGTACAATTATTCAAAATTGTGAGAGTTTTTTTTGCAAAGACTCAAGTGCAAAAAATAAATATCGTTAAAAACTGATTTTCACGTGTTATAGTGAATTACGAGATCGCAAAATTTGTCGGGATCCCGGGATTAGTTCCAATATTACCAATTACTATTCTCTTAAATTGTGAGAGTGACTTTTTAAATATATTGAACATGTGATTCTCTTCTCACAAATAAACGCGATATCTGAATCTTTCTCCTATCCACAATCAGCCATCGGCAAAAACTTCATTTTTGGAAATTGACAAGAACTTTTACTCACAATTAATAACACGGATATTATTTATTTTTAACCCATGTCCACTTCCAATGTGGTTAATATGGCCTCCTAATGCAGGTATCTCAACATATTTTTTTTATACCAGAACTGTTTTTTCTTCAGTTGCTCAACCTAAATTTTTGGAAGAGAGTAGGAATAGAAAGATAGTATTATAACAGAGTTAGTGGTTTTCTAATCGCTCTTGCTACGTTTTTTTAGGATAGGATGGTGAGCGAGAGTAAATTCAAGACATGCATTCAGACATAAATCCATAAATCGATTGAAGAAAAATCCGGACTAGGATTCAAACTCGTGACCTCCGCGTTCTCAGTCAATGACGACGCTCAACTACGCAGTTGGAAAATATGATATACATACTTTTCTTTGTGAGAGTGACTTTTCATTTAAAATGTATTTCCCATATGATTCCTTACTCACAAATAAACATGAGTACTGAATCATCCGCCTATCTACAACTCTTAATCTATAGAACCTTTTTACCAAAAATTTACCAGTACTTTCACTTACAATTAATACAGTTTTTTTTTCAGTGTTATTATTCAAATAAAAATGAGATGTTTTGCTATAATATTTGTATTAACAGAACATTTTTACATTAGCATTGTTTTAAAATTTATTATTTGTCATTTTTCAACTAGTTTTTTAAGTGATAAGAATGGCCACAGTATACAACAAACTCTAAAATTTCACAGTTGTAAAAGTGAGCTGTTTTTCGACAAAATTAATGAATTCAAAAAAACATTCTATTATTAGGTCAATTAATTCAACGTGTAACATTGCTTTTTCCAATTATTTTCGCGGAGAAATGAAAAGAAATAAATCCGACCGAAATAATTTTGCAAACTTGCGGATTTGTAAAGCTCTAATAACAACGTTCATGTTTTTGCAAAGTCATCGTTTTTTCAAGCATTTTTTATACACTCAAAACCTTACAAAGTACATTTGGTGTATCGTTGAAGACTGTGTTTGACTAATAGTGTTATAATAACTTCCTTCAACAGGCGAAATTAATCATAAGCGCTAGTTTCCACGTATATAAGTAAAAAAACATTACAAATAATTTTAATAAATAACACAGCTCAAAGCTACACTTTTTTTACCTATTCACTATTCACATTGAATTAGTGTTTTGATAACTCGTTTATTTATAGCTGGTTTACTAACATTTGTACATTAAATACATTCACAGATCACGAACAGTTCTAAAGAAACGTTACTGAGGCGGTCTTTTTTTATACAAGTCCTCGCTGATAAAGTTAGGGCTGCATACTTAGGCCTCCGATCCCGGGATCCCACAAACCTCTACAGCTGCTGTTAAAATTAAACACAAATTATCTTAATAAAAATTATGGTTACAAAATTGACAGTCATGTTACTTAGTACATACGTAAATTTTCTATTTTAAATAAATTCCTACAAAAACAGGAACATACAATAATTTCAACAACGTATTGCGATACTTGCATAGCCGAGAGTAAGACTCTAATATTTAAAAGTTCTATCTAGGGCAGGCGTGGGGAACCTGCGGCTTTTTGGCTACTCTGGTGCGGCCTTCAGGTCAATTCTGTAATTCTGTAAATTTATATAAATTCGTAAATTCCTGACATATTCTGACCGTAAATTTCTGTTTCCGGCCAATGATTCCCTAGTCAATGTTTACTACGGCCTTATGTCGAATCAGAAAAATGAATGCGGCCTTTAGAGAAGAAAATGTTCCCCACTCCTGATCTAGGGTATCTAATCCCCAATTTTGTGATCCCGGGTTTGAACATTCAAAATAAAATCGTGTATAAATTGGGATTCGGAATTGAGACAACTTTAGCTTGGCGATTTTTAAACCCTGGGATTTTTCAAGCAAATTCGAGTCAATTTAAAAAAACCCATAAATTTGCTGATTTCTCAAAATGAACAGATTGAGAGCTTGTTTTAACCTCTTACGAGAATTTCAAATCCAAAATCCCAGGAATTTACGGATTTTCCAATATCTACAGCGTGAGAACTTTTTTAACAATTCCCAGATTTGTAAATTACAAAAACACAGAATTGCACGGGATCCCGGATTGGAGACCCTAGGTCTATCAATACCAAAATACCAGTTTGAAAAAATCAAAATACTGATGTTTCGGTAAAACAATATCGTTGTTCGTTAATATCATTATTTTACGACTGTTCGTCCAACAAACTTTGAATCCGAAAAGTCTTTTAAAATGCTGCCGACAATATCTCCTTATAATCTCTTCACACCGTAATTTTATATGAAATACCAAAATTCATTTATAATTGTATTCATCTGGTATTTCAATCTCCAATGAATGCAAAAATACCTTTTGTATGTATTTTTGAAATACTGTTTGCTGCCTTGTATTGCAATCATTAAATTCAACGTCTCATAAAAAGGAACAGAAAGTGCTACCATAACTTTGCACCTTTAAAATAATCTTGATCGAAAACTCCGCCTCATTTTCAGCCACCCAGTTAAGCTGCGCCTAATTACCGGGTGTCCAGAAAACGAATGCGTTTTAGAACCAGGTGAAGGTTTCATGTCAAGGTCGCCGCGATGACCCTGAAAGACATGCACTGGCGCTGAACGCTAGGGGGCGAGGCGGAGTTATTGTGGTTTATTGAGGAAATGCTCCCCCATACCCTAAAAACGACGCCTTACATGCTAAGCAGGTTCCGGTCAATATAAACTACTTAACACCCCCAGGCTTGCTACGGTTGGTTTGTTGTATATTTTACTTTTTTCTTTGCATAATATTTTATTTTTTAAGACTTGATTTATGACTTCTTATAAAGAAACATGTGTTTCAAACGTTTTAAAAATTTGCAACGTCATATTTGAAAAGGCAGTTATATTTTTTATCGCGTTTTTATATTATGTTTTATCACAACAGACAATACCCAATAGTTCAAGTTTGTTCGTATACATAAAGTTTGTATATAACCGAAAATTAAATCAATACCGTTTATGGTGATAATGCTTAGAATATTTTTTTTATCCATGCCTGATCTTAATAAAGAGCATTTATTGCCTTCTAGTAAATGTAACTCAAAAAAAGTTTTTCTACAAGAACTGCTTGTTCTCAGTCGCTCAACCTCTCTTTCCATAGAGAGTAAAAGGGATCGAGGTTGGGCTGGGAGTAGTGGTCAACTAATCGCTCTCGCAGCGTCCAGTTATTAAAGATCGAAAGGTTGGAAGGGATTTTTAGACATCACAAACACCCATGCCTTCGAACAAAAATCGATCGTACTGGGACTCGAACCCGTGAGGTCCGGTACGAAAGCCCACAACAATAACCGCTGTGCCGTAGGACCCAACAAAATTACTAATCACTCTCTTTACGCCATGTAATTTTTGGATTGAATGCGTGGAGGACATTCTCAGACATCACAAACATTCATTACTTCGAACAGAAATTGATAAAACAACCAAAAAAAAATCTGTTCATTCTATGGCTCGTGAGACATCATGGAAGTCAACGACATTGACAACTGCGCCACGGACCTATCATCCTAAAATAAAATTCTCCGATGAATTCGTGATGACTGTGATAGAGTTTGGACGTGCTGGTAACATTGTCAGATGTGAATCCTAGAGAGCTACTTAAAGATTCAATAAAAGTAATCTTGTAAGCATTTGATCTTTAAACCACACCTTAAGGCAGCAGAATTTACTAAAATTATATCATAAAGTTTCGTACGTTTTTATAGAAATAATAAGCCCAAAACCAACATTTTTAGAGTCTTGTTGTGTATTTAGTCACTGACTTTGTAAGATTCATTCAATTAATCATTTTTTCAAAACCGTACTCACATTTTGATCGTCCGTTTCCTTCTTTCCCGAATTTGAGTAACTGGACACACTCTCGTCAAACAGCATATATTGAAATGTTCTTTTCCCCCCACAACAAGAGTAGAGATTACTCTCTAAATGGTAGAGATCTGGTCTCGTTATGTGTTAAAAAAATCATATCCTTTCTTCTTAAGAGTAAATATTTGATAAATAATGCTGCTCAAATTTCCTATACTTAACGCTGAATACTTTATGTTAATTTATGGTAATAATGATAAAATTACGTGTTTGCACATTTTGCATGGTTCTTGGCAGTGTATTATTGTATAACACGGTCTTGCATCATAAGTAATCATTTGTGACAGACTAATCATTTTCATTACAATTTTTCTCGTGTTTTTAATGAAAAACAAATATTTTGATTAATGTCAAATAGCTATCGCATAATAATAGTTGTATAATTATTTTTTACAGTATATTATACCCATAAATAATATTATTTTTTGTATACAAATTATAGTAGCTACTGACAAGATTGTCGTATCCAGGGACGGCGCCACCATACAGGCGATATAGGCCATCGCCATGGGCGTAAACCATAAGCGGGCGCATAAATGGAAGAGTAAAATGTTTTTATTCTCTAATAATATTAAATATCTATACAGTGAGCTTCAAGCAGTAGCTCGATTTTTTTTAAAATTTCCATCACAAAAAGTACTACTTTTTGTAGTGCAACAAAATATTTTAAGAATGTTCCAATTTTTTTCATTTTGTAAATTCGACGATTTCTTGAATTTTTGAAATTGAAAATTCTGGGAATAACTTAAGAGTAAAATCCTCGCGAGAGCTAAAAAAATGGTTTCATAATTTCATTTCATTCATTTTAGGAAATCTGTAAATTCCCAGGATTTCCTAGAGCGCCAAATAACCTCACGCCGTCACTAGTCGTATTTTTAAAAAATAAAATATACAACATAGCTTCTGGCATAGTGTTCACGGACTCAAATCCCAGTAGAGGTAGTTTCATTTTTCAATAAAAAAATTAATTTCTATTTAAAGGCAAGGATGTTTGTGATGTTTTAAGTCCCCTCAAACCCACCCGACTCTTAAAAACGAGTCTTAACAAGAGTGATGAGGTAATCAACCTTTCTGCCCTAGTTCTATTCATGTATCTCTACTCTTTTCGAAAAAAGAGGTTGAGCAATAATTGTATAACAAACAACAAGTTTACGTCAATAGAAAATTTTCCATTGATGTAATATCCATAAGGAGCGGACACCGTTTAAAAAAACCAGGGCTTCGAACCGCTATTTTTTTCGTTTCGGTTCGTGTAAAAAATATATATCGGTTCGGTTACGCTTTTCGGTTCAGCTCGAACCCTAAAAGCCCAGGAATTAACTGATTTGCCCAAAATATCTCAGTGACTAGTTTTTTTTTTTTTAGCTCACCGAGGAATTTGAATATCTCAAAATCCTATAGTAATTTACCATGTTTAAAATACTTGCGTGAACCGAAAAAAAAACAAATATTTTTTTCAGTTCGGTTCCGGTTTTCGTTTCGGAAAAAATAAAGGTTTTAACAGTTTTCGATTTTCAGTTCCGTTCCGGTTCGAAGCCCTGAAAAACACAACTAGTTGTTTAATCTTGATCAAATAGAACATTTTGTAATCAAATGATTTATTTCACTTCTCTTTGCAGGGCTATAACTGTATTGAATTACTTCAAAAGATGGCAAGGATTATTCATATAATCAAAAGCTCAAATTTGTATAAGATTAAACATAAAATTTTGAAAGAAGGTTTAAAATAAAATACCATTTATTTATATATGAGCCCTCTTAGATTTTAAGACATAATTTTCTTAAGCTTGAAACAAGTTTCTACTTAGAGTCAGCTAAGCCTCGGTGGATATCAGCATAAATATCGACTGTGTTTAGGTAAAAGAAATCAACCCACACTGAAAAAAAATACAGGAGTGACGAAAAACATTTTTAAACCATTTTAGGCCTAAGTCAAATAAAAAAGTGAAAAAAGACTTACAAACTGGTGTTTTATTAACTTAATGTAATATAAATTTTATAATTTGTTTAAAAAAACCCTTTATCAAGGTCTTTTTTCGTGATTTTAATTTTTACAGACCCTTATTTTTTCAAAATAAAAAACTAAATTAAGATACTTATTCGGCATTTGTGGCTTATTTTTTTTATATATGGTGTATTTAGTTGTCAACATTGTGATTATCAAATAATTTATTGATTTGGCATTTACTTGGTAGAACTCCATTATAATAGGATAAAAATGTCAACGTATTTTAGTTCTACAGTTTTTTTATATTTATGAGTTGATAGCTATTTCGGCTCTCGCCATCGATGGAGAACTGTAGAACTAAAATACGTTGATATGTTTACTCTATTATTATCAAATAAGACTTCTTTTTAAGTCACAGTCGATACGTATTTTCTTACCGCCTAACTTAAATGCATAAGTGTGTCCCTGTATAGTGTTTCTATGTTTATTTAAGGAAAAAGGGAAAAACAATTAATGGTGATGATAATTGTTTTCTATGACTGCATTTTTATCTCACAATATATACTTACTAAGCATCATACTTTCGATGGTTTTTGCGGCAACTTTGTGGAAGTTCATTTTAATATTTAAAAAAAATAAGAACAAAAAAACAAAAACTAAAACAAAAAACAAAAAAAATATTACTAAGCATCAATCACATATTTCAAAAAATCTGTGCTAATATCAGGATTTATTTGTGACTTCAAAATTTGCAGCTTTACTAGTGTTAAAGATAATTACAAACTTCGCGTAATATTAATTTCACGCGATGCTAATTAAAAGGATTTTATGGGTGCTTTTTATTAATTGCCAGCAATTTCTCTTAATAAAAAGGGTTTTTTTTATATGAAAACTGTTTTTGTAGGTCATCAACTATAGAAAATGTATTCCGTCTATTTTATTATCAAATATTTTTTTTTAATTAAAAGAATAAAACATTTTTGTATACTATTCCACAATTTCAACTATTGAATATACTTGTGGTAAGCGAGAACAGTTCTGATATATTATAAGTAATGCAGAATTAATACAAAAAGTGTATTTTTTATTTTATGCCATTCCATCAGAATTTTTTTGGGAAGTATTAATTCATTACAGTATTTATCGATGTACAGGTACTTTTATATGCTTTTTTATTAAACTTATTATTTGTTGAATTAATTATTTGATCCTACGCTATAAATTTTAACAGCAATGCTCCTGTTTAGTAAAAGGATAACAACTTTATTAATAACGGTAAAACATGTAGTGAATTTGAAAAATATCCGCCCCAGATATATTAAAACAAGCATGTTTTGATGATAAAAAAATATATTTTGTTATTAATCCACAAAAAAATAAGTTGCTTGGAAAAAAAAGATCAAAATAAACATCGAATAAATAAATAAAAAAAAACTTCATCAATAATTTGGTAAAATAGTATCTTTTATCAAATAAAATATTAATCTTTTTTTTTAAATGTTTATTTGCAATAAATAATCAAAAATGTGTCAAGAAATCACTGATCTGTCTGAATAAATAATAATAGTTCAAAAAAAAATATGAGAATCGCAACACATAATCAATAACAAAATATTACAATTAATTTATATTAAATACTTGTAAATTTGTGTTTTCTTATCAATTAATAATGCTCGTCATGAACGAAACCGGTCCTGATCTTTTTTTAATAAAATTGGAAGTAGTACAAATAATATTGTGTTTTTTTAATATAATGTCTTTCCACCAAGTATTGACAGTGAATACCCTAAAAGTGAACAAAATACATACTTCACAGTACCAGAACGGCAATGCGACTCAAAGGGTTAATTTGTGTCTATATGCAATATTTTGAGGATAGGATTTTTGAAATTTATAAAATAGTTGAACTCTCAATAATTCTTTTGTTATTTTGTAAGTATTGTATTTATAATAGACCTGCACGGAGCGCTTTCGAGTGTAGCCTGAAAGTGCATGACCACACAATAAATTCCGCCAAGCTCCTCGGTCGACTGAGAATTACTGCATGGGTTAGATTGCGTCAGGTAATCTAAAATGAATTGTATTTAATTGAACATGGATAGGTATTTATTTGAATAAAATTAACCGAAAATTTTGACTACTGATCCACCAACTAAATGAAACGATGAGATGGCATTAATAGTATACAAATAATATTTTTTTATAATTCGTTGTCTTGATTCTAACATCATGTAAGTCAGTTTACCTTTTAGTTTTAATATTTCAATTTACAGAAACTAATTCTTATTTTTTTTTTGTGGTACAATATTTTACTACTCTTAATTAACGATTCATGATAATTAGTAGATTATATTAATCAATAAGTCAAGTTTTTATAAATAGATATTATATATAAATACAAATATCTCTCTGAATGTGAATAGCACGAAAAATCTTAATTACTAAAGCAGATATAATTAATTTCGGCAAAAAAGATTACGCCATACAAACCTCTGGCAACCCGAACAATCTCTTATTTTCGGTAAAGGCTTATTATGGAATAGCAGAGATATTCAATAATCTCAGAATATTTTCAAAACGAGACTTTTAAATTTTAATGGACATTGAGAAAAAACTGGCCGTCGATTATTTGATAAGATGGCTTTATTAAATTTCTTTTGTACTGCAGAAGAAGAAAAAAATTCTAAATGATTCATTCTTCGCTTCGGATTTAATTGACTTTTCTATTTGCACTTCAAGTAATTTCAGAATTTATAGGTTTTACTTTTTGGCCATGATGTATTCAATCTTCTTTTTATTTAAAGGGTAATAAATCTACAGTTTTCAAATACCACTGTAGATTTATGTTAGAAGAGTTAGTTTAATTTTCATTTGAACGAATTCCGAGACAGATCTGTCAGTGACTCCGTTTTTTACAAATTGAGATTGTATTTTTTTGGTTGTCTGCTACTATTTCTAAAAATATACAAACATTTTAATAAAACATAACTTTCAACCTTTTGTGTTTATTCGTTTGTAAAACATTTCACCTTTCACCACGTCGGTTAAAAAGCAAAACAAAAAAAATTACCGCGTATTGGATTTTAAAATAACTGTGGTAAATTGTTGACTTATTTATATCACTGGTAGGTTGACTGTTTTCTACGACTTCATATTTAAGAACTGATTTATAGCATATCAATTTTTATCAGGGCTGTGGAGTCGTGTAAAAAAAGACGACTCCGACTCCGAATATTATTTTTAAATAATTTAATTTTAACTTATATATATGTATTCTATCAGATCATATTTAGTCAACCAAGCATGTAATGTCAACACTATGGACTATTGTGGTTTGAATACACATATTTTTTTATATAAAAAATATTTCTAACCGCTCGTTTTTCACGACTCCGACTTCGACTCCAACTCAGACTCCACAGCCCTGATTTTTATAATACCAATAAAAACAGAGTACGATAGTGATTTGAATTTAATGAAAAAAATCAGCCACATACACCCAGGTCCTTCGTCCTTTTTTATAGATTACTATGTATGTCTCACACTAAAGCGGTTTAAATACAACGTTATACCAATTTTGTATACAAAGATTTGTTGAATATTACCTCAAACTAAATATCAAGAAATTTTGAAAGCAGTTTTTTGTCTATACAAAGAATTACAGTGTTAAGTTTTGTGCAATCACAATTTTTTTTGTCTCAATGCTGCAGCCAATCAACTCAAGTCTACTTTTTAAATCGCTGTTTCTAGATTATTTTTGTATTCATTTACCTTACAGCAGTGATGCACAAACCGCGGCCCTTTTTCAACTCTGTTGCGGCCCTTTAATTTTTTTCTCAAACATGTTTTTTTTCACGTTAAACATTTATTTAATAAATTTATGTAAGCTTTTTCTTCAATGAAGGAGAGTAAATCGGTTCATAGAAACAGGCTTACAAATATTATGTTCAATCAAAAAAAAAATACTTAAAAAGACTAAGAATGCATTATCTTATGAATTGCATATAAATGATGCATACATATTTCACAATGAAACGATTTTTAATAACCAAGTACTCATAATCCTTTTTTTGCATGGCTTATTTACTTTTGAAATAACACGGTCAAAATAATATAATGGAACCTATTACTCATTTATCAAAATTCACTTAATCTTTTTTACATGGTTTTATGGCTGTTTTACATGGAGCGTACACATGTTTTGTATAAAAAAGGATTGAGCGTACTTTAAATCATTTTTTTCTTTGCGGCCCGAACCCACGATAATTTGTTTTATGCGGCCCGCTAGAAGGTAAAGGTTGTGCATCACTGCCTTACAGGATACTTAATACCATCTTAAATTAAAAGCTTACAAAATCACATTTATTTTTCTTTTTTTTTCTCCATATCTTTTTTTAAGCACAATAGTGTATCATCATCATCGCCGTGTAAGTATATTTCTTGTTTATTTTTTAACACTCATTATTTGTATTATTTTTCACTGCTTATGTCTTACAATTGAAATTTAATATAGCATTTTATAAAAAAAAACTAGTGGTTACTTATAAAAAGGTATGGATATAAAGATGTGCTTAAGAACAGGCTAGTATTTATCTTTCATATCTTGGAAAAGGGTGAAGATTATTGAAGTCATAAGACATTGTTATCCATGAATCGATCAGTGAAGGTTTCATTTAAGGATTCTATTCCATCACCTCGCAACCAAGTACGATGAGTCTCTAAGAGTCTTATTAACTTTGTTTGTAGACCAGTATTCCTTTAATATGGTGGTAGACGACACACAGTATTAGTCAGGCAAACAGTAGGGAAATTGACTACTGGAAATTTGAGACTTTTTCATTTTTTTTGTTATTAGCAAAGATGTTTATTCAGTGCTGCTTGCATACTTCAATAGTTATCAGATGAATAAGCTTTGCTTTAATAAAATTCTTTTATATATTGATAAAAGATTTTTCAAATAAAACTATTAAAATTTTAAAACCATTGTAATGAATATTTTGCAATGTCTCAGGATCGAATGATATCACTTTTCTTTAATAAAAACCCTCTTCTTTATTTATTTATATTATATTATTAAATTTAATAAAATATATTTCATATAACGCTTGCAACAAAATCTTTTCGAATTCCTCCGACGTATTTAATCTCATCTGGAGATAAAGGTCGAGACTAGAAGAAAATACTATTGGATAAAATATTAGATATACCCACAACGAGAGATCGATGCCATTGTCTTTTCTAATAAAAAAACATTGACTTGGATAATGATCGTAATTTTCCTTATTAATAAAAACGTCAATTCTATCATTTCCTACTTTTTTCAAAGGCTTTTCCACGCTCAATATTTATTTTCTCGGTATATGCATCGTGTATATAATATATATCTATACTACAAACAAATCACTATCAAATACTTAGTAAATAAGTCAATGCATTAAACTTCGGGTACTTGATGTATTGATCAACGTTGTTGTTTTCCGCGATGGATATCACAGGCTCAATCTCTTCTCGCTCATCTAATCCTAAACCGGAAAAATCGCGTAAAAACGAGTAATTCGCGTTAAAAAAAGAAACGTTGCCGTCCAAAATACTCGTGTACAATCGAAATCGCATAAAAAATTACTGGGTTAATTTCAAAATGTGACACTCGCAACGTTCGTAACAAAACAAATGGAAATAATATAAAATAACTTATACATTATTTCACTGTTGTGCCACTAGCTGTGACACGTGTTTCGTTTCTTTCAGAGGCATTCTCACACAATCCTACTTTCACAATGCTTGTTTAAGTACGAAAAGATTCAATTTTAATATTCTAACATGATACATGATATTATAAAAATAAAAACGGGAAGCAAGGCAGGAAGAATAGAAAATAAACAAACAATCAATAATGATACTACAAATGACATTTACATTACAAAACGATAACTTAGTGAGTTGCATCAATTACAAAGGGTTAAGCCCATTGAGAATAATTTTTTTTGTGGCGAGCAGCCTGTCCTATTGAAGATATTATTTAATAGTTATTCTTTATTGTTGATATTTTTATTTAAGTCATGTTAGAATATTAAAATTTAAATCATTCGTACTTACACAAGAATTCTGAAAGTAAGATTGTCTTAGGGTGACTCTGAAGGAGGCAAAACACGTGTCACAGTTAGTAACACAATACGTGGAACAATAAGTTATTTTTAATTTTATATTAAAATGAACCTCTGTCTGTGAAAATTCTGTAATTCTGTAAATTTATGTAAATTCCTGACAAATTCTGACCGTAAATTCCTGTTTTCGACCAAATGTTTACTGCGGCCTTGTGTTGAATCAGAAAAATAAATGCGGCCTTTAGATAAGAAAAGGTTCCCCACCCTGATCTAAATTATTCAAATGGAAATGTTAAAAATTAACGCCCATATATAACATAATTTAAATTACATTATAACTCAACTCTTTCGAACGTCATTTCCAGCCACACAATAGTTCACAGACGCAAGAAAAAGGTAGAAACAAAAACGTATCGAAATTTATTAGAATGAAGAATATTGCGGCTGTGAGGCCAAATCCAGTGAATGACACTTTTTTCATGGCATCATCATGCGATATCAATTTCGTTTTTTGTCCACGATATCGAGTCCCGCTTTTTCACAACTCCATGGTATTATTATCAATTTCGCCTTCATGTCGACATTTGTGTGCTTTTTTTCCCGGCAAAGGGGGCCATATGAATTTTCTTAGAGGATCAATATTCGCTTATTACTTTTCGATGATACTCGAAAACGGCCCGCGCTTTATTTCTATAAGCTGGATTTACTTGTCCTTATCTCGAGTAAGCTCGTAATAGCTAGGGCTTGTGATACCGCACGAATACATCGATACCGGTATTGCAAATATTGACACCGGTATTACAAAATTAATATATTGAGCAAAAATATCAGGGTGGCAATACTGGACGGCTAAATCAATAAAAATATGTATTTTAATCAGATGTCAAAAAAAACACAATATTTCTTTGTATTTATTTTCACTTTTATTTATCAAGATCAGGACAGGTTTCGCTCATGGTGAACATTATCAACTGATAACTGATAGTTGGTAATGCTTTCCGTGTCGGGTCCTATGTCACAGTGGTTAGCGATGTGGGCTTCCGCACCATACCTCACGGGTTCGAGTCCCAGTACGGACAGAATTTTTACGATCGATTTATCGATTTCTGTTCGAAGGCATGAGTGTTTGTGATATCCCTCCCACAATTTGCGATCCTTCAACAACCGAACGTAACTCCTTTTCTAGTCTTATTTTTCTATTCTTACTGCTCGCTTTGAAAAAAAGGGAGTTTGAGCGACTAAGTAACAAACAGTTATTGTAGAAAAACTTTCGTTGAGATACTTATTAGGAGGCCATATGATCCACATTGGAAGCGGACATGGATAAAAAGTTGCATGCCATGAATGAGACCGGTCCTGATCTTGGTAAATAAAAGTGGAAATAAGTAAAAAGGAATGTCTTTTTTCTTATTATAATGCTTTTCCACCTAGTATTGACAGTGAACACCCTAAAAGATTTGTAACATATGGATTTTGGTAGAGTTTATCTCAACTGAGGCTAGGACTAAAATATTGGTTAGCTTATCACTTTCACTACGTCTTATGACATTCATGGCTTTGAACAGAAATCCTTAAGTACATTGTAAACTAGTCCGTACTGAGATTCGAACTCGTGAGCTTTACAACCGAAGCTAACGTCGTTCACTACTCGACCACGGACACTGCTGATATTTTATATTTATTAATTTCATTAATTTACATAAAATATCCCTACCGTTAACATATAACGCTTATTTTTACTAATACCAAAAATCATATTTAAAAAAAATTATAATATGATTTTAAAAGACTTAAAGTCATATTATAAGACTACGTTTGGAATCTGTAAACCTTGATCAAATCTTCGCATGAATAAATGCGAGATTTAATAAAAACGCCTTTCTCAAATTCAAAGCTTTTTGGACGAATTGTCAATATAAATTGATTGAATATATTGTGAATTACTAAAAAGCCAGTAGTTTTTATTTTTAAGCCCGGTTATTCAATATTTAAAAATACATCCGAATTACCGGTATCCTGGTTGAAGTAAAACTGTTACAGTCCCTAATAAAAGCGAAGCATATTTGAAGTAGTTGGCCAGAAGTACCTACACTCTGGTCCTCGAAATATAAACCTCTTCTCTGCAGTTAATTGTTTCTTGTTTCGATTTTGGTCAAGCAGTTTTCGTTGTTGTAATATTTTTTTTTCTTTTTTTGGTCTTACATACTTTATACTTTGTCGTCTATTTGTATAACAGAAGCTCAAAAAAATATCTTCAGAATTTATTGCTGACGTATTGTTTTCTAGACAAACGCTACAGTAATTTCAATATATAATTATCAAAAAATGATTTCTTTCGAAATTTTACAACATATTTATATTTTAAAACATTATTGTTCTTCTATTAATAATAATTTAAAATACCATCTATGAAGAATATTCCAAAAAATTAACTGCATTAATTGGTAATTTTAAAAATTATATACCTTATTAAAAAAATACATCAAATCATCGATAAGCTCTTTTTTTAGAGTGTAATATTAAAGTTTCGTTTATTTAACAACAACACAAAAATACAATTATGGTAATGTATTTATTAAAAACAAATAATTGTATGTTTTGTTGATATCGCTACAATACTAAACTACCGTTTCTCTTTAGAACAGGCGAGTGTAGAAAATCGTATTGTTAATAACACTTGGATCAACTGATTCGATTAACGTTATTAATCATATATCTAACATTTATTTTAAATACTATTTTGTAATCGAGAGAGACAAAATGCCGGTCTTTAATATAACATGAATTATATTTTCTTTTTACTGATCGATTTTATTGCAATCTATTTCCAATAAGAGTTGACAAAAGTCATTAGATGGCGTACCGTTGATTTAACTCTTTCCTGTTTAATGTAATTAATTAAACTTACATTTAAATATGCATGCTATGTCTTGTATCTTTCACAGTTCTTAATTCAGGTCGCAAATTCCAAAATAACAAGGCTGCATAATTTGCTCACAACTTGGACTTTATAATTAAATTAGTGTCAGTTACTTTCAAAGTTTCAAACAAGAAATGTTCACAAAACTAGATGGTATATATAATATGTACATATATTTCAGTATATTGTACCAAACAGCGTCATCTTAAATACGCTGTCAGAATTATATGTAATTGTATCCATTACATCAGGATACGTTACATAAAGGAATATTGTAAAATGTACTTAATCAGGATTCCGGGATTGAACATCTTTCTATCGCGGGATCCCGGGATAACATGTTACAAAGGTCTATTATTGGGTGCTATAGTTCTTACACAAAAACTGATTAACAATAAATATTGTTTAATGAAGGTGTCTGATGGAATAACAATATCAAATTTGAGTCATTAAAATTTTCTACATTTTCATATGTGTTGTCATTAATGGCTCGAGTTTAATCTTTCAACATCTTTAAGCATTTAAATACACTAAAACTAAACGTTATCTGTAAAATGTAATTGATTCGTTCACTTGAATACTCGACGATGCTAAAAGGCTATAACCGGTCTTTAGTGACAAAATGTTTGAAAACAGGAATAATTTGAACTTGATTCAAGCATAAAAATAATGAATAAAATATTCAAAGTTATCTTTTATAATTTTCTAGTTTGTATTGTCTGTGCGAAGTTTGTGAAGTTTGCGATAATTTGATCCGTGAAACTGATTTTGGGTATATTAATTAAGGTTTTACATACATTCATTTCAAAAATAGCACGACCCAACCAGATAATGAAAGCAATATTATTTTGTTATTAAATTTTATCACGGAGAATCAAACTGAATCCAGTTAGCAGTGAGCCTTTGTTTTCCAGTCTCTAATATCGTAGCTGGAAGCTTACTGTGTGATAACTTTACGATGATAGTTTGTGAATAGAAATTAACGCCCAAACCTTTTGTGGTCGCGATAATTAGAAACAATTTCTAGGATTATTTAAAAGGGCACAGTATTTTGCATAATTGAATATATTTTGCTGCCTGTAACACTAGAAAATATGCATATTCGGTATTATTAATATTCTATTAAAGTTTGTATAAGAGGATAAAATTAATAGAACAACGTTTCAGAATATAAATACATTATTCGTATTTTTATTCCACTTACACTGAGAAAACAAGCCTTTGATAAGACGTGCAAACTTTGAATTTTAAAAAGTAAGAACAAAGATTGAAGTCTTAATTTATTTTGTCAATGTGGAGCATATAGGGAAGTATCTCAGCAGAGTTTTCTCTAGAAGACCTGTTTGATATCAGTTACTTTATGATTTTTTTTTCTAAAATTCTTTGCTGTTTATCCGATTTACAAAAAACTACAAACCGTATTTCAGTTCTAATAAATAAACATATTTCACCAAAAACATATGTTGACCAGTGTATGATTAAAAAGAAAATAATGGAGTGAACCTTGTCAAGCTTTGGTCATTTTGATCTAAGAAAACATAGTGAAAAGTCTTGTAGGTACTGAAATGGTTACGAAAGGACAAAACCCTTTTAGATGGACAAACTTATTTACAAATATGTCATGACCATCACTCGCATTTAGACAAGAAAGAGTTTCTGTAAAAATAACTCCAAACAAATACTATGAATGATGGCAGAAGAACATACTCGTAAACTAAAACTACTGGATGAATCATTTATTAAATTTAGTTTTTTTCAGTTTTTTGACAATCAAATTTGAGCGAGAAATAAATAGATTGTTAGCGTAGTAGTCTTGTAATAATTTCCCATATATAAATAAACTACTTTAATACCATAGTTGTGAACCTTTTTATATATAAGGAACGGCTCTTGAATATCAACCAATAACTAGTGTTTTCCTATATTAATATTATTATTCCAATCATTTTTTTCAAGAGGAACACAACGTGTGACTTTATTTTTAAGTATTGTGGTTATAATTAGTTAGTTAATCATAAATATGGTTTGTATTAGAGAATAAAATACCAGTAGTTTGGTATTTCATATTGAACACCGGTACTAAAGAATAGTTTTAATAATGCAAAAAAATAGGGTTTTTTGGAATTACAATTTAGGGCGCGAAACTAATAATCAGTATTTATAAAACCTCAATATTCCTTTGTACTTTATTTCCACTTTACTTAAAAGGGTCAGAACCGATTTCGCTCATTGCAAGCATTGTCAACCATGAGACATGAGCAAAGCTAGTCTTGACCTTTTTAAATAAAGTGGAAATAAAGTACAAAGGAATAATGTGTTTTTATCAATATAATGCCTTTTCACCAAATATTGACAGTGAACACCCTCAAAGTAAAAAATCAGTATTTTGATATGTTTTATTAATACCACCTTTAAGAATATATCACAATAATATCCGAGTGGTTATCATGAATAAATAACTCTCTTTTACCTCATTGAAAGGTATATTAATTCTAGAGATCATCAATATTAATAAAACTTCAGGAATTATATTTTTTATCCTTGTATGATGTATCTCAACATGTTTTTCTCTACGAGAACTTTTTGTTACTCAGTTACTCAACTTCTCTTTTTCAAAGAGAGTAGTGTAGATGGAAGGATAAGGCTAGGACAGGACTAGTGGTTAGCTAACTAATCGTTCTCGCTACGCCCAGTTGTTAAAAAATTGGAAAGGGTGAGGGATTTTTAGACATCATAAACACCAATGCCTTCGAACAGAAATCGATCTTAAAAATGTTGTTCGTACTGGGACTCGAACCCGTGAGATCCGGCACGGAAGCCCACAACGCTTACCGCTGTGCTATAGGATCCGAAATTTAAACAAAATTAATTATTTTAATTATTGCAAATATTTTAATGAAAATATGCAATGGTTCCGTGCATTCAATGTTTGATTTTAGTTCATTTTAGTAGCTAAATAGTAGTACTTTGGTATAAAAAAAACACCATATATTCAAAAATTTCGTTTTCTTCAGAACCGGTTTTGCAATCCTTAGTATTATATTATACCAAAAAAATAAAGGTTATGAATGTGAAGTCGCTGATTAGATTTTTTATATATTTTGAAAGATTTTTCCCAAAAAAGTGTATAAGTTGATTTTGCTTCCGAGCAAGCATTGAATTTGCAAAATAATAGGCAATTAAAGTCGTATTTTTGAATTACAAAAACGAACGTTATTCGTATGTGAATATTGACAGTATGCTATCAAAGCTTGAAATGTTCGATAACAAAGTAATAAAAACGTAAAAACAAGCTTTAAATTGTAATTCAGTTTGTTTTAAATTCGGTTACCAAACTGAGGGAAAGTTTTATTGCTGTTATTTTCCGAGTTATTTTCCTGATAACTGTTTTTCAAATTTCTATAAAACACGGGTTTCTAAATATTTGCACATGAATATATTACTTTGCTTCAAAAGAAAGAAAATATTCTGCAATTTTATTTTCGCCAAAAAGTTACAGCGAGCGATTAATTTACATAAAGAATTGTTTAGCTAAGTCAACTTGATTTTTGAAATTAGCATTCAATATTTTAACTATCAACAGTGACTTTATACACTTTAAATAGAGTTTCTAGTTTATTTGAATATATGTACAATAATATAATAAATATAAAATAACAACATCTTATATTTATTTATTCTTTAAAATCAAAAGTACAGAACGTGACATAACAGCTGACAGCAATTTGACAAATACAGCATTTACAGTACATAAAACATCAATATGTACAAAATATTTTGGACCTACAAAATCAAAAAGTAAAACCTAACAAACAGTTCACAAATATTATTTTAAATAAGGCAATATCCGTAATTGTGGTATACAAGTGCCATTTTTGCTTGATGCGCACACTATTCAGACAAAAAGAGAGTGTGTGTGTTGTTTGTACGTGTGTTATACTGTGCTTTTGAAGAAATTGAAGTACAAAAAAACGAGTCATATAAATATTTTTTAATAATTCAGGTTTCGTTATTATATCTTTCAAAAAGAATATATTAAATATTTCATAATCAATAACGATTCTTAAAATCCCCATTTCCAATCACCGGTTTATTAAAAAAACAGTTGAACATTTTTTATAAATACTGAAATATCACCATCTTTTTATCATTATTTTTCGTTGAATTAATTGAATACAATTAAATTATAAACAATTTTACCTTCAATGTTGGTAATTATTGTCGCCAATACTCCAAGACCACTTATCTCGAATTTTGGTAAATTCGACAGGAAAGACAAAAAAGATAATATTTAAAAACTTTTTATTTACTCTTGATAATGCAATAATTATTAAACACGTTTCGTTATGAAAATAAAGATATGTGTATGTAAAAAATGTGCTAGTAAGATTATAAGATATCGTAACAAATAAAAGAATGACTTTTACCAAAAAAATGAATTACGTGTTCTTATAATATTGGCGATATCGTCTGAGCATAATATTATACAATAAATTAACTATAAAATAAAGTTAGAACCGGTAATATTGAATTCCGTTTGACATTACGTTTCTACAATAAAAATATTACGTGATTGTGATAATGTTACTAAATATTTGTAAACGCTCGACATAAAATATACTTTTAATCTGATATTTATTTTATATTTAGATAAATACGCAGCATGCCTTTGGAACGAATTTGCTGAATATTAATGTATATTCGTTCGTTTTATTTCGCACATTCAGCGCGATAAACGAACTTTTTTTCGACGTAGGCATATAAATCATTTCACAATTATATTGAAAATGGGCGGTTGGTACCAACTGCTTTTGCAGTGAGATATTCCACACTGTGCGAAAAAAACAATCTAAAACTATATATATTTATTTCAATCGTAAAAAAATATCATCTAACATTTCAAAATGTTATTCAGACTATTTGGGTAACTGAAAATTGTACGTCAGCATTGTTCGTTTTCACAATCGGATTTTAATTTTATTATTTTCCAATCACCCTTTTTTTACGATACCAACGATTGCGTTTGCTTAGGTGCAAAGCTTGTTACTTCTCTTACTATAACTTAAAGTTTACGTGAAAGCGTTAAAGGAACAAAGCATGTTATTTCTTTACATTTGCGTGTTTGATTGTATTAGAAATAATTGAACAGTATTACTTAATTTTCTATCAAGATTTTTAAATTGGAATTGTGTATTTCTGATATTCTTAGATCATGTTAAAAACCTTTTAATTAATCGATAAAAACTGACATAAAATCAACAATCTTTATTGATCACTTTTGAGGTGTACTTTTTTTTACACAATTGTTTGTCACACCTTATTGTTGTTGTTTTTTTAAATCCACCAGAGAATATCGCTTCTTAAATGAAGGCATATCAACAAACGTTTTTTTACATATACTGACTGTTTGATACTATGTTTTTCAACCTCTCTTTTTTTAATAGAGTAAGGATAGAAGGATAGAAATAGGACAGGACTATTGGCTAGCTAATAACTTTCACTACGTCTTTGGTTCAGTGATTTTTATTTACATTTAAACATACAACGTGGAATACTAATTATAACTTGAATGTACATATTATATCATTATATGGTGCATTGAATGTAAGCAGCATTGATTTTTTCTAAAACAGTGGTGATAGACATTATTGTGCTAGGACTAGTTGCTAGCTAATCGATTTCACGACGCCTCGTCATTTTAGGATCGGAATGGTGAGAGGAAAATTTTGGATGTCACGGAAGCCAACGATGTCGACCTCTGTCCTACGGACCCGACCCGACAATATATGAGAATTGTATTTGAATAAAAGTACATACTTTTAAATATGAATGAAGGTAATGCAGAAAGAAAGCATGAGCAATTGAGTAACAAATAGTTTTCATAAAAAAACTTTTGTTGAAATATTTCTATAATACCATATGCTTTGCATTTAGAGCAGACATGGATAAACTTAAATAATGTTTTTTGATTAGATTTTTTAAAACACATTATGATTAAAATAATTGAATACATTTTTTATTTATGAATTATTAGTATTTTTATGATTTATTAATTAAATGAAATACATAATCTTCTTATCTATTAATGTAAACCCTTAAAATCAAAAAAAAAATACTTCTCTACTAATTACCTCATAGTTCAAAAAAGGTTTAAAATTTGCTTATTAATGAAGCATATGTAATTTTATAATTTGACTCAAAACTAGCTAACTTACTACTATTCAAAAGCGGTATATTTCTAACGGTGAATTGGAGACGGCACATTGTCCTGGACTCATCTTTCATACTATTTATGAATGCGCAGTGTCTATAAAAATGTGTGTGTTTTTTTAAATAGAATACTTTTCACAATATCTTTATCGACATTTTTAGATTTCTCAAGGTAAATATTTATATTTCTTTTGAAAGTCAATAAATAACATGTTTAAATATAATATGTACGAATTCCAAATAAGAGTGGCTTTATCAGACAAATAATATTCTATGCTTATAAAAAGCGAGCTTTTTTTCAATATCTGATGCTTGAAACGGAAAAATGCTTTTTTACAATGAAACCTGGGGCATGATTGTAAAATAACAAATAGAAAAATATCGCTTTAATAAAAAGAAACCTTTTTCTTCTGGAAGGTATGCGGTATCAAATTTTCAATTTTCTTTTATACATATTAATATATAACGATAAAATAATGTTATATTATAGATAGTTTTATTTATTTATCATCCAGATAAATAAGAAAAGAGAAGGTAAAGTTTATACAGAAGAATACAGAAGAACTAGATAGATATATTTTGTATGTTCGAAAATATGTATCCCACAGGTGGACAACATGTTTATTAATATTATGTCTTGTGTGAGAGGAATTATATTGTGTAAAATATAATAAAATGTGATTGTTTATAGACGAAATCAGTACATATTTTTTGCCCGAACTGTCTTGTTCGCTCATATGAGTGTTCTATGAAAATACGTTAAACAAAAGTGTTAATTATAAAATCGTTGTTAAAAAGATTTGATTTTTAAATAAAAATACATGTTTGAAAAGGCTCATCAATTCTGTAACATGTCAATATTGATAGAACTCTTGACCGATTTAAATTATTTCAATTCAACTAAAAAAATTGTTTTTGGTTAATTTTCAATATTATTAATATTTTTTCATTTTTAAAACCGATGTTTTAGAATTGGGAAAACAGCAAAAATAGCGAAATCGTGGAATCCAGTTTTGCTATTCTTAATCTCAATTCTGAAAGTCTTATGCTTAGTTTATGCAAGGTGAAAAATATCAAATAAAATATTTCTTACACACTTTATCAACGCGTGTTACAAAACCTTTAATACTTTCCAGCTTTCACTGCTTGTGAATTTCCCTTACATGAAAACGTTTGAAAAAACAGTACTCGATGGAAAATATACGGCTGGTTTTTCTGCATTTTTTTCTATACTCAATCCGCTCATATGCGACCATAAGAATATTTCACCGAGAAATGTATCAGCACATTTTTAATACCGCCCGTTTTTACATGGAGTGTTTCCGTAACATTATCATCCCTAGTGCCACTTTATGACATTATCGAAAAATACTCAACACAGCTGTTACGAGTAAATGATCTTTATTAACTTTCTGTTGCTGCGTCGTTTTTTTTAAACAAATATTCGCAAGATTAAAATTTACAACAAAAATGTGTTTGATATTTTGTTCAATATTTTTATTATTTTAACTGTTAATTTTGGAATGAGACTGTTACATAATTTAAACAAAATAAAACAAAAAACACCATACCTTTTCTACAATTTTGTATTCTTCTGAACACAGTATAACAATATGCAGTGAAACATTAATATATATATATTAAGCACTTGAGTAAAATAAATTGTTTCGAATGATATATCATATCAAACACAATAGTAAACATTACCTGCAAGCGAAATGTATTTTCAAATGTTTTTACTAATTGACGCAAATTGTTGAGAAGTGAGTAGATATAAAACATTTTTTAATTGCCTCGCGAAAAAAAAAGTCTCGCGTGGTTTCAATTCGTGAATTCCGCAAAGTCCTAGATTTTTTGAAATTGAAAATCTTGGAACGGCTAAAAAAAGCTCTCGCGTGATTTTATTTTGGGAATTGCGTAAATTCCCAGGATTTCAAAATCGTCGGGCAAAAGTGTTTCAATACCGAATTTCTACGGGACTTTAAAGTGAATGTTCAATACCGGGACCCCGGGATTGGGAAAATTGTCAATCACGAAATATCTAGATTACAAAAAGGGTCCGGGATTGGAATGCATAGTGAAATCACTTGATGAAATTGTGACGTTACTATAAAAAAAAATGCATTTCTTTTTTAGCAATATTATGACTCCCACAAATAATAAATTGACAATGAATAGTATAAAAATGCGTTAAAATAAAGCATCTCAATAAAATTGATATTAAGTTAGTCACTCAAGAGAATGTTAAAACAAAAAAAACATATGAAAAGGTTTAAGAATGGACTAGTTGTGAAAGTATGGTAGAGCTATTTTTTATAATTATTTGTGGATTAGCTTATAGCTCAGAATACGTTTTTCTGTTCAGTTATTTTCATTTTTTTGATGCAATTCTGTGCAATGATAGTCTGTTAGAAATAAAATAATTTAGTCATAAAATTCTAAGCATATATGTATGATCAAAATAGGTACTTACTGCATTGATTTTATTTGTGCACGATATTTTACTCCTTTGTTTGTCGACTTTTGGCGAATTATCGCGCACGACGTGAAAAAACCTTTCCAGGGCAGTCGTCCAATAAATTCTTTTCACGCACGCATACACTGACTTAGGTATTATCTTTCCTTTGGTTTTCTAAATGCTAAGAGATTTACCATTTGTTTCTATCAACTAGAAGAAGGCGCATTTTATGAAATTAAGATAAGGCCTTCCAGTATTATTAGTGTGACATAATTATCTGAAGTATATATTTTTTTATCAAACAATAGGAAAAGATTTACTCGGTTATAATTTTTTACTAATCCATTGTAAATTTATAACATTCATCGAGCATCTCAACAGATCTTAATTTACAACAGCTATTTATCATTTTTAAGGCTGGCAATTCTTGGTGGAAAGACTAATTCCACATTTTTTTTTATTATAGAGCAATAGGAAAACAAAAACAATATGACATGTTTCGTTCATCTCCTGCATTCTCAACTGGCGATATTTATTTTTTTATTTTAATCTATTTCCGTTCCCAATGAGGATTATGTCTCCTAGTAGAGGTATCTCAACAAAAATTCTGTTAAAGAAGAAACGTTTTCAAAGAGAGTGGGACTAGAAAGGATAAGGTTGGAATAGTCCTAGTGATTAGCTAATCGTTAACTATATCCTAAAAAAACATTAGTCGCCACTTTAATTTGATTACTTTTTAATGATTTTTTTAATTACATGTTTTTAATTTCTATGATTTTAGAGTCACTTGTTTATAATTTCTACTGTAATTTGTAAATTCTTTTAAATGTCAATTGTTTATTACAACATTATTTTCAGTTTGTTTTTTATAAATAGCACTGTTAAGTTTTATTTCTTATCAGTTGACAATGCTCGCCATGAGCGAAAGCGGTCCTGATCTTGATAAATAAAGTATTAATTAAGTACAAAGGAGTATTGTTTTTTTTTCTTAACATACAAAATTAGTTAATTATACAATAAAAACAACACCCCAAAGTAAAACTAATTACATTTTCGTAAATATAAGATTTCGCGGAAGAAACAAAGAATACAAATTAAAAACATACGTCAATTTTTATTGCCAGTTACATGAACATGTAAGTAATTTTATCTGTATAATAAATATTTTGTAATAACGAAGAACTCGGATACACAGTTGCTTGTATACAAAATAACGGTTTAGCATTACTAATTTTGTAACGTCATCAGTTCTCGTTAATGCCTCGAAATGAGTTATTTATAAATATAAAGAGTGGACGTAAAAAAATATAATTGTGGAAACACAAAATAACATTGTAATTTTGACGATTTCGAATACCAAAAAAACGTAATAATTGAATAAGTCACTGTAAAAACTCGGCTATTTCTTCTATATTTAATGGGATTTTTACCAAGCAAACATAAATTTAACCAATTAATCTTCAAATGAAATCATTACTGTGCGAACTATTTTAGTCCATAAAAGAAAAAACATTTTTACTATTATACATCAGTTATTAGGAAAAAACAACCCTTTCTATTCGTGGGTACTGAATAAACGTTGCTTATATAAATCTTTCTATCGCACGCAAGCCACTGTTTAATGATTTTTAGTCGACATTCGAATATCGCAAATCGACTCCGCTGGGAGCGATTCCGTTTCCTCGGTCGGGATTCTCGCCTCCATTTGGCTGATTGAGTTACCGCTAGAGGCGTTAATCGCGTGAAATATTACCGATAGATCGTGCGATCCGTTGCTATTTATGTGTTTTTTTCCACCAAGCAATTACAACAGATTATATAAAGTTACTCACTGCTGGGCGTCGATAAATTTTGTTAAGAATTCTGCTCAAAAAGTCTATCTTTTAAAATTATACAAATTTTAATATCAGCCAGCACTCCTTAGTCGAGTGGACAACGCCGTTGTCTCCAGTTGCGTTATTCACAGTTTTAAATATCATTAAAAAAAAGTTCAGTTTGTTGATTTATCAATCGGTAAATGATTTTATATTGGAAAACATATATAATATCTGTGACGTGTAAAATTTCCTCCAACCGAGAATATTAAAAAAATGGCAAAGCGAGAGCGATTAGCTAAGCAGTTGCCCAGCCTTGGCTAGATCTTTTTATTTTTTCTCTTTAAAAAAACGAGTTAGACCAACAAATAAATTACCAGGCTTGTAACAAATACAAAGAACGAGTAGTCCTCAACGCGTTAAAGCTTTTCGTTTATTTTGACGAATTGATTTTCTGCACGCCTCCAAGCCTTGGGCAGTAGCTCCTGAGACACTCCTAGACAAATGATTACTTTTAGGTACGCTTTAAAGCTTGTAACTAGATAATGTCGTACAAAATTAACGAATGAGAAAGGAATGATGTCTTTGCTCAATAAAAAGTGTTTCTGGTTTTAGTGCAATGGCTGAATTTTTCTTTTAGTTTCAAACTACCTTTTCTCTTATCACATGTAGAATTGATGAATTATTTCGATTTCATCTAAAATATTATGGTTATTTTGTGTAAATACAATCAAAGAAATTTAATAAATATACACAATTGTATTCACTTGAAATAAAGTATCAATTTCACAAAATTTTTAAAACATTTCTATCACAAATTTCCTGTAAGGAAACAAAATATAATATTTTTTCCGAAAATAAAATGTAGTTAAATTTACTGTAGAAAATTTAATCATGCTCATAGATATTGGAATTCCAAGCAATGGCCAATTGGGATTGCAATACAGGGAGCGTATTTTAAATTCTATATAAAATACTGTCATAATCATAAACGGGTGTTCTTTTTCAATTAACAGTACATCACAAAAAGGCTCAACTCTTCTGGAACCTGTCAATATTGATATAACAGATTTGATATTTTTTTAATTCATGTCAAACCGTTTTATTAAAATATGTGACGATCTTGACTTTTATGATTCGATTTTGGCTATTTTAATTATGGTTTTTGTTGCATTTTTGCAACTGATATGTCGGTATTGAAAAACATTACGATTTTAGTAATACTAGTATTTAAATCCCTAGATGTGACGATGTGGGTTCAAATCCTGAAACGAGTCTTTTTTTTTGATCTCATTAAGTATAACTACCGTCAAGAATCAAAATGTTTTTAACTAATAGCAGACGTGGTTAATAAAAATGACTCGTATTTTTCCGGTCAGAATTTATATTAAATGGTCATAATATATCGGTCAGTGTAAATACTGTAAATAGTCATAATTTAAATGGAATTTAATAAAAACTTAACCTAACCAAAGTAGTTACAAAATATTCTGACCGTATATTTTTATTCTGATCGTTCATATTTTTATTATGATTGATTTAAATTCTGACCATTTAATTTGTTTCCAATAAAAATATATGTATTAAATGATAGTATTAAAATTTATCTTGTCAATAATAATAAACATTTTGTAGCACATTGATTTGTAATATTTTTTTCTTCTATAACCATAAAAACATTTTATTCAAAGATTTTGTGTGTCCAATGTAGCGATAATAATTCTTACCTTGTCTATCGCCTTTCTTGTTCAGGAAATCCGTTAACACGATTGAGATATTTTCGAAGCAAAAATCTTTTTCATTTTTATATCAAACGGCATATCTGCTTTCTTGAAAATATTTTTTGCAGCACGCACAAATATTAAGTCGCCTAAATAGAAAAAAGGACATTGTTCCGAAGGCAATTCCTTTTTTTTGTTTACTGCAATATATGGCCGATTTTATTTTTTCATTAAGTATATTTTTTCAAATATCTGCTTTCTTATATTACGACGATTGCCGTATCAGAGTCTCTGTGGTGGAGGGTGACTTTCTGAGGGTGGTAAGCAACATTGGCCAGTCTTATCTGTAAGATATATTAAAAACACGATAAATAACAATGTAATGTGTACAAAATTATAATTTATAACTTTGTCATTCTATTGATTGTCTCATATTTAGCTATGTATGACAAAATGTAATAAATTTTTCGTGACAAAAATTAACACCGCCATGCCCATGATGCAATCGTAAATAGTTGAGCCATTAAATCATTCAATATTTCTCTTAATATTGTCAATAGGTATTTATCATTTTAGGTATTCTGGCATATATACATTTTTTAAATTATTTTTAAGCTCCTAACTTAGGTTTAAATACTGTCAATAAACAGTGAAACTGAGATGCCATCGTGGCAGGAAACGTGATTTTTAGAATTGCATGTTACGGGTTAAACTGTTATTATCTCGAAGCTAAGATTTTCAGATTGCTTAACTGTTGCATTGATGTAGTGATTTTATTTCACTGTAAAAGTCAAAATAAAGTTTTATTTAAGAAAAACACGAAAAAAAAGGTAATAAATTCTACCTACTTAATTTTACCACCGTATTAAAAGAACCCCGAATGTTTATTTATTCAGGGGAAATTAATTCTGTCTTAAGACTTGCTTCATAAATGTTCGCAATATTTCCACATGAGATGCGATTTCGCTTAACACAAAAGGTATAGTGAGCAAAAACAGCTTCATTCTCTCTTTCTGGTTTTTGTATTGTGTCAGCCATAGAGTTTATAAACAGTAATGCACTTGTATACAATTTTAATGTTTTTTTCTTTTTTTATTCAATTTTAATTGAATAATTTTAACTTTCTGTTTATGTAATCAACTTTGAACCTATTATTCCTCGCTTCCACTAATCACCTCATTAAATATACTGATAGCGTGGATATCAAGCTGTGAAACATCACCTAATACATAAATTAAATTGTATAGGATCAACTAAAACTATCCAAAAGTGTGAAAATCCCGCACAACAGAGATTAATTATTGATAAAATCAACGAAACATTATTGGGCTTTTGATTTTGTCTACAGGTTAATTTTTAAGAAGAGGAAAAGTATTATATTATTTTATTTGTGAGACAAAATCTGTTGGAGTATACATAATTTGAACGATTCACATTTCCTCAAAAAAAATATATTGATGTTTATTGAATACAGGCAAACAAAAATGTAACATTTAGACACAAAAATATGAAGAGAATATATTCATTTATCTGACTGAATAAATGTAAGTGGTCGACAATATACGATTCCAAGTAAATCAATTACGATAATCTTGATTAAACTTATTTATTTTACCATTTAATGCGACATTTATTTATTATTTCTTTTACAAAAGTATTATTTCGTGAATAAATCGATTGAATTAATTCAGTCCTGTAACATCCCTTATTACCAATTCCGGTTACAAGCCTACAATCCAAGGGTTTCTCGTATTGTCCTAAGATAATAATATATAATCCCTTATGGCTTTGTTTCGTAAGCCTTTCTAGAATATCTCAAAGATACTGTTATACATGCTTCTAATACAAAAATAAAAATTCTCCTCTGGTACTGGTTAGTTGTGATAAAGGTTGAAAAAAACAGTCGTGTAAATATTTAGTAATAAACCCTCTTGAAAATTAATGTAAGCCGCATCTTAACATAAAGACTACCTTATAATTAACGATTTCGTAAATATTACAAAAAACTTTTATTTTAGATTTGATTATAATAATCATTATTGTTTAATTTATAAGTGTGTCATCGTGTTTAAGACTACATTCACTCTCTAGAGAAATTTTAGCAAATCATTATAACAAAATATATTATTTACGTAGCGTTTCTTATGAAGTACGTAGAATTTTATTTACGATCCGATTTTGTTTTTGATTCTCATCAATTTCTCTAATTCTAGTAAGAATTATTGCCAAGTAGGTAAAAAACTGTTATTTGCACCACCATCATGCTTTTTTAACATATTTTTAAAACCGCACAAAAATAATAGAATCAACTTCACGTTTTTTACAATAAGCATTGACTTATTTCATTGAATATATATTTTATTATCAATTTATGAGAAGATATAATGTGAGACTAGAAGATTTTAATACTATTCATGAAATTTTGGATATTTTGTTTGCAACTAGAACGAAAAATATTATGAAAAATAAACGTTGTCGCATTTTTTCGTTTTTTTTAACTATGCCTGCTTCCAATGTGAATCATATAGACTTCAAATGTAGTTTGTCTCAACAAAAGTTTTTCTACGAAAACTGCCTGTTACTTAGTTTCTCAACTTCTCTTTTTTTCAAAGAGTAGGAATTGAATAATATTACTAGTACAGGACTAGTTATTAAGGATTGAATGAGTGGGAGGGAATATAAGACATCGCATACATCTTCAGGCGGAAATTCATAAATAAATCTATAAAACTTATTCGTTCTAGTATTCGTTACCAAAGCCAACGACTTCGACCACTCAGTCACACAGCTGGCAATTTTAAACATTTTCTAAGTACTATTAAACTGTATTTTCTTTGCAACATATTTGTCTGCATAGAGAGGCTGAGTATGTAAATATTACCTGCTTTCAATTAAATTCTGCCGAGATGCTGTTCATTGAGGGTAACCTATAAATTTTGTTCATCTCTTTTAGCTAGTAATACTTTATTTAAATCAATTCATGCAGCCAATGTTTGAATAAAAAACGAATAGACAAAAGCTTAGACAGTCATTGTATTGTATTTCGTTTTAAGCTTTTAACTTCATCAACAACAAAATTTAAAAGTCACAACAATTCAAAAATACAATAAAGCTTATTTTGTTACAAAAGCTCAAGATGGATTTTACCATAACAAAGAAACCTGTTGACATTTACGGGTGAATCATTGTGCAAAAATAATATCAGCTTTAAACTGAATAATATAAATTTCCAGAAGAACTTGTGTTTAAAATAAACGACGTTCGAATATTTCATGAGTAAAAACGTTACATATCCATAATTATTCAATTGTCAAAAAACCGATATATATCTACATATATATAGATTTTTAAAAAATGAGGACAAGATACCATTTGAAGACTTTTGACAACTTCATCAAGTTATTACGTCTCGCCGTCAGTTAATAAGTCGCACCGTATTAAATAAATGTGGAATTAGTACAAATAAGTATTTTACTTTTTAACACAGTGCCTTTTCACCAAGTATTGACAGCAAACACCTTAATAGTGATCAAAAGAGATTGCCTGTTATAAGCCCAAGCTTTGAATGTCTGTGTGAAATAATAGCCCTGAAAAAGATTCCGATTTCATAGTTTTTTTTAACAACGTGGCCCTAAAGCCCTCGCGAGAGATATCACTGTTGTAAAATATGCTAGACCTTCTTTAAACGGAAAGAATATCATATTTACCCAAAAGAAATGAGAATAAAGTGTTTTGCGAGAGTTCTGTATTATTTATTATGAACTGTTTTTGATTGCCGTTTTGTTTGTTTTTTTAAAGCTTGTAAGAAAAACATTTATCCATTGCTGGGGATCATGATTGCTTTGTAATGCCTTAAAAAATCCCGATTTAGCCTTACGGCTTACCAACGCGCCATTTGGAAGTATTTTTAGATCTTTTCATATTCAAACCATACATGTGAAATATATTTTTTTCTTAGTATTCCTCTGAATATAAAATAATACATGAGGACAAATGCTGGATATTAATAAATTGCTATGTCCTCTAAAGCAAGTTTTCAAGGATCAAAAATACAAAGATATTTTTTTACTAAATATTGTGCTTTCACTGTAATTTATAAATAAAATTATTTTTATAATTTAAACTGTTTTTTATAATCGTCTGCATTTTAATTTGTTTAACCATTTTTTGGATATCAAATTTATGGAGCTTTAAGTATCAGAACACGTTAGCGTCAAAGTTCTTTGAGTCTCCTTCGTTGCTAATATTTTAAAAATTTGTATTCCCTTACCATCGTTGCAGACGAAAGGGCGTGATCGCTACAGAGATAAGAAACCCCTAGTAAAGCCAGTTCACGGGGACTTCATATGCTTTTTTTCGATAACCACAGTGTATCAAACTTGATACACGTTCTATCAAAAGCATGTAAGCTGCAAATCTCGAATTAGCATCTAAATTTAGCTTTTAAGTTTGAAAAAAAATGAGCTTGTGAAAATTGAAACCAAGAAAAAAGACTGAAAAAAAGGTTTTTCCCAGACAATTTCTTTAATTAATATTAGATTATGTAAATTTAACACCAGTTTAGAAGTCTCCGTGCACTTCCAGGTTGTGTATATTTCATAACACGTTTTTATGCCTGCTGTAAAATTTGCTATGCGTGGGTTACGTCCTTTTTTCTTTCCACAGTCGATATTATTATTAGTTGGAAATCCTCGTGGTGACTGAAACCGATCCTGGTCATATTAAATAAATGTAAAGTTATTATAAAAGAGTGTTTTATTTATTTTTTTATGTACTTCATGTTCATAAACTCTACCGAAGGAATGATAAAAGCTAAAAAGACATTACACAACTTGATATTCAAATTTGACAGGAGTTGTACAAAATAAATGAGACTCCGATATATTATATTATGGAAGTCAGAGCAAATCAAATTAAATTATCTTATTATCTGTGAACAATTTTTTTTCAAACAACAAACATATTTTTTTATAGTTTTATGTAATGACTAGTGTTTACTGCAACAATAGTCAAATTTACAACAAATGCGGCACAGCTACGTGACAATCACGTAAAGCCATAAAAAGCTTGTGAATGCAATTCTTATTTTCACACGTTGCTGCAAATACGGCATAAAAAATTTACGTGTTCATAAATTCACTTTTTCGGTATTTTTTAACTATTATTTTTAGTGAATTTCCACTATATCAACCAGAAACCTTGTACAACAACTAGCTGTTACTTAATTGATATTAATTAATACTTATTCAAAATCACTTTAAGGGTGTTAACTCAATCAATATAAAATTTGAATCGTTCATACTATGTACATTCTCACAGATTTTGTCACTAACGACCCGGGTTTCGCCTTTCGACATCTTCAGGCGTTTAAGTGCACGGATGAACTTGAACTGACGCTTAGTAAATGAATGTTTCGTGTTTATATAAGAAATAAATGTATCATTGAGTTTAGAGCCATTGCTGGCGAAAAGGATAAGCTTATGGGAATGCCCACAGATTTGAGTAATAAGTAGTTTCAAGAATTATATTTATTTGTTTTTGGCCAAGGTTTTATGATTATATTTATATAGGAGATCCCACTTCTATACTTAAGTTTAAAAACTGCTTGTACATATATGAAAACATTTTCACAAATTTCATTGACGGGCAGGAACTTTATGAATATCTTTAATATGTATTGACGTGTTATTTCACTGCTTTGTTATAATATAAATTTTTAACCAGTAAATGCTCTAAAGTAGGGATTCTTAACATATCAAGAATTCCGTCAAGAGGGAATATACCGCCGTTGTTTCAAGTTTTTACAAGTTTATATTATTCATTATCGACTCAAAATACTTCATAATTAGGCAATTATGAAGTATTTGCTGTTTTTTATGTAGATAAAAATTTAATAAATCTCTTTTAACATTTTGTGCTCAGATAAACGCAATTATTTTGAAAACACAATTTATGAAACAATTAAAATCAATATCAGTTGCCAAAATTCTGTAATTGGTTTAAAAGAGATTTTTTTTATTTATGTTAGGCCTTTCCACTAAAACTTGATAATTTACACCTTGAAATGCTACTATACAAGTTTTATTATATATTCTCACTTTACCGTCTACATTTTCAAGCTACTCTTTCGCAGTCATCTTTTATTTTTCTGATTTTCACGCAGAAATTTCTACTAAATATTAATCCAACCAAGCCAACGTGATAGATAGGGGTATTAAATTGATGAATGCAGGTGTAACCTAGGTGGCAAGAAAGGGGATGCTTACTTTCTCTTTCAGGCTAAGCCATTTTATTTCCAGAGATACACAACAATTCCTGTTATTTTTGATTATTCAAAGTCAACTCTGAAATAACGACTTTTACGTTGAATAAGCTTACAGATAGGTTGATAAAATGATTTTTTTTAATCGTAAAATTCTATTTAACTATAAATTAAATTAAATAAATGTTAGATATACACGTCGCCGTTTTCCGTTTTTAGCAAAATATCGATAAAAAATACATTTTTCTCAAGTTAATATTTTGCCTTAACTTAAAATGTTTTGTGTTTTTAAAAATCACTTCTAATGACTTGTTTCGTTTATCATATTTACTATTATAGCCTTAACTATTTTATCGTATTATTCAATTTATTAATCTTAGAAATCGAAACTTTTTGAATCTTCTCGTGGTTGTGCCTAGTTTTAAAAACAGTCTTTTTTAATGATCTTGCAACATTAACGAATACTCGTTGAACAAACGATCATAAATTTTAAAAGAATTTAAACTGAACATAATATTAAGTGTACAGAAATATCCTTTATATATATACTAAACTTAAACTCATCTTCATCATTTTATGTTAATATTAATTATTATATCTTTCATGAAAGCGATCGATTCATAATATTCATGAAAATTAACAAATCCATGCAAATTTTCAAGTTAGTATCCGTTTAAGTTTAAACTAAAATTTTGCTATCATAGAAAGTTATTTAGTATTATTTATCTTAATTTGGCAACATCTACAAATCTGAAATTACTGGCGGTTAAAGTTTTGATGCTTAAAATTGTTTTATAAACTAAAGCCGTAAAAAAATAATTCAAATTAATCTTTTATCACATTCTGAATTTTGTTTTTATTAGGTAAGTATTTTATTTATCCGACAGCTAAAAAATCTTAAGCCAATTGTAAAAGTTTTAATTCTTCATCTTGTATTCGTTCAATATTTTCTACTCGTGATATTTAGTTTGTCTACAAAATTTGCTCTCTAACTTGAAACACAAATGTAATTTTTAGGTTGATATGAAATAGAAAATCTACGAACACATATCATTATTTTTTGCTTTAATATAGGAGCGAGTGTATTGTTTAAAAATACTTATTTCCACTTTATAGCTTGAAGCATATTTTGATCAAAACGTATATCTTTGTAGCAAAATTCGTTTTTAAAAATAAATAAAATGGAAACACATCTTTCGTACAAAATATATTATTTCCATCACAGTTTTTTTTGTAATTGTTAAAAAATCAACACGAAAATACGCCCTTTTAAAAAATCACTCCTAGATCTATAAAATTCAATTAATTAATATCTTAATCTTATACATAAACATTTCTAACAAAATAAAATGCAAATAATATTGTTTGGTAATAAAAATTCTAAAAAAAATGTGACAGCCCTAGATAAAAATATATTTTAATACACGTAATACCCCGGACTAACAAGTTTCTTTTACTTGTAATCTTGAGTGGTATTTCCAGGTAATTTACAATACGACCACACCAATAGCCCAGCTAATTATAAGATTTAAAATAATCCGTCTATCCAAAATAGCTTCCCATTTCAGGGTGAACGTTGGTGCCACTAATATATTTTCTAAATGCGTCCAAATTTTTCTTAGACTATCAACACAACTCCATCTTAACTCGTTTTAAGAATTGTGTTTAGATCTTGTATATTTTGTTTCTGTATACATATGAATGTATCCCAATGCAAAAACTTTCACAATTTAATTCTTCAATCGGTTAAGTTTGCATTCATACGTTATGATCTGATTCAAAATAGGCTATGAAAGTCGATAAACTTATTACTAGTCCTTTTACAAATCTTTCAATCTTATTATTCTCTGAAAATAAGGTAAAGGTAAAAAATAATCTGAAGCATTAACTAATTTTATGATTAAATTCTCCATTATGACTTTCATTAGACTACATTGTTAATAAAACAAGAATTTTTTTAAACAGGATTTAAACCACAAAAATATTTTGAATGCCATCTTATAGAGTTCGCTAATGTCTACCCGTGATGACTTATACAAATTATGTAAATCTGAAAAAAAAATGCAATGAGAAAACATTGATTAATTGTGCAAACTATTCAACTCCATAGTTAGTAGTCTCCAGTACCTTTATCTACTTATTATCTTAGCGGTTGATATTCGAATGTAAGTGGTTGTAAATGCTTTATGTTGATCTCCAGAATAATTATTGTAGTAAACTTAATGTATCTCATTAAAATTGATAACTTTGTTATTCCACTGATTGTGATACTAGTTGGAGAAGGAGAAGAATCGCTTACGGAATTAGGTAGCGTGTATTTAGGTTGGAGTTATGGTACATCTATACTTTTGGTTCTTATTAATAAATCACTATTTATTTATTTATTGTTTAAAAATTAAAAACACTGTACATGACATTACAGCTGACGCCAACTCGCCATGCACTTGACAAAATATAATGAGAAAAGATAAAAAAAATAACAAAGACATTGTGTTGAAAAGGATATGAAAAAGCCTCTTTTATTAAAAATTGTTACTGAATCTATATTTTAAAATGGTATACAATACACGTAGTTCCCACTAAATTTCATTTTTCATACCTATTATAAAGTAGATTTCATCACTCCGTAGTTTAAAGCTCTTTTAAATGATTGCTAGTAGTGTCTAAAGAGCAGACACCGATGATTTGGTTGCTATACATACAATTGTTTGTTTGACACTACTGTATATCAGGCTCCATAGCCAACTTCAAGTTAATCTATTAAAACAGACATATTTAAACAGTCACCGTCGAATCTATCGAAAATATTTAATAAACTTATTAGCTAAACTATTTTTTTATCTGTCTTGTAAAGTACGTTTTTTTGATATATTTTTAGCTTCAACAGATATGGTTAAAAATATAAATACAGATCTAAAAAGAATATAAATGAAACGACATTTTGAATGTTCACTAAATCTGATAATACCGGGCATTTTCTTGTATCAAAGTAATGTGAAAAGAAGTAATTTTAAACTCCCGTTTCATATGATATAACTGAAGTATTTTTATCGTGAGTGACATAATCGTATTTTTTAAATGTAATCTGACGTGCCTAAAGTTTGCGATTTGAGGCACGGTGTTTGATTGACAGAGAAATTGAAACTGGGGAAAAGACATTCTGCGAAAGGTCTGTTTTTGAGCAGAAATAATTTATTCTGCTACTGGCGGCGGGCGGGCAAAGCTTTATGACTCAATTTTGGCGGGAATCGGTGACATTTGGCATTTTATCCAATTTCGACCGATGTTAAATCAAGCTAATGTATTATTTATAAAGCGTTTGATTTTTTTTTAAATGGTTAATTACTTCGTCAGTCCGCCTTTTCGACATTAATTATATTTTTAATCGAAAAATGTTTATGAAAACACAAAAACATGTCATATATTATGTCACAAATTTCAGATAAAACAACGTTAAAAACGTTTCAATATGACATTTGACCACTGCGGTAATTCATTTTAAAACAAACGTTCTCTTATAACATACATTTACTCATCCCATTCTTCCTGAACATATTGTATTAAAAAACTTCATGTACTTATGGACAAGAGTGAGCTGAAAGGAACTTGGAGGGGGTCACGCGAGCCTCTCGCTTAATTTTACTTAGGTCAGCGAGCCCCATATTAAAGTAAAAAAATATTCTCAGATCAACAGTTATTGCGGTATATGGTTAATTTGTATTATGAAAAAAAAACATTTATTTCGGCTGCTTACAAAAAGATACCTTCAGTTTTTGTAATATTACATATATATGAAGAACCATATTTTTACATAATTAAAGAATATTGAGTTAAATTCGATTGCTTTAAAAATTATTGCGAATCATCCTATAATAGTGATAAAAAAATCCACCACTTCTCCGGAAGACCGCGAATAGCTCTCTGATTAGCCGTGCCCCTTGTTAATAATGTGGCAGCCCACCGCTGCTTAGGCAGGACTAGAGGGACTGAATTCTCCTTACAATGAACCTTATGAAAAATATATTATATTGTAAAAGAGAATCCATGACATCTGAAAACATCAGAAACGGCGCCCTTTACTTAATATGAAAACTTCTTTTTTTTGAGTGACTGAATAAAAATTGTTCTGAAATTACTAACTTTTCTTAAACAGTTATATTCAACAACTACAATTATATTTTAATGTTAAAGCTAAAGAGAACTCGCTTTTATAAAATACTTTCTGTAAAAATCTTAATCAACAATCGCGTTGTAATATAATTGAGATATAGCACGTAATACTTACTGATGAGCGAGAGTGAAGGGAACTTATTTGAGAAAGACAGAATATCTAGTGGCCAAGAAATATTACAATTTGACCTGGTAAGGTGGTGCCGAAAAGCTCTCTTGAATAATCCAGACTAAGATTAGCCTTTGTGTAAAATATATTTTCTTTTTTCAACAAAGTTTTTACATTTAGATTCCAATGTAGTTTTTCATTTTTAAACATATATATGGGCCTATTAGAAGTGAAGCGATCCAAGTGGTATTTTAAAAAAATCAGATTCGTTGTAATATTCTACACGTTTTAAAGTATCTTAAAAGTGAAGTAACCACAGCTAGTACAGATTGCAATAGTGTTATCTCCGTAAAATAAAAATATGCAATTCACGAAACAACCAAATAAAGACATGATTGTAGTATACTAAGAAGTCCAAGAAAAAGTTTTCTCATTTTACTAGTTGGCTCACTTCAACCCTAGAGGACCTACATATATATATATATAGATATTTTGAGTTCTCATTTGTTATAATATAAATGCATTTTTAATATTCTCCTATATACACTCTCGTAAACATGGCGTAATAATTCTCACAAATTTGACTCACAAATACTTATCATATAATATAATATATTCACCCTATCGGATAAGGGTGTCAGTAGTTGCCATACTCATAAAATATACTCTTGTGAAGGAGTGGGGAGTCAGTTTAAGTCACAATGCTGTATTTATTTATGTGTCAAATAATTAGGATGCCTTCAAAAACTTTCAATTTAATATTCTATACAATGTAAATAATGGAAACAAATTTCGAGCTTAGTCAAATTATTACTAACGACTTTAATATCGACCACAATTATGCATTGTAATAGTCATTGTTTAATTAAAATAGTACACTACAAACAGTTAAACGAATTTTCTTTTCTTTAGTTTTATTATCTTAAAAAGAATTCCCACAAAGAAAACTGAATCAAAGCTTGTATCGCTCTTTGAAATTTAAATTTAATATGTTTTCCGTTTCATATAAATTTAATTAAATTATACTTTCTACCATTACGATCCTCAACACTAACTGCTACGGTTTTTGAATCAACAAATGAATAAAACATTACTTGAATCAAAATTCAAACATTTTGCAAAACTACAATGAAAAAACGGATGTATCCCAGACAACTGGAGTTTCACTTTTTTCTCTGAAGTTTTTTCAAAGAAAAACAAATCCAATTCTTCGAACGCTTTTGTTTCCATTTCCATCATACATTTTTGTGTTCTTTTTTTTAATATGACGTTATATTATTAATATTTATTTACAGCACAAAAATAACTTCTTTTAAGCGGTTCATATTTCATTTTTTACTTGATGGATTTTTGATATTATGCTAGCTTACATTAAAAGCACTATAGAATGATATATGTATATTAAAGATTTTATTGGTATTCCACGTTGTATGTTCATATGTAAATTAATATCGGTTGACAAACAGTAATATATGTATATAAGCCCACTAATCAAATTTGTGGCAAACGATGATTTCTCCTTCTACACCACACGCGAGCGCAGCCGCGCAGCATATTAATAGGCCCTCGCGCACTTATCAGATACTCTCACGCCCTCTTTTGGTCAGCAAAAATAAATTTAAAACTTCATTTACCATTGAGAATAATTTCATTTATTACATAAACACCTGAAATAGGATGATATATTGATGTTTGTAAAATTATACCACACAATTGTTTGTCTGGCCTACTCGGACATTCATTTATTACTGCTCTATGGACCTTTCGTCTTAGAAAGCGCTAGTTACAATCATGGCTTTGGAGGCGGAGTCAGAGTCGAAGTCGGTATTCGTGGAGTCAGCTAGTTTTCCGTAGGTTGAGTCAGAACAAATAGAGAAAAATAATATGAAGATATTGTAAAAAAATAATAAAAAAAAATAGTACTTTTTCCACATAAAATTGATTGGATCAGGACCGGTTTCGCTCATTGCGAGCATTATCAACTGATAAGAAAAATATATAAACAGTGCTATTTATACAAATTTAAATTGAAATAAAAGGTGTAAGCAACTATTAACAATGAAAAGGATTTACAAATTACAATATAATTACACAAATTTAAATTGCTTAACAACTATAACATACGATTAAAAAATCATCAAAGACTAATAAATATAAGTGGCAAATGATGTCAATTATAAACCCAATTAAAATTTGGGAAATTTTTAACAAAGTTAAACTCTACATTACTAAAGTAAATAACTGAATGATGAATTTGTGTTTTTCCCGCTTCTTATGGAAAAAGTACTAAAAATGTTTTATTATTTTTATTATAATGCCATTCCACCAAGTATTGGCAGTGAACACCTTAAAAGTGAATAATAATTTTCTTTAAAACAACTCAAGATTACTACACTATAAGTATTTGTGTTCCACAGTAGGATTGGGCGAGGCTAAAAATACATGAATGAACATTAACATTGATTTCTTTCACGTAATAATAATTACGTCGTAGCATTCTAAATTTATATGACATTCCTAGTACCTTTCTCTGTAGACGGCGTCAATTACTTTATGGAAAATCGATAGAAGCACTATCAATACTTGCTGAAAGGCTCTGAATAACTCGCCAAATCGAATAGAGTTTACATACGTGATAAACAATTTACCCACATAAACAGAAAAGGGGGAAAACAGGAAATTTCCGGACAGAAATCGATTCCCAAAAAGAGAATGCGTGATAAAATCACTACCTCTTTAAGCCCCTTCAGCGCAAGAAATACGTGTTCTACGTTTTATAAAAGGAACGAAAAATAATATTTTAAGAAAAGATTTTTCAAACAACATTTTTATCTTTTTGTGGCCACATCCATACCCCTAAATCAGTGTTTCTTAACAAGGGCTTAAATGCTCCCTTGTGCGTATTTTTAAAATGGGTAGATGTTAGTAGCACTTGGTAAGCTCTGCTATAAACTTCGTTGACGTAATCTGTCATTACTGTCAGTCCTTGTGATATTAGCTAGTAAATTTTATAATGGCAGTTGGTGCGAGCTCTTCTTTATAATATGTATATCATTTATTTTATAAAATGATATTTTTTATCAAAAAAATCAATGCATTAAATTAAATATTGTTAAGTTTCAAGAATTTCATTTGTTCTGAGTTGGCTTCAAAAAGGTTAAGAAACAAACGCGTTCAATCTTCAATCTGGCTTCAAATGCCACAGAACTACTTAAGCCATCTTGTAGATTTTCTTCATTATCTCATGAAATCAAATGACGAACGTAGAAAGCCAAAGCCATTTGTCTAAAATCCGCCAGTCAATTTACAACTATCTTTAGTTGCGTGAATTCACGACTACCTTTCTTCATCTTTGCTAGTTGCCCACCTTTTGTTAATTTTAATCGCAATCTGCATGTATTTTTAAGCATATAAACCTACGCTATTGCAGGTTCTCTAGAGTAGCTATTGCAATTCTGGTATTACTGGATCTGGTACCCCGAAATTTTGATTCTTTTTTCAATACCAAAATACCGGTATTTTGTCATCAAAGTATATTACGATACAATTATTTAAAACATGTTCATACAAAGAATTTTGAATAATATAAAACTTAAATAATAGATGTACCGGAAAAGAATGTCGTTTTTTTAATAAAACAATTTGGTGCATTTAATGTATTTATTTATTAAAACTTAGTTCAAAATATAATTGCCATCATTTGATATAACTTCTTTTCACCTCTCAGTCAATTTTTTAATACCTCGTTTGTAAAATTCAATTGGTTTCGATGCAAAATACTCAGATATGCCTTTTGTGACATCTTCATAATTTTTGTATTCTTTTTTTCCAGGATTATTTTTTAGATCAAAATTGCCGGATTTAAATTGTTTAAACCACCTCTGGCATTAACGAACATCCAAAATATCTCCAAGTAAATCACAAATATTTTTTGTAGCACGTGTTGCATTTTCTTTCTTCATGAAATGGTAAAGCATAATATTTCGAATAAACTCCTCATTCGGTACAAAGCTCTCCATTGTATATAGGGTTGTAATTTTTTTTGTTTAAAAATCCCAGTACACGTCAGGTATATGTAGTCAGAGAAACAACACAAAACAGATCCGTCAAGTTTGACTGCCGAAGCACAACTGACCGTTCAAAAGCAATAACAAAAAAACGACATTCTTTTCCGGTACACCTATAATATATAATATACAATCAGATAAATTTACACAATGATTCATTCAAGATTAACAGATTTCATCATTTAAGAATAAAGCTTTTTAAATTCGTATTTTAATACATTACGGCATGTGATATATTTTTTTTTATCTATGTCCACTCGCAATGTAGAGCATGTGGCATCCCAATGGAGGTATCTTAACAGAAGTTTTTTCTACGAGAACTATTTTTTACTCAGTCACTCAACCTCTCTTTTCCAAAGATAGAAGGACAGTGCTAGAACAGGACTAGAGATTAACTAGTCGCTCTCGCTGCACCCAGTTATTGAAGGATCGGAAAGGTGTGAGGGAATATTTAGACATCACAAACACCCATGCTTACGAACATAAAATATCGAAAAAAATGCTGTTCGTACTGGCATTCGAACCCGTGAGGTAACTAACCGTTGCGCCATAGGACTTGACATCTGATATGGTATAAAATATTGTTTATGGTATATGCCAAACGTAATAATCAGTTAAAAACGCTTCTGGGTTAAGTATTCGATTATTATATTACAGTATATTTAATTAAATTTTAGTGACAAGCTATCGTTTACAAAGCTTGTCAAGTAAATATGCAAAAAACATTACTTAATTATAAAAGAAGCCTTTTATTTAAAATGCAAACCAAGTACAATTTACTAAAGAGATTAAGCTAAGATAATCTCAGTTGTTTTCTTTTTTAAATTTGCACATAAGTTTTATAAACATTTTCCGTTTGTTATAGGATTTAAATAATTTAAAAATGCCAATCAAATTCTTTTATTTAAGCTCTTTTGAACTATATTTTCTCAGCAAAAAGCTTACTCTTATTTTTCTTGAAAGATTGAGTGAGGTGTTAATCACAATGACAGTAAAATGTGGTAATTTTCTTAGAGCTTTTGTTTAATGGTAGTTTCTTTGTTATTCCTTTAATCTTCTGCATATATTACTTATTCAGCAGAATATTTTTCACCAGACGTAGTGTAAATGAGATAATTTAAAAGTTAATGTTTTTAACGTAAATCCTTCCGCATCCTTAAAATAACTTTTAAGCCATACACACTGTCAGTTAACAGTGCAAAATCTCATTAAGTTAAATTTCACTTGAGGGATTACTTAACCGTTATTACATTACTACAAGATTAAGAAATTTCGTAGGTCGACAGTTAAAATTTTTGTTTGATTAATATCCCTAATGAAGAAGCAGTACCGTTAATACTTTCTTATGCTTATCCATTTTTTCATTGATTTCTGTTTTGATCACTGTGAGCATTACTAGCTGATCAAAACTGGCCGTAATTTATTTAAAAATATGTGCAATTAGTACAATAAAGTTGTGTTTTATTTGTTTACACTTTAAAAGTAATTCAAAACGTATTAAAAAAAATATATAGCAATTATTTTTACTAATTCCACATTCATTGACTTATTATTTGACCGATTTTGATCATCACGATCATTTTCAACTGAAAAATATACATTAATATAGGGCTATTTATACACACTATATGAATTTATATTTATATCACAAAAATTCTTTGCTACGCTAATAGTTTTACTTGGCTTAGTATAAATAGCCGTGTCTAAAATCTTCTTAAATAAGTGGATAAATACTTTCGATTGATTCGGCGAAAACTTTGTGAAAGTTAGTTTTAATATAAAATAACTTAGATTATTTGATAAGTGGATCTAAGTTATTTTATATTAAGTGGATAAAGTAAAAAAGATGACAAGATTCTCTATCGAATGTGGACTGTGGAATGCCAAGAAACAAAAGAACGAAATAAAGCATTTAAAACACGAAAACTAAAAATAATTGTTACAAATCATTAGAGAGAGTGCAAATAAAAACAATGTATGAAACTAGTCGTTTATTTACCATGAAATAAGTTTATCACAGCTTTGATACAAGTTTTACTGTTATACTACGATTTAAATCAATTTTTCAAGCTTTTCATTTTTCCACTAACCCTATTATAATACAATACAAGTGGTATACTTTAAACTTTCAAACCCTTCATAATACGCAGGGATTGTTATTTATCAAATGATATACGACACCAAAGCTCGTATAGAAGTAATATTTCACGCCTATCACCACATTCTGCGGAAAGCATTCTGATAAACCTTGGCATAAAAATTTTCCACCTGTAATTTATAGAGCTTTTGTTGCCTCGCCGATCGAACGAATGTGTCTTACAAAGGAATTTCTTTATTGTGTGATATTTTGTCTGTATTGCCCATTATTGTCTAACGTTTTTCTTTATATTGTCAAATTCGTGAAATATACATCACATTAAAATGTTCCAAAGTTATTTCACGGTCAATGAAAACTAACGACATTTCATATTGGTACAAATATTCGTTACGTGACATTCAGGTCGAATGGTATTCACTATTAAAACCTTTTTCAGTGTAATAAAACAGGGCTTTTTATATACATTTACCTACGTATCTATTTTAATTTTATTTGTCTACGATCCTATGTTGATGTTTAAAGAATTTCCGAAATGTAACAAACATGACTTGAATACATTATATAATATATGCAAAAAAGATCATTGTTATATCTTTAGTTTGGCGATAAAATAAATAATAATATTAATTAAATTAGATAACTTTATTATTCCCCAGGTTGTCACAACTCACAATTTGCAACACGTGCGCCGTCTTTTTTGGAAACATCTTTAGATAAAATATCGTAAGACTAATTATGAATAAATAATTAATATTCAAAACAAACTTTACCTCACAAATTTACTTTCGAATATATAGAGAAAAAGTAATATTTTTTTATTTTCCTACCATCGCCCGTTATGTATAAGCACCAGCTGTTTACATAATATAATTTAACTATAATAAAATTATTAAATAGAACATTGGTAGTAAGGAATTGTCGTGTAAAAACTTTTTTTTTAAACCATGTCTGCTCCCAATGTGAAGCATATGGAGTCATAATGAAGTTTATCTCAACAGAAGTGTTTCTACGAGAACTGCTTGTTACTTAAGGATAAAAGGATAGGGCTAGGACAGGACTAGTGGTAAGCTAATCGCTTCTCGATACGCCCGTTCATAGGATAGGATGGGTGGGAGTGGGGAATTGAAGACATCACATACATCCATGCATACGAACAGAAATTGATAAATCGATCGAAAAATCAATTTAAAAAACAGGATTTGAACCCGTGCCCTTCGCAACTGAAGCCAACGACGTTGACCACTCGACCACACAGGCGGCTAAAACTTTTTACCGAAACGTAAAAAGATCCATCATGAAAGTCAAAGACTTTCACGATTAAGCCACCAAGTCAACTTTTGTTTTTAAATATAATGTACGTTTAATTTGTACATAATAATATACCATTTTTCCAACCAGATTTTCCCCCGACTGTATTATGTTTCTAAAACTTTGGCTGTAATCCATTTTTCATTTCCAGTGGCGAGCATTGGCGGCAACAGCGAGGATCGAGACTCGCAATAATTATTTGTTGTTTCCTGTTTTCGTTGTTCGCATCCCATTGAACTCCCACCGCCGAATCGCAAATGTCTACTCAACCGTCTCTAATGAAAACATACATCTTTCAGCTCACTTGCTTTGCCCTAAAGCAATGGTGGAAGCTCTGTGGATAAGTATAATATGTTCGTTTCCGTTATATCAATTTTTTACACAATCAATCATTATTATAGCTCTTTCGAGTTATTTCGAACATATTAAAATGATTTTTATATAAAAAAATCAATACAATAATATGTATTTATTTTTGGCTATATTTACTCATAATGTGGTGGAATTAAGGGCATCTAATACCGGACCCATTTTTTAATCCCGGGATTTCGGAATTGAGTATTTTTCAACATAAAATCATTTTTGCTCGGCGATTTTAAAATCCTGGAATTTTTCAAATATTTTTTCGTCGATTTCAAAAGTTGAGATACCTCTAAGGAAGATATGTGCTTTGCATTGGAAGTGGATATGTATTGGGAATGTTTACTGATGTAGAAATATTAGTATCACAATTAATTTATTTCCACAAGCATCTGACGAATTCGTTTACTCAAAATGTTCTTAGAAGATACTATTCTGTAAAAATTTGAGCCTTCATTCTTTTAGTGCAGTGGTTTTTAAAAATTATATACGTAAGTTAAGAACCACTGTCTTAGTGTGACTTCCGAGTTGTTTTATGCCGTTATACTCATATATATATATATATGGAAAAATGAACGGCAAAAATATATGAAAAAGAATAATTTTACATTGTGATTTCAACACGTCCCTTTGTGAATTATCTATGTTCTTGTTATTCTATTCTACTAGGGTCTGCAAAACAACATACAATATTCTGGTATTTCATATTTATACCGGTATCACAAAATTACTTTAAACGAACAATAATAGCAATTATGATTACAGTCAAATGGGAATGGAATTAATAACAGCTTAATAATAAATTAAATGAGAGTCAAAATTCAAATTTTATAGTAATATAAATAAAAAAAATCAATTGATGAAATTACAACTGAAATCACGAAGTAGACAATAAAATGTGCAACTTTTGCAAGGACCCTCGCGTGATTGAAATAAATGAATAAAAATTGATACGCTCCGTAAGTTTTAAGTATTATCAACTACAGAAAGATATCGTTTTTTTTTTCAATATATGTCCACTCCCAATGTAGATCATACGGCCTCCTGGATTTCTACGGGAAATTTTGGTTATTGAGTCGCTCAAGCTTTCTTTTTCAAAAGACTAGAAGTGATACAACTCTAAGGCAGGACAAGACTAGTAATCAAAAAATCGGTCTCACTACGCTCCGTTGTTTGACGATCGGAAGGGTGTGAGAGAAGTAACAGCCATTCATTCGACCAGAAATCGATAAACTCTATTTGTTGGTATTTTAATTTGTTGTCGATGTCAATTGTTGTTTACACCTTTTCGTTTCAATTTGTTTTTGTGTAAATATCACTGTTAAATAAAATTTCTTATCAGTTGACAATGCTCGCCATGAGCGAAACCGGTTCTGATATTGATAAATAAAGTGGAAATAAAATACAAACGAATATTGTGTTTTTATTAACCGTTTGAATACCACGTAAATAAATTATTAATACGTCCCAGAGATACTACGTGTTTTTGAGAAAAATATTTTTTCCTAATATACACTCGAATTCGATATTTAAAAAACTTATATTGACTCAGTGTAGATGGAACTACACATATTCATCAAAATATTGCTTATATTCTTTTAGAATACCAAGTATTTGATTTTTTAAATGTCTTGTACATCCGTGTTTTCTTGCATATGTTCCGGACACCCGTGTCCGCTTGGTATTCAAGTGGTTGATATAATGCCTTTCCACCAAGTATTGACAGTGAACAACCTAAAAGTGAATATCTGTTGAGATAATCTCCATCATGAGTATATATGATCTACATTGAGAGTGGACATTGTAAAAAAATAAAAATAATAAATGTTGAAATGTCCCGGGATTCTGTTAGCAATCCCTCAGACAACTGAGTCGTGCTGTAAGAGGGAAGTAATAAATAAATGCAGCAAGCTGACGTATAATTTGTCACGCGAAACAACAAGACGCCGCTGGAGCGAAGGGGAATAATTGAGAAGTCTCCCGAGTTATTTGTCAACATAATCAGATGAATAAACACAACGAAATTAACGGCCCACAAAGAAAGATGAACAGTCTGAATTGTCAGCATATTTCTGGTGTTTGGTTGAGTATTCCGCATCAGGAAGCTCTTCAGCAAAATATTGATTAATTAATCATCCAAACCCAGGGCTAGTGTTTACGTGAACGCAATATGACTAACGAAAACACTTTGTAATTAAAATGTCATCATATTATAATTATATCTCTTCAATAATATCAATCGTTTTATTCACTTGGTTGCTAATAAAATATGTCAATTTGACGTATTTTGCGTGGTTATTGTCAAACCACATCATAAAACAATTTTATAGAATATTTTTTAATCTAAAACACATATTTTTACATGTTTCTAGTAAAGAACTTAAGTTTAATTGACTATAAAAACTAAAAATTTATAGACATTATCAAGCCAATGACATTTTTTATGAACAAACAAATATCAATCCCTCACCTTAGTAATTAAGCTTAGTAAATAGCATGCAGTGGCGCCACTTTTTAATCTATTGATTTGTATACACAAAGAATTAAAAATAGTCTTGTTTTTTCAGACAATAATTTCCTTTGGCTACGACTCCACAGTCAACTATAATTATTATTGAGTGTTAAAGTTTAGTATATACGTGTTCAATTTTAAATATTTTATTTCTGAGATAATTGATGGCAACATCGCAAACATTCCGGAAATTGGTGATTATTTATTTGAATAAAGCGAACGAATTTCAAAAAGACTCCCCACAACTTTGATTAAACGCGAACTAAATGAGGATTCATAATCGTAAAGACTTTAACAAATTGCGAAGTTCACTGAAGATTGTTTTAACAAATTGTCAAAATTACAAACAAATCTTGAGCCTCTAAGCCATGTCTCCTCTTTCCACGGCCATTTTTCACTCGGATTCGTAATACCAGGTGACTTGAAACAAATAGATAAACTTTTAATCGTTTTCTTTTTTCCCGTACTTATCTTCTTGTTTATAGCCAAAAAGTAGTAATACTATATTTTAAATTGAATTAATAAGCACTTAGCATAGCCAGGTTTTTGCGATAAGACTTAAAAAAATAATCACTTAAGTTATTTTATTACACATTTCCAATTTAAAAAAAGCATTCGTAAATAGAGCGTTCGTTCCTAAGCCACTTTCATTATATTCTAACACGTGGTTGCTTTCGATTGACCATACTAGTGACACGAAAATGACAGTAGCAACAACGACGACATTTTGAGAATTGGTATCTAATGAAACTTAAAAACTCCATATTAAATTATCACCTCATAATAATCATTATTTTTTATAAACAAACAAGACGTAACACTTTAATGAAAGCTTTCATCTTCTCTAAATATATCTGCCACCCAAAAATAAGTAAATTCTGAATGCTTTTTTTAAACGTTACCGTTTTTACGCGTTGAAAAATCTTTTTTAATAAAAGAGAACAGAAGTTGTTTTACAAAAGCAGGTTAATTCTCAGTTACTCATTGCATTGAAGGATAATGCTGAGAAAGAACTTTTTGTAAGCTCAACACTCTCATTGGCTTGTTTTTGGGAACCAATAACCAGAGAAGAATTTAAACACTAAAAATATGCATGCTTAGCAACCAGCCGGACCCGATAGTTAAATGATAAATTCCATAACGATAATAAGTTGACGGGATGAAATTGAAATTTTCTTATTTAATATAAAGATTAATATTATCTAGGAAGCAAATTATTTTTTCTTATAAACATATTGCCTGGATGATTAACAATACTATATTTATTTTTTTACAGTAATTTTGTTATAAACAGTGGGCCTAGAGATGCAATATAAAAAATATATAGAAAAAAATGGTGGAATGTAGTAGAATTCGACAATATTTTACTATAAAATAATTCGTTAAATATCTCGATATTAAAAATCAAATACTTTTTTATACTCTTTATAGTTCCACCATCATACTTATATTTAAGCCATTACGTATACTACGTATACATATGCCATTATTGTAATAGTACTTTGATTAGTTTCCATAGGGAAAAAAGTGTTTTCTTACCCAAACTCACTTCATCGCACATAACGACTTGGGAACCCAAACTTTATAAGAAAGCGTATTCCGCCTTGATGACCACCGATAAACTTTTTTAGACCTTTGTTCGTCGAATATTTTTTGATATTAAATAATAATAAAAAAAATCTCACAGCTTAATTGTAATAAGGCGTAAAAATTTTGATACTGTTATTAAATTTTTGTTCGTTATAAATTTAAGGCATTTAAGAAAACTAGTTTATATAAAAAAATGACAATATTTTTTTAAGATACTACGAATATGTCTAGTTGACATATTGCATTTTATATATCTCATTTTATTATATTTTTATTTTTAATCTATGTCACCTCCCAATGTGGAGCATATGGCCTCCTAAGAGAACTTTTCTACGATTACTGTTTGTAACACAGTCGCTCAATCAAGAGAGTAGTAGGGATAGAAGAATAAGACTAGACTGGTTCACTATAATGATTTTTTTTTAGACAAAAAAATAATAGTAGTTCAAGTTGTATTTATATGGAACTTATTTTAAAAATATTTTTTTTTATATTTCCAAATGCAAACATTTTTCTTTCTGCCAAGGGAAAACTTTATTTATAAAGAAAATAGTTGTACTTTTGTCGGGTCATAGAAGAGAAGTAGTCGAATATAATGGGTAATATAACTCAAAACATAAAATTTTCGACTTATCGTGCTATGGAACTAGGCGAGCGATATATAAATATATATAATTTTTAAACGTATTGCTGAGAAATTTGATTTTCAATTATTCAGAGTTTTTATTCTACTGAGATATTTAAGTACAATCGAATCAAACCGAATTAATTAACAATCGTATTAAAATATAAATACAAGCAATTAAAAAAGGGATTTATTTATAGAGCACTTCTCAATTTGTAACAGTCGAATAAATTGCTTTGGGATATTTACTCTGTTTATTTAATATTTAATCAAAGCTGATCCCTAGCACATAGCATCAAATTTTCTAGGGAAGCAAAACCTAAAGCGTGCCCCGAGACATAAACCAACCCATCTGATTTTGCTTCTT
>CM062837.1:3567601-3677502 GCA_031772345.1 Himalopsyche anomala | reverse complement strand
TCAGAATAAATAAATGTTGTGTTAATTTATTGGATGAGTTAAATTCAGTTTGAATGAATACTCAAAATGAATTAAGTTCAATAAATGTGCAAAATTAAAAATGAAAAGTATTTTAATTACATTGAAATGATGTTATTCACGTGGCACAGTCGATAGATTTAAAGGAATGCAGTGGACCAACGATTTGATTTTGAATTGTGAAGTTGAAATGATCCACATCTTTGTTATTTGCTGCAAGAATTGCTCGTTCACTCAACCAATTATGATGTTTGTGATTAGCAATGATATTCAGGAACACTTTGTTGACGAAATTTCAAAAATTCGGCAAAAACGAAATCAATCCATTCGATTCGTCGACAGGAACACGGCCGTTACAGATAGTCAGCAAATGCTTGGAGAAATCTGCGGCAGATGGTCGTTTAGAAATGCAACTCGCATGTTTGTCGTTAGCTGAAGTTTCTTAACATAGCGCCACAGAGTCGATGTTTTAAGTCAAGCGTTTATTTCATCGGCAGCGGTCGATCTTGGAATAACTGGTAGTGTTTGGCGAAAATCGCCAGATAGTAGAATCATTGCGCCTCCAAAACATTTTGAGTCATTGCGCTGATCTTTCATAGTTCGGTTGAGTGCTTCCAATGCGGAGGAAAAATAAGCCACCATTTCCCTCATCAATTGCCTTCATTAAAGTATCGTACACTTTCTGTTGGGGGTTCAACAGTGGTACATTCGTTCGAAGTGATTGGTTCAATGCATCTCGATCCTATTCACGTTTACGTTCCGATTCTCGATTGAAAGCGTCGTTCATTCCTCGATCTGGTGACGCATCATGCAGCGCATGAGGTAACACATATCTTCGATCAAAAGCAACGCCTGGTTATGTATCTCCTCATTCACCTCGAGATCGGGATTCTCTGAACTGACGCGAATTCGGTGTAAAGTGTCTTCGGACATGTCATCCTTGTACTTTTTCCACAATTCACGTGGATTCGATGGGAAGCATGTCAAAAAAATGGTAACAAATAATGTGCGTATCTGACTTGGAGACGCAGAAACAATTGCTTCAGTGATTGTCATGTCCCAATGAGTTTAGTTTTCAAGCAAATTGAGCTATTGACATGCGGCACGAAATGTTAGGCATACGACGCCATTGACAGTTCGAAATGATTCGAAATGTCGACCCGAAGGGAATTATTGGTTGTTTTTCAGATTTTTCATGTTCACAGAACTGAGACTCTTAGAAAACCATTCCGAGCACTCTTACTGATTGGTTTAGAAGTACTTGGCATAGCTAATACCTCTTTATTTCACTGTATTTTAAATAATAAAATTACATCTTCACAATGTTGACAAACGACTACTTTTGTTTGACAGTAACTGTCAAACAAAGACTGTTGCTAAGAAATGTGTTGGTCTAGGATAAATTTGTTCTCAATGCTTGTCACCAACATAATGACAGGGATCTTTTCAAAATTATTCAAATAATACTTTTTTATAATTTTACGAAAGTTCATTCTAAATTTTCTTATTTTTTATATTACGAAATGACATAAATTCTCATTATAACAAAGAACGCAACATTTTCCAAATCTTCAATATTATATTTATGAGATTATCTTTCATTAGAAAAAAATATATATTTTGGTTTAATGTTCCACACATACAAACAGTTATACAGTCAATCCTGTTTTTATGCGGTAGATGTGTTCCACGAAATATCGCAAAAAAAAATCGCATAAAAAAACTTGACTTCCATAGAAATAGTGGGGTGCGTTACTTACATTTTAAAATCCGCATAACTTTGAAACAGCGAGTTAAAATATACACTAAATCGCAAAGTATAAGAAAATTAGGGGAAAACCACGGCGTAAAAATATTAAAAAATAGTCACTGTATGACAATTCTATGTGTGTTTTAAAGCATGTGGTTCTAAATCACTCTTTTTCAGAAGAAATAGTATGCGCATCAATTTCATAAAACTATGGTTGTTTTCTAACAATAAAATTAGTGATCAGAGTTTGCTCAGATTTTCTTTTTCGATAATTAATTGTTTATGCAGTTTGTTATACCCATATATATAATATATTCTAAAGTTATCGTTGAAACTTGAATGCGCAATCAGAATTTGAATCATTTAGAAAGAAATGATCTTCTAATTTACTGAAAAGTTGGATACCTTCTTCAATTATTTTCGCAGTGAAGGAACTGGAATTTCTTTCAGTTCGTCATTGTTTTCTGGTTTTTTGTCAATAATTAAATTTAAATTATGAACATCTTCGTCACTTATAGCTTTATCTGTAAGTAATTCGTCGATATAATTTTCAAGGTATCAAACCTTTCTTCGCCAAGTTCAGGTGCTAAAGTAATCATTTCAGCTGATATTACCGATGCTTCAATGGTTTCATCGACTGTAACACATCTAATTAGGTGGACTTAATTCAGCGATGGCAGATGCAACATGATTTAAACAGTCCGAAATCGTATTTTTTTTTCAAATGTCGGTTGTGTTTATGATTCTCTCTATTCTATCCAAAATACAACAATATATGCTCTCGATGTAATATTTAACATTTTTATATATCGTAAAATATGGTACATTTAAAAAAATGCATTTCTAAAAAACCGCATTACTTCGAAATTGCATAAAAAAAACCGCATAAAAACAGGATTGACTGTATATAGGGATCAAAAATAAAATAATGATTTGATAGTATTCTATAACAATATAATATACATGAAAAGTATTCTGATTTTTTTTTACATACCTTCTGATTTTATGTACTTTCATTCGTCTTTTCACATTTCAGTATATATTTTAGCGACGGTGATGAACATGAGACATAAATTCCTAAAAGTTTTTTTTTAAAATGGATATTGAAGATTTAGTTTCAATTTAGTTTAAAGTTGGCATTCCTAACTCGATTAACAAAATGCCTCACATGAGGTAACACATGTCTTCGATCTAAATCAAAGCCTGGTTATTTATCTCTTCATACACCTCGAGATCGGGATTCCTTGAACTGACACGAATTCGATGTAAAATGTCCACAGCTCACATGGATTCGATGTGAAGCATGTCAAAATAATGATAGATAGATTATTTTTTCAATTAAACACCAGTTTAGACGTTTCCGTGCATTTCAAGTTTTTGTATAATTCATAATTTGCATATGGCCCAAAATCATCAGAACACTTTTTTGCGCATGTGTGGGTTACGCCCTTTTTCCTTTCCACAGTCGATATAATTGTTGAGAAAACATAAAAAAGAAGTTGTACAATTTTCGTTGAACTTCATAAAAATAGTCAATTGAAACTTTCTTTGTTAATAATTTCGCATTCGACATTATATAAGAGAAAAACCGTTCAATTAAATATAGAATGCTTTTCCATCAAGTATTGACAGCGGACACAGGAATTACGTACGTAGCAGTTTACGCATCTTTATCTTTATTCACATCCATTTAAAAATAACCATAAAGTAATGGCTTACTAACGTTATGTAATATAATTCGCAATGTACTTTTGCTGTCAAATATCACGAAATATTTTTTTGACGTTCTATATATAAATAGTATAGTATTAATTGAAGTGAAAAGAGTACAGTTTCTAATTCCAAATAAAACTAATCCAAGAACATTGAATAAATAACAAACAAACAATCACACCTAATGCACGAAACACATTTAAATGTAATGTCAATATTTAGACCATAGATTTGACAGATATGAAATCGAAACAATCGAACACAATCGAACATTAAATTTGAATTGTCAATTCGATACAAACGTTCGTGCAAACATCGTAATATTGTTGTCAAAAAATGTATCATACCTAATTATAAACATAACCTCATTTCAATTTTATTCGATTTTCTTTCGTTTTCATTTCATATCATCGATTATATTCTAAATTTAAAATTATTTAAAAGCCGATCGTATAAATACAGTGCCATCTAGTGTCATCTACTTGAACCCAGCATAAAACAACATGCCATTATTTGACCTGTTCCTTGTTTAAAAATCTTCTTCTGTATGAAGATATTAATTTTCTTTATAATTTCTTTTCCGTGATATTTTTCCGATGTTTTAATGCTTATTCTGCTATTCTAGCCAAAGACCAATTTAATAAATCAAAGATCATTGAAATCCATTCTATAATTCTCGAGATATACGTGGTGTAAATAACCCCACTTTGTTTTATATATATAGATAAGCTGGACAAATACTTTTTTAACCATGACCGCTCCCAATGTGGAGCATATGGACTCCTAATGGAGTTTATCTCAGCAAAAGTGTTTCTACGAGAACTGCTTGTTATTCAGTTTCTCAACCTATCTTTTTTCTGAAGAGAGTAGGGATAGAAGGATAAAGCTAGGACATGACTAGTGGTAAGCTAATCGCTCTCGATACGCCCCATTCATAGGATAGGATGGGTGGGAGAGGGGAATTCAAGGCATCACACACATCCATGCCTTCGAACAGAAATTCATAAATCGATTGAAAAATCAATTTATAAAACTGTCCGTACCGGGATGTTAACCCGTGCCCTCCGTAACCGAAGCCAACAACGCTGACCACTCGGCCACACAGGCGGCTATACGTTATTACTATAATATAATTGAAGACAATGGCGATAATTTCACTATCAGAACGATAATTTCTGGAAATAAATAAATAATGAAGACAATTAGTGTCGATAGATATTTTTCGTTAAATTAATATGCCAAAGTGGCATTGATATCTGATATGAGAGTTAATAGAAGCAATCCCGCAATAAGGCCTCAATAAACTTTCGTCAGTTTATGGCAATATAATGTAAAAATAATTATTTGTCGAGAGATGCGTTCACAGCGTTTGCCCACTGAACGCTCCTCTACGCGCGGAGCTCCCAGCTAATGATATTAAAACGATCCACCCAAAAGATCGTAGACAACTATTTCAGCGATTGCATAAAGCCGATGATTGTACTTAAAACACATGCAATATCCATCGCTTAACTAAAAAAATATCATGTTATAAATATATTCAAGTATTTTATACGTATTAACTAATAGAAATTCACTCGATAACATGTTTTCGATTACATCTTTTCTCAATTTGAAATCGTTCCATTTTATTGGTTACGTTTATTAAGTCTGAAGCTAGCAACATATAAATGACGTTTGACGTTTCCCAAGCAATATTCTGCTGGTAATCCAAAATAATATACTAAGTGCACATGCATAATATAATAATTAATCAATCTTCTCAATACAAATACGTTTTTATATTATCAATATATGAAGATAATTAAGATTGTTATGTTATTTCAAGAATTACTGACTTGCAAATCGTAAAAATGTTGAAACATCAACACATTCATCTCAGAGATAATAAATTGTGAACTTGCTCGCTAACATATTTTTGACAACGCTTTATGACATCAATTATTATTGAAGACTTTTTAATAGTTCCGTAAACAGAGTATAAATTAATTTGATACTGAGTTATCGTACAACACGGTGATTTGGTCCAACGAAATAGTAATGTTATTTTAATTTATGTTAAAAGAGGTTTGAAGTATACACCAAAGTACTTTTGGGCTTAAAGAAAATATGAAAGCGTAATTATTTAGATACTAACTTGTTTTAAACAGTAAATAAATCCAACACAGAAAATACAGATTTATTAAGAAAGAGATCATGTTCTTGTAATTTGTTTCAAGGTCAATAATTGTATTTATTTATTGAGTTTGTATTTATTTGGTAGAACTCTATTGCAAAAGGGCGTAAAAATGTATTCATTACATTAGTATTCTGCGTCATTAGAATATGCATTTATTCTTGGATGTTTTTTTTTCAATATTTTAAGATAAGAGATATCTTAAAACAAATTTTACTTTTCGCTTTGTAATTTATTTCCACTGTTCTAATGTTGATAATACTCCTTAAAATGTAAAAAAAGTTCTTGGCTTAGTCGTACGCAGGGATGGGCTGGAGGGGGCTCGGGGGGGGGGGGCTCGCGCGAGCCCCTTGTTAAATTTCGACGAGGCCGGCGAGCCCCTTGTTAAGATAAGAAAATCATTCGTCTTAGATCAAATCATTACATAACTGCAATTTCTGTAGATGGTTAAATTTTAAAATAATTTGTCCCTTAATTTTTTCATTCAGCGTTGTAGGCTTACGTGTTGGACTACACGGGTTCGAGTCCCAGTACGAAGCAGCATTTTTTTGTGCGATTTATCTATTTTCTGTTCGAAGGCATGGGTGTTTGTAATGTCTTAAAATTGTCTCCCACTCTTACGATCCTTCAATTCAACTCGGTGCAATTATAAGTTAATCACTATTCCTGTCTTATCCTTATCATTCTATCCCTACTACTTACTCTCTTTGGAAAAGAGAGGTTAAGCGACTAAGTAACAAGTAGTTCTTAGCTTAAATACTTTCATTAGGAGGCTATATGCTTGACATTGGGAGCGGACAAAACATGGATAACATTTATCGAGCCCCTTGTTAAGATATTGGCAGCCCACCGCTGGTCGTACGTCTTATTATTATGTTAAAAACTATCAACATATTATTTGTTTTGTAAGTTAGTGAGTTTTGCGTGTTTATTGAGAAAACAGTACAAAATAATCCAAGTCAAATGAATTATATATATCGTAAGCTATTTATGATACATACAATGAAAATTCATCCATAAATAATATGAGTGAAACTCTAAAACATATAATGTAAGACAGTGTTTAATTTAGCTCAAAACAATGCGGGTAAAAACATATTATTTAAGACAGCTATTATCAATATATCGCCTATGGAAAGGAAAAATGACGTAACCCACAGTTTCTTCACAACAGCTTTTTTTCGACAATCATAATGTATACATACTTGATACACGTTCTATCAAAAAGATGTAAGCTTAAAATGCCAAATTAGTACCTTAATTTTTTACCTTTAAAGTTTGAAAAAAGAATGGTCTGGGAAAAATGTCTTAACAAAACATGTTTTTTTTTAATATTTAATTAATATAAATAGTCAATTAAAATCTAGTTTATCAGTCTTCTTGTACTTCAAGGTAGTCTATATTTCGTAATTAGTCTTTGACTCAAAATCAACAAAAAACGTGTCTCTCCTGTAAAATTTGTTATGTGTTGGTTACGTCCATTTCCCTTTCCACATTATATATGTAAGGCAAATTCTAAAACGTCCAATGTCTTGTAAGCTTTTAAGGCAGTGGTTTTAAGCCTTTTCGAAGTCACGGTGCATTCTTGGACATAAGAAAAAAAATGCGCAGCATCAAAATCAAAATATGTGGAAATATTGCAAATTAAACAGATTATATAGAAATTAAAAACAAAATGATAATATATTTAAATATATGGGAAATCTGTTACTAATATTATCCAAAACAAAATGTGATTTAATTGATGTGGAAATAAATTATTGTAATACCTGAATAACTGAACGTGGAATTTTTCATATTTAAGAAATATTAGGTCGAATATCTGATAAAGCTACCCTCAATTCTTCGACTAAATTCTTCTCGTTTTTGTTGAGAAACCGGTTACTATTTTACAATTTTTGCTGCTTTTATCCTTTTTTTTATTTGCACTTGCAATACTCTGGCGGTGAATCATTGATTGCTATGCGGTGCATCCAGTTGAGAATCATTGCTTTGTAGACAATCACACTGTTAATTCTAGGTAAAAATTGATATATTCAAAAAAATATAGCACATGTTTTTTTTACCAATTCCGTAATTTATTTAAGTATCTGGACCGATTTTGCTGATAGCGAGCATTTTAAACAGATGGCATGAAATGAGATGAGATCAGTTCAACATGTTTGCGATTAGCGAAAATTATTTGAAAATGTGAGACTAGTACAAAAAAATATGTTTTATTTGCATAAAATATAGAGCACTTGCGGTATTAGAATCCTGAACATCAAATGAAATCAAAAGAGTCATCTTTTGGAAATTTATCTAGCTTGTCTATCTTCAAAAGAATAGATTTTTTTAAATCCATGTCCGCTCTAAATTTGGAGCATATAGCCTCCTAATGGAGGTATCTCAACATAAGTTGTTTCTACGAGAACTGTTTGTTACTCAGTCGCTCAACTTCACTTTTTCCAAAGTGAGTAGTAGGGAAAGAAGGATAATGCTAGAACAGGACTAGTGGTTGGCTAATCACTATTGCTACACCCAGTTATTAAAGGAGCAGAAGGATGGGAAGAGAGGAAATGATGTGAATTGACATTACAAACACCCAGTCTTCGATCACAACTTTGAATTGAATAATTCTCAAATTCACTGTGATCTGACCGGGAATCGAGCCCAGACCTGCGTGATTGGCAGATCAAGCTCTAACCAACTGGGCCACAGCAGGCGACCAATATATTTTAAATAAATGGAGTTTTTCACAATATACAATTGCATTTATAGGGTGCTCGTCGGCCTTGAACGACATTTATAACTCTGCTTTTGCTTTCAATTGACCTATGCGATCCTGATAAAATAAATATTATGACTTAGGAAAATTAAATTTAAAAAAAACTGATTAAATATCATTAGAGGCAGGAAACATTTTGTTTCACGTATGTGTGGGCACATGTGAAACATTAAAACTCAATGCGGTACTCTGAAAGTTCAAAAAACATAGCTTTAATATTATGTAGATGAAAAATTAGAAAATCCTGTGGGCTGTGAGTTCCTGCTCCAGTTGTATCAAGAAAAAAAATACTTTTATCCATTACCCTGTAAAGAGTTTTCATTAGAAAAAAAGAAGGGACACTTAGTCGGAGTCAGAGTCTTGGAGTCGTGATGTTTTGACTTCTGGATGGAGTAGAAATCGTAAAAATATGGTGATTTCTTCTTTCATATCTTTTTTAAATTTTAGTCAAAAATCAGAGTGACGTTTTTTTTCATGAAAGTGTACGGCTTAATTTTCTTTCTGATTAATTGACATTTTGCACCGTTTACGTGTGGTGCTGACGTTTTTTCAATTTTACTTCAAATAAATAGCCCATTTCTTCATTTGCTCTCATTTTTAGTTATAGATATTCAACACACCTACAATGTCTGTTTTTTTTTATTTTATTTTATTTTATGGTGATTTAATTTCAATGATGCGCTTTGACATGATTTTGACGATCATTCGATTAAGAAACTTGGTAAGACTTTCAATTTAAACAGAAATATTTTTCGTTTGAATGGTCTATCAAATTGATAAAGAAGTCTCTACCCTCTCTTCATAAGATCCGTTGGAATTCCCATGCCAATCATGAAATGAAAGCTGTAAGTTCTCGACTCAACTCATACACGCAATTTAAAGACATTTTTATAAATCGGTTTATCGATTAGAAAACAAAAGCATTCATGTCTAGGGTGTTATATACCTTCCAGTCTATCCTCTAGAAAGAAATATTTTTTCAATTATAATTTCTCTACCAGAAAATTAGAATAGCTGAAATCAAATTTAACATACATGTCTATATCTAATGGTAAACAACATTTATTTATACAATTTTCAACGTTGTTTGTATTGAAAGGTAACTAGCTGTTGGCTTTAGTTATCAATTAAACTAAGCAAACCGGAGTTTTTTTTTACCATGTCCGCTCCCAATGTGGAGCATATGAACTCCTAATGGAGTTTATCTCCACATAAGTGTTTCTACGATAACTGCTTGATATTCAGTTGCTCAACCTCTCTTTTTCCAAAGAGAGTAGGAATAGAAGGATAGGGCTAGGACAGGACTAGTGGTTAGCTAGTCGCTTTCCATATACCCCGTTCATAGGATAGGATGGGAGGGGGAATTCAAGACGTCGCATACATCCATGCCTTCGAACAGAAATTCATAAAACGATTGAAAAATCAATTTACAAAACTGTCCGTACTGGGATTCAAGCCCGTGACCTCCGTAACTGAAGCCAACGACGTTGGCCACTCGACCAAACAGTTTTTGAAACTTAATTTTAGACAAATTTCAAGTGCACTTATGTTGAACAAAAAATACGTATCCATTAGTATATGACTATATGTTTGTATTCAAAAGTAGAAAATCGTGTATTTTATGGTTAAGATACCTTATTTGTGGTCTGCTGGTTTTAAATTTAGGAATTTAGGAGTCCATGAGGTTTTTAAATTCGGCGACCGCTGCTCCACATCGAGAGCGGATATGGTTTAAAAAATGTCTATATCTACAAAGTATGATAAAGTTTCTTCCATTTTTCGTTCCAATAGATTCATCATTGATCGCATAATTGAATTGCGGAGTTTGACCAGTGAACGGCAAATGCCAATTTACTAATAAATGAATTAATTAATTCAGCTTGTTTGTATAAGAATGACGCTATCAGAATGACGGTTACAAAAATTGTGAGATGCCAAGTGTCTTTCTCTCGACTCACTGTTATCAAATTTAGTTCGAGGTGAAATTGCATAACGAAATCTAAGCCAAAACTTACTGATAATATTTAGTATGTACGGTACATTATTTATCGACGGATTCCAGTTATAATTTGTCGTAACTAACTGATCGTGCATTTACATAATAATCTTATCAATGCGCTGTTATCAATAGACGTAAAATATTTATTTAAAAGGCGAGTTTTTAGTAAGATATTTTTTTTTACCATATACGTTTTGAAAAACACTGCAAGCGATTTTTAGTAGGCCCCTAGCTAAAAAATCATAAAAATGCTATTGAAAAATAGTAATAATTACTTACAGGGTAAATTTTTCCCCGTTTATCACTTTATCTATGGCGCAAAACACACACTCTCACTGTGTGCACATAGTTTTTTTTTTTAATCCATGTTCGCTCCCAATGTGAAGCATATGGCCTCCTAACCGTTTTTTTTTTCTATAAAAACTGCTTGTTACTCAGTTGCTCAAACTTTTTTTTCGAAGAGAATAGAGATAGAGAGGATATGGCTAGGACGGGACTAGTGGTTGGTTAATCATTTTCACTACATCCTGTATTTTTAGGATTGAAATGGGTGGGTGGCGGGAACTCGTTCAAACAGAAATCGATAAATGCATTGAAAAGATGCTGTTCGTACTGGGGTTTGAGGTCCGGCATGTAAGCTAACGAAGATGTTGAGCGAATGTTAACAGGTGTCACCTGATAATATTTATTAGTTAGACATTGTCAAAAATCGTAATGAATGAAGATACTTTTACAGTGTCAATTGAGAATAGTGTGAAGTATCGATAAAAGTAAAAAAAAAACTTTTTATTAGAGTTCGTTTTTAAGCACCTTGATTCCTCGTTTTCTCGCCATTTGCGTATAAATTTTGCATTCCCAATTAATTTGTATATATTTAGTACCCGCTCCTAAGTTTTTTCTTCCCGTAATTCGTGTCTGATATATTCAAATTAAGTATTTACATTTTTAGATTAATAAGACTATGTTACAAACATAGAAGACGTACACAACCAAACTTTCAACTTTTTTTTTTTTTTTTTTTTTTTTCGATAAACTTTTTTCCTGTCTGCATCACTCCGAAGACGATGTCTCCTCAATGATACAGTTAAGATACATGTTAAGATAAAGGCAATTTTATAGGTAACAATAATAATTAGAAATATAAAGAGATACTAATAAAGGTTAATTAAATAATTAAATAATAAACACGGAAAAAAAAATAATTAAATAATAATAAGCAAGAATGATAGTTAATGGCACTAATGAGACAACTTTTAATTTTGAAACAGATATAATATGATTAAGGATTGAATGGTGAGGGGCAGGTAAGGTAAACTTTTTCTCCAAAAGAAGTAGCAAATTTCTTGAAGTGAGCGAAATTTTCTGGAGATGAAACTAGATCTGGATGCCCGATAGGACCATCACGGTTATTTCTACATAACGAAAACAATATACTTCTTTCAACAGACATAATCCTTCAACTACATTGTTGTAGGTAGCGAATGAGTTTTATATGAACAACACACAAATAATAAATAACCTACGTTCACAATATATATTTTTCGTCAGCCCCTTCAAACATGTAAAACAAAATTCGATTACAATTTCACATTTGATCTGTTTCTACACATCACTAGAACTTTCAACTGATAATATTGAACATGCTAAAAGAAATGTATTATCTTTTAGTAAATGTCATACTGTTAAATCAAGGCGGTCTACAAATATAAATAGTGTAATTTAGAAACGGTTGTGACAAATTTAATTAAATATGATTGAATATTCAGTTATTTCGGGCATATAGTGGAGTGGTTATAGTCGCTGACTTTAGTTGCGTAAGTCATGGATTTCATTACATGTACGGACTAAGGATTATTTGTCGAAACAACCCGAGAATATATTTCCGAGAATATATTATACCTGTCTTCGTTCCCGGGAAATTTGAATAAAAAACTCAAGACTAGATACTTTTAATTCTTAAGCTCTTATAAAATAGATGTTATTTATTTAATAAACATATAGTTTGAAATACTTAATACCTTAAGAACTTTTGTATATTTCGAAAGGCATTAAGAAAAAATAAAAAAACTTTCAAAACTTACTTGCACATATTATTATTAAGCGACGTAAAAACAAACTGTGAATATCGAGAGCTTATTATCTTGCGTATTATGTGTATTAATCTATTTATCCTTTTATAAAAATGTGATGTCAATCTGACAATCTGACAATTTGGATCTTCTTACCAGAAGAAGATCTAGATAGGAAGTCCGGCTACAAAATAACCCCCTTAAATGAGACACCAAACTACTGGTACAGAAAAGTTCATAGATTAATATTATTAAGTGACAAAGTCATAGATACTGTCGTATAAAATTCAGAGCTGTGGAGTCGGAGTCGGAAAAACCGAAGCAAAATAATTTAAAGATATTGAAAATTTATTAGTCCATTCATTCATATTGATTGGTGAAATCTACTAGAATCTTTTCTAGTAACAGAAATAATCTGATGGTATACAGATATGTTAGTTAAACAGAAATGATTGAAAAAAACAATTCATAGTCGAACTCGGACTCGGAGTCGTCTTTTTTACCCGACTCCACAGCCCTGAAAAAATTAAAGGGATGGGAAAGCAGCGGTGGGTGGAGGAGGGCAAATAAGTTCAACCATTTTGATGTTTCTTTAATGTGTGCAACTCGTTAACGTCTAGATCAGAGGTGAGGAACCTTTTTTTCTCTAAAGGCCGCATTCATTTTTCTGATTCGACATAATGCCGCAGTAACACCGAGAAATTTTAAATACTCAATTCGCTATACTTTTTCCCCAGATGTCTTCAAACCTCGTTTTTTTTTAGCTCACCGAGGAATTTGAAATCCTCAATTCGCTATACTTTTCCCCTGATATCTCCAAATCTCGTTTTTCTAGAATTGGCACCAGAGTGGCCAAAAGGCCGCGGGTTCCCCACCACTGGTCTAGATCTTTTATGTTACTTACAAAACGATTTTAGTTGGGCATCGCTGCTTTAGACTCGTTTATCACACAGTAGAGCTTTTGACATGAAAAGGTTTTCTATGTTTACTGTTGGGTGAAAGTTTCAGCAGCGTAGCAAGGGGGGTGCGGTAGGGGCGGAACATTTTTAGGGGCGGGATATTAAAAAATAAATACAATATTTTACGAGAAATGATATTTATACGTAAAAAAAAATAAGCCGCCTGCGGTAAAAACTCCACATTCATAGTTCATAAATAGTTGAAGTGATTTTAAAAAAAAATTAGGGAACATATTGGGGGCGGCAAATTCGAGGATCGCCCCGGGCGGCAGGACCCTTTCCTACTCCACCGGCTGGTTTTATACCTCGAATACTTCACATGACCTTAGATTTATAATAATCTTAGAAATATTATATATACTTTTTTTTACTTAACCAATTATAAATTATCTTGTAATGTCACCTGAAGATAAATGTTTTTCACAAAGACAATAAAACTCAAAATGTACTGTATTTCTTCACAATTTTCTATTCAGTTAAATGCGGACTCTTCAATATTGCGGAAATTCAATATCATACTATAATTAAGTATTGTATTTGATATAAATTAGCATTAATTTATACAAGTTTTCACGATATTGTTTATTTACATTTAAAATTAAAATAAGTATTAGTTTAATATAATTTAAGATTTCGACTGAAGGTGCTTGGTGGAATTTCAATATTAAATTTGAATCATTCAAATTATGTACACTCCCACAGATTTTGTCACTAAAGACCCGGGTTTCGCCTTTCGCCTTCAGTTCAAGTTCATCCGTGCGCTTGAATGCCTGAAGATGCCGAAAGGCGAAACCCGAAACATAATTTGAATGATTCAAAATTAGTTTAATACATAAAAAATATATTGCTTATAATATTAATTAAAAAAACGTCGGATTAATACAAAATGTATTTAAAAAAAAAGGAATTATGCAAGCAGTTTTAACAAAAACGCATCTCAATGAATGAGAAAAATTTACATAAAATTAAAGTAATAATAATTTGAAATATACAAATGTTTGTATGTATTTTCAATGAAACATTCAGAATGATTAAGTGTGTATTTATTTAATTAACCTGTGCATTGTTAATAAATTGAATTTCAATTTAATATAACAGTGTAAAATTTGTTCTGTTATAAAACATGAAATCGGTTTTTTTTTCAATCCATGCCCGCTCTAAATTTTTCCTTATCGACTCAAAAATGACTAGTGTTAAACTAGTCGCTCTCGATACGCTCGATTTTAGGATAGGATGGGTGGAAGGGAATTCATAACAACATATACATCCATGACTTTGGACAGAAATGTATGTTATTATTTAATTCATAAATACTGTTCGTACTGTAAATCCGAACCGTACCTTAGTAGTCGTAGCCAACGACGTTGACCACTCGACTACGCAGCCAAATAAAACTGGCAGCAGAAATATACCTTTTTTTGCACGGGAAATACACTCCGAGGACCAGAGTGAAAAAACTATGTAGTAACCACGTATAAATGGGGGATCGGCATAATAACTTTGAATAAATTAATTTCAATTTCTAAAACTTATTTTAAGTTTTATTTATGCGTTGGATAGTATTTTGAAAAGTTAAAAATAAATAGATCAAACACTTTATTTGAATATATATTTCGATGTAACCAAGTTTAAAAAAATACTCTATTCATTTTATTAGACCGTGTCTATTTAAAAAAATCTAGACCAGGCGTGGGGAACCTGCGGCCTTTTGGCTACTCTGGTGCAAACATTTAGCTAATTCTCTAATTCTGTCAATTTTTGTAATTTCATAAATTATTGGGATTTCCGATGTCAAAATCCTTGAAAGACCTAAAACAAAAGGTCCCACACTGGTGATTTTGGGAAATCAGCAAATTTCTGGGCCTTAAAAAATGGCATAAAATTGTTTCCGGCCAAAAGTTCCCTAGTCAATATTTACTGCGGCTTTCATGTTGAATCAGAAATATTAATGCGGCCTTTAGAGAAGAAAAGGTTCCGCACCCTTGATCTAGACCATAAGATGTTGAATATTATTAGTACCACATTTTTTTTATTTTAAATAATTCTAAAAAATAACTGTTAGGCAATTCATGTTTGTGAATCTATTTATAAGGATTACTCTTGAAGTGTATGTATATCTGAGATGTGTTTTTTTATTTCAATTACTTTGCGTGCTGTATAAATATAAAAAAATGGTTAGAATTAGATATTTTAATTCTGATAATATTCTTTTTTGTTTGAAACAGAGTATACACTATTTCAACGATTTATTCCATAATTATAATATTATGGCAACACTGCATCCAACTGTCATATTAGCACAGGGATCGGCAGATTTTCAAGTGAGAAAACCCAAGTTGTTAAGGAAACATGATAGCAAATGAATCAAAGAGCCATAAATATGCAATATATATATTAAATATATATATTTACGTAAACAATGTTATATGTTAAATAGTCGAAGGCTAAAGAGCTACATGTCGCTCGCGAGCTGCAATTTGTCTACCCATGCCTTATAATATTTCAAAAAGTACTGTTTTTAGTATTTTTCATAAAAAAATAAGTTTAATGACATCTCATCCTTACGGAATTTTAATTAACAAAGACATTAAGAATGAGGCCTTGGACTACTTAAGATTGGACAGCACTAAGCTAGATAATAAAGCTCATATAAAGCTTGAAAAATAATTGTGGGCATCTTTGTCAAAATCGACTATTTCAATTTTTGTAGTTTTGCAGGATTTTCTATTACGAAAATTTAATATTTATTAATTGTTATAGGTAATACAAGTGTTTTTATGGCCTAGAACAAATTGGACGAATATAATTTATATATTAAAAAAAAAACATTTTTTTTTTGTTTCCAGAAAATGGTCAATTAGTTCTTTATAAAAAAACATTCACGATTTCAAAATGTAAAATCACATACGATTCGATGGATTTGGCGAACAATGTCAATCGATACCTAAGCCCGACAATTATAGTATTAAAAATTATTGTAGAAAAACACCTTCTTCAAATTATTCATTTTTAATTATATTTAAATTATCAAAAGAATTTTCCAAGATATCGACTCGTAAATAGGCAGAAAATCGTAACCGACAAATTATAAATTTTATAGGGGAAGGTTGTTTTTATTAAGTTCGAAAAAGAATTTCTTAAATGTGGTTAGTAAATAGTAATATACTAATATATGCTCAATGCCTATCCTGGTAGTCTAAAAAAAAAACTGACTACTTTCAGTTTTCTAGATCAATACTTTTCAAAAAAAATCATACCACGGCCCCCCAAATCTGAAAAAAATAATCCGGAAAATAAATCGGTTCATAGAAACAGGCTCCACAAATATTATGTCAAATTAAAAAAAAATAGTTAAAAATTAACAAAGACCAAGAACGCATTATCTTATGAACTCCATATAAATGAAACATTAATATTTCACAATGATTTTTAATAACCAAGTACTCGTAATCCTTTTTTTGCATGGCTTATTTATTTTAGAAATAACACGGTCGAAATAATATAATGGAACCTATTACTCATTTATCTAAATTCACTTAACCTTTTTTACACGATTTTAAGGCTGTTTTACATAGAACGTACATATGTTCTGTATTAAAAAGGATTGAGCGCACTTTAAATCATTTTTTTCTTTGCGGCCCGAACCCACGATAATTTGTTTTATGCGGCCCGCTAGAAGGTAAAGGTTGTGCATCACTGATCTATTGTCTCATAGTCATAGTGAATAATTTTTGTTACCTTTGATTTTTTACAATTATTTTTTAAATAAAATTAAGACACAATAAGAAATAATGTTTTTTTTTGATACCATATTTTTTTAATTTAGTATATTTTTTACGAGGTATCGCATGGAACGTATCTGCCGTGTAAATGGAAGGTTCAGTGAATATGGTATAGATTAGCATCGAACGCGTCAAAAAGTTCTTTTGAAATAAATTGTGTTAAAATAAAAATAATAAAAGATTTTTAGTACTTTTTCCACATACAATTTATTTGGCCAGGACCCAGTTGATAATGCTCGCGATGAGCGAAACTGATCAAACAAATTTTATGTGGAAAAAGTACTAATTTTTTTAAATTATTTTTATTATAATGCCATTCCACCAAGTATTTACAGTGAACACCTTAAAAGTGATAAATTGTGTTATTAAAATTTTTCATTGTTTCAGAAACTTGTCAGCATTTTATGTAAAGATTATCTTAAATATAACTAAACAAGGACGCCAGTAAAATAATTTCGAAAACAATACAAAACACATTCAAATAATGCAGCGTTATTTAGTTCATTGTGTTTGTAATATGCACACAAATAACCAATGACGAAATTTCATGTGCGTGGTTGAGGAAAAACCCATACAAATTACGCATTGTACACCGTCGTAACACCCATTGTTTGTCCGAGTCGGAAGCATGTACATATTCTTCAAACTTCATTACTGAATTGCTTGTTATATGGAGGTTAATAAAAAAGAAATTATTGGCATGAATCCAACAGAAATGAATAGTCTAACGAAAATGATATGAAAGCTTTGCATGAATAATGTTTTTTTACCATGTCCTCTATTAATGTGGGTCGTATAGATTCTTAATGGAGTTTAACTCAACCCAAAAGTTTTTACGAGAACTGCTTGTTACTCAGTTGCCCAAGCTCTCTTTTTTTACAAAGAGAGTAAAGATAGAAGGATGAGACTAAGATAGGACGCCAATTTTTTTAATTAATTCTGGATTCACTTAAACCCTAATCATATATGATTAAGGTTTAAGTGAATCCACAATCAAATAAAAATATTACTTAGCTTAGATATATATATGTATTTTTTATATGCACATATAAAAACACTTATTTTGTATATTATTTGATATCTTTTTCAAATCAACTGGTAATTAAGCCCACGCATTGCAGTTGGTTGGTCGTGTTTTCATCGAGTAAACTTCTGCGACACTTCGTTTTTACTATATTTAATTTTGAAAAACAGCGATATGTAGTCGCAAATGCTGCTGTAATGCGCATTGGCATTCGTTTTAATTTTGGAAATTTATCTTCAAGGATATATTTCAGGGCGGTGGAGTCGTGTAAAAAAAAGACGACTCCGACCATTGGCGGATCCAAGGGGGGGGGGGCATGGGGGCCATGCCCCCTCCTTGGGAGAATTTATTTTCCATTTTTATAATTTATTAAAACTTTATTTTGAAATGGGCTCTTTAATTGTTTAGTTTACTATGTTTTATAGAATACATACTTACTTAATTATGTATTGACTATTTTTATATACACCCAATCTTTTTTTACGCGATACATTGGAGGAAGGTGGCGCGTAAAAAAACCTCAGTTTCAAATGATTTGATAAATCGGTTCCAAAAATCAAAATATCGCGTAAAAAAGTATCAAAAATGTATGAAAAAAAAAAATTGTTCCTCAAATTAGCGCAAAAAATATTTTTTTACGGTGCCGTCCAAAAAAATCACGTAATTTCAAAATCGCGCAAAAAAAATCGCATAAAAAAAGGCTTTCATCTGTTTTTTATGTATTATTTATGTATCATGCTTATTTTCAAATTGAATGGCCCCCTCCTGGGACAATTTCTGGATCCGCCACTGACTCCGACTCCAGCTTTAAAATAATTAACGACTCCAACTCCGAGGAAATTTTTCAATAATTTCATTTTAACTTATATATATGTATACCATCAGATCATCTTTAGTCAGCCAAGCATGAAATGTCAACACTTTGGACTATTTTGTTTGAATACACATCATTAAATATATTTTTCAAAAAAAAATTGAGCCGCTCATTTTTCACGACTCCGATTCCGACTCCACAGGTCTGATATATTTATGATAAAACTTAAACGTATTCCTTTCGAACGAGCACTTTAACGATATACCTGATTGCAGTTCTATCAGCTTCTTTTGAAAATTTGGAGGCGTTGTTTCCACCTCCACGTTAAATGGAGTTAGGAGCTTTTTGTATAGAATGAATATCAAAATTCAAAATATAATAGCTAAAAATTTCAATTGTGCCTCAAAAAGTATTTAATTGGGCCGCAGGTTGACCATGCCTAACTTAAACAATGTAAATGTTCGATGTATTATTAAAATACAGAAACATTTTTAGTTACAAATGATTTTTTTTCATATAGTTAGTTGGATATTTTGTTATCTATAGTAAATTAATTTTGTAATTTAATATAAATAAAATGAATGATTTATATAGGTATAGTTTTTTTGACACTTTTATTTTGGACTTGTGCGTAAATTAAATAAATATGCAAGTCAGCTAACTTAATTTTCATTTTCAAATTATTAATAATTTATTAGAAATTATTTTGATTACATACGTTTTAAATATATTACACCAATTTAGGAACTATATTTTTATACAATTTCTCAAAAAAATGAGCTTACTGCACCCTCCTTCACAAACTATTTACATAATCAATGAAAAAAATACTACGTCTAGCAACAAATTTGTTGTCTTGTATCCATAATATATATTATATAACGATCAATTCCTGACAAAAAAACATTCTTACTTTCTGAATTAATACTTTCAGTATTCGTAAGGAGTCTTCTTTATTGTTTTCCACATTCAACGCTTTCGTCTGACGTAATCTTCATTAATGCAGTGCTTAAGCAAGGGATATAAAAAATATTGTATGTACCAACTTTTCATCCTAGAAATATAAATAACATGAAAATTGAAAACCCAACTTGTAGGTTTCATATATGAGCCTTCTAGAGGTGAAGTGAGCTAACTAGTAAAATTTGAAAACTTTTTTCTTTGACTTTTACAGACAGTCACGTCTTTATTTGGTGTTTTGGTGTATTACATATTTTTTATTTTACGGGCATAATACTATTGCAAATTGTATTTACTGAAGTTACTTCGCTTTTACGATACTTTAAGACGTGTAGAATATTACAACGCATCTAACTTTTTTGTTTATGACATACCACTTGGCTCACTTCAACTCTAATGGGCCCATATGTAGTTTGAATTGTTCAATATGGGTAGGAAAAAAGGTGAGACAAATATATCAATATTTTTGCGCTAATGATTTTTTTTCAGCCATTTCTACTGGTTTAATTGTATATCTGTAGATCAGTGATCGACAACCTTTTGTGGGACTGGGTAAAAAAAATCAATATTGAGAAAAATATGTTTACCATTTGAAAAAAACATTATTTTTCATAAAATAAAACATATGTCTTTATATAAATAATACGATTACTTGTATATGTACATATGTATGTGTAAATCTTTTATTAGTGGTTTCCTTGATTTTGAATTATTTTTTTATTTTTCAAATATGTAGTTAATTTACATTTCTTGGCGGGTAACTCAAAATGTTTCAGTGGGTATTTTAATTACCCGTGGGTAGTATGTTGCCGACCACTGCTGTAGATCATGGTAGATTATGTTTTTTAACCACAATACCATTTTTTTTCTTTTATATTGATATACGAGAATCTACACCGTATGTACAATTACATACATACGTACAAATTATAGAAAATGTCTGAGTAATTGTATGTACTATAACGATTTTTTTTAAACATATTTTCCATTTTTGTATTTGCTATATGTCTCGATTTACGCGAAATTTCTCGTAACCTATCTACCGCGCAAATCGAGGTATTGATGTGCAATATTTTTTCCTATCAACTCAGATTCATGTTCAGTTTCTTGGAATCGGCCGGTATCGATTCGTTCAAACAACTTCAAAATTCGGTACCTATCGATTAGAGGTCTGCACGGGCCCGGGCCTGGCCCGCGGGTTCTTACCCGACCCGGACCCAGGTTCGGGCGGGTAAGCGCAATTGAGAGTCGGGCTCGGGCCGGGCCGGGCTTTGGAATTTGGGATATAATCTGGGGAAAAATATAGCAAATTGAGGATTTCAAATACCTCGGTGAGATAAAAAAAAAAAGGACTTTCGGAGATAATCTGGGGAAAAGTATAGCAAATCGAGGATTTTAAATTCCTCGGTGAGCTAAAAAAAAAAAGGACTTTCGGAGATAATCTGGGGAAAAATATAGCAAATTGAGAATTTCAAATAAGGAGTTTCGGGCCTCGGGTCGGGTTCGGGTAACAAGTGCGGTATTAGACTCGGGCCCGGGCCGGGTCAGGCGTGAGATTTTTGGGCTCGGACCGGGTAGTTTTGTAAAATTTTGGCCCGTGCAGACCTCTACTATCGATACAAAAAGTTGGTTATCATAAAAAAATAAATTACTGCATTTAAAGGTGTGACCGGAATGTGCCTCGGGTATATATATCTATCTCTTGTGAGTTACATCACTTCTTGCTTGCGTTTTTTTATTGTTTGCAGTCGAAACTTTGCATGGGGTGTAACTGATAACAGATTATTAATGACTATGTATAAAATAAGTTTATCTTTAAGAATAGCGTCGTGAAGCATTTGACGTTTAATCGAAATTACCGCTAACACAGAAATCATTCGTGAATTATTTGTTTTAATTAATTATACAAAAATCTAAGAAGCGTTATGATCTTTGATTACTGTCAGATTCTATATCAAATTGTCTTATATATTGTCGAAATCGTTAATATTGGAAGCTATGTGTAACTACTTATACATCTTAGTTAAGATACGATCGAATATACATTTGTTTTTTTCATTTATTCTGACAGTAATCAAAGATCATAACGCTTCTTAGATTTGTATAATTAATTAAAACAAACAATTCACGAACGATTTCTGTGTTGGCGGCAATTTCGATTAAACGTCAAATGCTTGATGACGCTATTCTTAAAGATAACCTAAAATAATACCTCGATGAACTATTGTTTTAAATTTAAAAATATATGATGATTTTTTTGTTTATTAGTTGTCGCATAATTATTTTTTTCCAATGAAACCAATGGTCTTATAATAATTAAACTTTCGAAATTCTCATCAACAATATGTAATAAAATATGTCAGACGTGAGACGCGACTCCCAATATGTTTTGATAAATATATTTTTTATACTTAACAAAGCAATTAAAATTTGTGTTGAAATGTTATTAAATTTTAATTTGTAAATTTATTACTACGTCAGAACGAGACAATGGTGTGGCTATTTTTGACCTCTTGTATGCTTTATGTACAACAGTGGTGGATAACCCCACTAGTGCACGAGCCCCCCACTAAGAACCTCCGAATATCAGGACCTCAAAAGTAGTATTATGTAACCTAGAGATTGAAGACTGGTGTTCCATGGAACCTGTGGAACCATGGAGAAAGTGTTTTGCAAACCACTACATAACACGAAAACAACCCGTGAAATGTTTAATTTTTCGTGACAATTAGCTTAATAGTGATTATAAAAATTTAATTGATTCAATTAGTGATTCTTATTTCAAACAAAAATACAAAAATCAGCCATTAAATGACTGAAGGAGTTTTTCAGAAGAGTCCCCTAATATGTTAAAACAAGGTATTATTGTTTTACTTCCCTTTTCTACAACCTATTAAAGCGAAGCGGAATTTTGTTATTATACTGCAACAAAGTCAAAGTGCAGGAACGACGCCACACCATATACTATATGAATCCAATTAACCAATACTGTGTCTGAATCAAAATATTTGCGATTCAAGGACTCAAAATCATCAGAGTCAATAAAAACTTTATTTACTCATATTTGTATGCGATATGTTTTTAAAATAATTACTGTTTCAATAATATTTTTTTAAGTGTTACATTAAAATTTCTGCATTTTCAAAATGTTCCATTGCAGAAACAATTTGGGAAACTCTGATGTAGCCCATGAATTAAAAAATATATTTTAATATTATTCATTGTTTAGTTGACAAATAAAATTAAAATAAAACAAACAGTACATAATACATGAATTTATAAATATGTATATTTCAAACTTACAAAATCAAAAAATAAATAAGTAAAACCTATCCTATTTATTTTTTGACACGTAATTTTGCGATGATCTTATTTTGTACGAAAATGGGGCCTCCAAATTGTATTGAACCTGGGGCTGCCTAAGTGCTTAATCCACCACTGTTAATATTCCAATCTGGAAGTCCTGTAGTTTGAATGATTTTTGTTTTGTGATTGTCTTTGGCTTCCGTGACGGATCTTACAAGTTCAAGTTCTAATATAAACAGCATCCTTTTCAATCGATATACAGATTTCTGTTCGAAGGCATGTGTTCCTAATATCTAAAAAAATCTCTCCCATCGTTCCGATTCTAAAAAGAATAGCAGAACGATGAGAGATTTATCTAGCGACTAAGTAGCAGTTCTTACAGAAAAAGGTATTCAGGGGACAAATAATTGTATTTTATTCTACCGTTATCGTTTTCTATCGCTATAAAGCAGTGCTCCGCAACCGGTGTGCCGTAGGCCAAATACAGGTGTGTCGCGGTCAAATACATAATGAAAAAATATTTTGACCAAGAACTTCGGGTTGTGCTGTCAAATATCGAGCCGAATATAAAACTTTTGTGTTCATTGAAACAAGCGCAGGTATCATATTAATTATTTATTATTGTATAATAATTATTAAGATTGCATAAAAGTAAATATATTATAGTTTTATGTATGTATACTTTTCAAATAAAAAACAAAAATTGATTGTTAAATTTGTGTATCAATTTAATACCTATATATTTTTGCTTTTGGTGTGCCGCTGAATTCTACGAAGAATTTTGGTGTGTCGTAGGTGAGAAAAGGTTGCGGAGAACTGCTATAAAGCACAACTGGAATAGTTTTTATCATCAATACATTTGAGGAAGTTAATAAGGAAGGAAGCAAAGATGTTTCTATCCATGCCATCCTCTTCTCCATGCCAAAGCATAGCACTTATTATTAGCATTATTTGCTAATTTACTTTTTTGCCAACGTTATTGTATTACGTTAAATAAAGCATGAAATATATTTTTTTTGGGTGTACTGAAATTCTGAATTTATTAAATCAAATACCTAACTCAAAACTGATAAAAATTGCGATACGTGCTTCTAGAAAATTAACGACGATATGCTCCACATTGAAATCGGGCATGGATTAAAAAAAGTAATGCCTTAAATTTTTGCTTACTATTTGTATAAGAAAATAAAAAGAAAGTAACACAAAGCTTATGAAATATTTGACTTTGAATGTCTGTTTCGATAGTACTAGTTGCAATTTTTAGTGATTCCCCAGAGTAACCGTAAAATAGTTTGCTACTCATTTTACTTGGGGTATATTTTCTGGGATGAAAGACATTTCAGAAGAGTTTTTTTTTACGTTCATTATCTCAGTATCCATTTGTGTCTTCAATTATTTGATGAGACATTATTAAGTTTCTAGCTTTATTACTCCAATCTTTACTACCAATCCACCCTGTTTTCGATCAAGTGCAGTACACTTCTTCCAAGGTGTAGAACCAACCTGCCAGTGGGGATGCTACTGGAAAAAGCTTAACAGTGTTTAACAATATCGATCAATTTTTGTTTTTTAATCAAAAGAAAGAAACGTTTTTCCGATAAGCTAATTCTGAAAACGTTATCTAAGAGATAGAATGATCATTAATAATATTTTTTTATTATCTCTGAAAAGTGAAATTGGATGACGAGCTACAACTAGTGTGTAGTGAAGGATATGCGGGGGCGGCTCTAGGAAAATTTACCAACCACGACTCACCGTCAGCAATTAATCGCTTGCAGTTTACTGCTGCATTAAATGATTGATTATACGATTTTTAGCCTACAAATGATTCTTTGTTAGTATTGTCATGTGTTGTGAAACGTATTATTTAAAAAAAGTGTAAAAATAAGTTAGTGTATATTATACATTTCACTATTTTTTATATAACACAATTAGTGGTGGCAGAGATACCTTTATTTGTTTTTCCAACTATACATTTATTTTTATATTACAACACTTAACTAGAGCTACGATTCTAAAACATCAAATAATCCCCAAGAAGTATCTATCATTGATTTATCAATAGATATATGGATTCGTATAACAAGTCTTTAGCCAGTTAAGGTAGTGTTTCCCAACCTTATTAGCACCACGTCCCACTTCAACCCTTCAAAAATTTCCATGCCCACCCCAATCAAAATTTTATAGCTACAATAGGTACGAAAAAATTTGTAAAAATAATTGCTTAAAAAAAATGCACTACTTTTAATTTTACATTTATAAGTTAATATAATACATATGTACCTATATTATGGCACACGTAAAACGCAAAGAAAAATAACATTTAAAAAAGTACGAATTTTGAGCTTGATGTGAGTGGCAAAGTGTTTTTAGTCGAGGTACTTATTTGGTCAGTTTAATTGTAAATCTCCACGGTTTGTGATATCTATACGATCCCTTTTTTTAATAACAAATCATTTCAGCTCTAAAGCCGCATTCAACTAAATATGATGGGAATGACAACAGTAATTTGCGGGCTAAATTTGTCATAATTGTTAATTTGGTTTGTAGCAAATATTAACGATTTTTGCATTGCCCCCCGGTGGGGCGTATGCACAAAACACCGCATTAAGGTCTTTTACTTGCTTTTAAGTAAAATATATGCCTTAAAGCGAGAGAAAATGGAACGAGTATTTTCTCGTTTTAAAGCACACAAGGAAGTGTCAAGTGAAGTAAGTTTTCTAAAACGAGAAACAGATCTTACACACGTCTTTTACACTATTTTTTAGTTTTAAAACATACGCAACCACTTAATTGCATGTGAAATCGTCAGTGTGTACAGCCCGGTATTGAATTCATCCAAATTGAAAAAGTGGCGATAAATTTGTCCTTTATCTGAAATGCTGTGGATAGTGGAGGTAATGTAGGCTAAATTTTTGCCAGCTTCTTCTTTTATCATGATGGATCCCGTCGCCTGGAAGGTCGCTGATGACGATTCATGTTCCAAATGATGTACACAGGGGAGCTAACGACATGTTAGAGATAAAAAAGACAAGTGAGAGCAGTGGTGGTGCAGTATGTGGCAGCCATATGTTTCTAATAGGGAACAGAAATAACAACATAATACAGTTATAGTGTTTGTGACGTTTACGTATAAAGAATAATATTATTTTTTGTAATATTTAATAATGATCAGAACCGTTTTCGCTGATCACGCGTATTATCAATTAATAAAAACCTAAGTCCTGTATCGATTTAAATTTGTATCAATTGATGAAGCTAGTGATGGGAGAAATCGGTCATGATCTTCATTAAAAAAAGTAGAATTTGTACAAAAAAGAGTTTTATTTGTTATACTGTTCCTTCCCTAAGTAAATTAGCGAATGAATTGCAAACAGTTTTCATAGAACATTTTCTGTTACAATGATTAATAATAATAATGAATCAATATTTTCTATATTAAGGGCGAACGTGGCCGATAAAATATTCTACAATATTATATTTACAACAGAAAAATATTCAAAACTATACAAAAGACAAAGCAATCCATATTTTATAGCTGTTTGGTAAACGTCGTTGGCTCCGGTAGCAGTGCACGAGGGTTTAAATCCCAGTGCGTACAGTTTCATAAAAAAAATCTTTGAGTTTTAGAGTAATATCTAAACTACCCTACAGCAGATCCGACCCTTAAAACGATGCGTAGAGGGACGGATTAACTAACCGCTAGTCTTTTTCTAACTTTACTCTCTTACAAATAAAGAGGTTAAGCAACTGAACAGTTTTTGTTGACAAATTCCTGTGGAATTTGTCCACGCTAATCGCATCTGTTCCACGCATCTGTTCCACGCTAAGGAGCGAAAATGGTCTAAACAAAATGTACTATTGATAAATTTGAATCGTTCAAATTATGTACATTCACACAGATTTTGTCACTAACGACCCGGGTTTCGCCTTTCGGCATCTTCAGGCGTTCAAGTGCACGGATGAACTTGAACTGACGCTTAGTAAATGAACCTATCGTGTTTAAATAATAAATAAATGTACCACTAAGTTTAAAGCCACTGGGCGAAAAGAGTTAACCCATGGGAATGCCTACAGATTTGAATGGTGGATAATTTTAAGAATCATATTTATACTTTCGATGAATTCGGCGGTAACTTTGTAAAAGTTTATTTAAATATAAAATAAAATAAAATATCTTAGATTATTCCACGTATCGTGCTACAAACTGTGACACGTGTTTCGCCTCTTTCAGAGGCATCTTCGGACAGACTACTTTCACAAATGCTTGCTTAAGTATGAATGATTAACTATTTTATTTTATATTAATAATATTTATTTTTGTTTGTCTTTAATATTAAAATTCTAATATTGAAGTTCCACCAATCACCTTCAGTCTAAATCTTAAATTATAATACTATTGACAGATGAATTATTAAAATATTTTCAATTCATACAGTTTTTAGCTTTAAATGGGTACGCAATTTAATAACAAAACATGTACGTATGTATGTACATAGTATTTTTCTGATACATGTACGTGTCGTATCAACTACATATTATTTTAGAAACAAATACAAATCAAATACGTCATGGAAAATTTACCAATCACGAGCGTGCAAACAGCATTGCTTTTTACGACGTTGTCAGATTAGAAAATAAATATATTTTTTATGAAATAATTATTCTTCCTATTTTTAGCCGACCTCAAAAAGACCATACGTAATATTTAAGCGATATATTTTGTAAACGATTGATTTTAGTGAATACAGTTGAAAGCGATAAATGTTATAATTATGAATGGTTGTTTTACATTCTCTAATGCCCAATTTTTCAAGGACAGTAAAAAGTATAAATGAATAATAATTGATATCATCAGACAGCATTCTTAATTCAAATATAACTGACTTAAATGGGAAACATCTCGTCTTTCAAAATTGCATTAAATTTAAAATACTGGGTAGATATGTTCAACATGAGGGATGATTACGAATGACAATTAAAGAGATAGTATAACATAATATGGGGTATGATTATCCTGTCTAACAAACACTTTGCGTAACACTTCCCCTACAGTGCTAAAAAATACTTCCAATATGTTGCTGGCCCTTAAAGAACCAAGTGAAAACATGTTTTCTAAAAATGCACATCCTGGGTTTTTACCGTCCATCAAAGACGGTAAATGTTAAAACATGTTTTTCATTTGGTTCTTTAAGAACCAGCAATATATCAGGAGTATTTTTAGCACCTTAGGGAAGTGTAGGAATAGAAGAAAAGGGCTAGGACGGGACTAGTGGTTAGCTAATCGCTCTCGATACGCCCCGTTCATATGATAGGATGGGTGGGAGGGGGGAATTCACATACATCCATGCCTTTGAACAGAAATTCATAAATCGATTGACCTCTCTTTGGAAAAAGAGAGGTTGAACAACTGAGTAACAAGCAGGTCTCGTAGAAACACTACTGTTGAGATTAACTCCATTAGGAGTACATATGCTCCACATTGGGAGCGGACATGGACAAGGGAAGTGTTAAATAATTTTCCGATTGACCGATTTGCTGATAACCTTTCCTCGTAAATATAAACGCTGTAACAAAACTGCGGCTTAATCTGAGTTTTGTATAGATTTTGATCAGGGTGTTGGTACCAAATGAAAAAAAAATGTTTTTATTTAAAGTTTTCTTATTATTAATTTGAGGTAAAAATATATAAACGTACAAAACGAATTTTAATTGATCATTAATGATGCTGTGCATTCATAATAAATTAAGTATGTATATTATGTTGCAATTCTGCTTAGAAAAGCAGAAAGCAGGTACGTATCAGGGAGACAATATTTGACCATATGCCTGATCATTTTAAGAACTATTTTTTGTTTTGTTTGAATGTGTCAGAGCTATGTTCATTATAAATGATCGAGGGTATTTAAATAAAATATTAGCAGTGGCCTCCGATACTAAGTGGCGGCCCTCTCTCATAACTCATAATATACGAAAATTGCTCAAAATAACAGGAGCACAATTTTTTGTCATTTTATAAACGTTAAATATTTAAACTCTAATCTAAAGTAGCACTTTTTAAGATGCGAAATATCCTATAACACTATGAAAACTACTGATCGCCGATTTTTTTCTTTCTAACCTACCATTTTACTCATTAAAAAATATGAGCTTAGACATCGATAGTGATCTTTGGCAATGGTGTTAACTGTGCTTAAAGTAAATTGTAATGCTATTTTTTGATATATGGAGTAATGCATTTAGATTTTTTTGTCATATTTATCTTATAAATATCAGAAATTAATATTAATATTTAAAACCCCTTCATTTCTATCAATATATCGTTTTTTTCCCCTTTAAATGCTATGATACCATTTAAACTTGAATTGCTAACGACCTTTAAATAAAACTCGATTTAAAAAAAAAATGAAAACATATCTATACATATACATACGGTCGCTCGCGAGCTACCGGTAGCTCGCGTAGGATATTTTATCATATTTATAAAATTGCATATAAAATTGTATTATTGAACTTCGAAAATAAAAAAAATCGAATAAAGACATTGTTGACAAGAAGTGATTAAGAGTAAATATAGATGTACATCTTGATAATTACATTTGGATAGAAGTGACAAGGTACTCACCAAGAATTGAAAAAATTGTGGAGGAAAGTGAATGCCATTCTTTTCACTAATTATTTTTACTCGTTATTTTTACTTTTATTTTTATATTTATTTTTACTCACACTTGTTATTTTGTTTATAAATAAATAATTGATGTTTTATTAGAAAATCAGATGTTATAATTTATTTTAAGTAATATAATAATATTATATATGGTACGATAAGGGCCAATGATAAAAAACTATAAAGAAGGAATATGTATAGGTAGCTCACCAGATAATTTTAATTTCTGAAAGTAGCTCTCATCCTTATTGAGTTTGGAGACCACTGTCTTACGTAATAGCACTTATAGCGTTTAGCATTATTGATTATAATGAATTTTTTGACAACTTTGAACTAAATAATAAAATTAAGTTAAAATAAAAATTCTTCATTTATGTACGCAATCCATAAGAAACTTCTTTCATACAATAATTATAAAATACAATTTAAAATATAAAATAAACTGTGCTCCATTTTCCATGCAATGAAAAACTTCATTACGATATCTAATTCCCAACATTGTTATGTTTTTGCTCTTCGCCCGAATTGATTTGTTGAAAATATAATACCGTACATTTATTCAAGATTCATATATTGCATTGGTGTAACTGTTTTGAGATGTATATGGGCGGCGTTTTGTGTTATTGAACACGGGCGACCAGGCCACTCGGGGTGGACCTGGCTAAGATCAAATTGATGAAATAAACAAGTTTGACTGAATTACATAACACCCACGTTACCCACAATAAATTTACAGTGGGGAGGTTTTCATTGAGCACTGAATCGAAGACTGATGATAATAGTCAATATATCTACTGAAAAAAAATGAAAGCTTAAATTTTTAACTAGATCATTTTTAAGTATTGATGTTTCTATCAGGAAATTTATGACTTTTTACGCGTAGGTATGGGTTTATGTGATATTTCCGACCCTAAATAACTACTTTATTCATTCTTCAAAAACAGGGATGTTGACTTACAACTAGTCGTCATGGCGGATTTCTTTTAAATAAACTTTCCTAAAGATAGATGTTGACCGATCGACTACAACCGAGTCCATGTTAATATACCGAGAGTTGAAATACTCCATTGTGAAAGGTATTGCTATAACATATTATTAAAAACCATTGTATTATTCGATTCGTAATTCGATAGATTAACATATTATTTCGCAAGGGATTGTCATTTTATTACCCATTATTAGCATGCATTGAAAAAATTTGTAGAAATCCTAATCGTTGATAGCGTTTTATTGCAGAAATGTGGTAAAATAATTCTTAAAACAGAATTCTATGTGTGTCATAAAATTCCTTAATCTCGTAAGATTAAAATAATATATTTTGATAGATTAAAACCCTATCCTGAATTCATCAAATAATAATTCAAAAGTTATCATATTGAAAAGTTGCTACGAGCTTCAATAAAACAATATGGCGTCGTGTCAAATTGCCTTGAAACTCCTTTCAATATAAGTAAGTACCTACCGATAAAATTATTGTAATTCTGCTTTGCAGCTGCTAACCTTTTTGAGCCCCTTTCAGAAAAACTTTTTGAAATTCATACGCATACTGACATCTATGCACCGGAATTTAAAGCTTTACACGTCAAACATGCAAACAACAAAAAGTAGCATCCGTTTTATAAAATAAAAATGAAATATATGTACATTTTACTTAAATAATATACTTTATGTTATCATATTTATTTATATAAATATCCTGTTCTTTATTTGGTTACAAATTAAACTCGCCAACTATTTGAATCAATTATATTTTAAGCTATTTATCACACCATGTCTGAAAAAATATGTTTCAATGATCAGCGTAATAATGATACATCATCCACAATATATTAGTTATAATACGGATTAAGTATCATTTTTTACTAGAGTACAGACCTCATAAAGCTATAAAGAATGTTTTAATACATTAAATTTATTGTAAGTGTAAAAAAAATCATCATTATTTTGCATTCTAAAATTTGACAGCTGCTATGTAAAGTTCTAAATATATCCATAATGATATCTTTCATAGCAGATTGAGGACGTTGTAAATTATTATAAAACGCAACCTAGCCTTTCTAAATCTGACATTTACAATAATTTAGAATGGAGAATTTTATTGAATTCATTGTGTAAGACTCGATTGAGATGAGATATGCTTTAATGATAATATAGTTCACATTGCGATAAGGTTAATATAACGTTTGTAGATAATTTCTCGGATTATTATTATTTCTGATAATTAATGTCAACAATGTAATTCTGTTTTGTAATAATTGCGACGTTGCTCGATTTATTAAAACGACACGTGTTGCATTTTCAGTACAAAATACATAAATACTGTCATATCAACATCGTACAAATTAATAGGTTAATTAGGTTAAGAACATAAATTAATTATTTAAGAACAGTCAATTTATAATTGCTTAACGAATACGTACCCAAGAAACGTTGCTTTATTAATGATTTGACAATATTAAAACCCTTCATTATTGATATTCACTGGAATATGTTCAACGAATGTAAGAACTGTTTGTGGGACAATCAATGAGCCATCCTCTCTTTGTGGAAAAAAATACCTCAGACCATTTCCTTTTTTAACTTTGACACCTTCATAACTCTCTATGTGTTTGTAATGCAATATGTATATTAAATTAATTATCACGAGGAAAAACTTTCTGATTGAAATTATCTGTGTGAATTCAATAAATAGCTAGATCACAATTTTTTACGTGTAATTATAGAAAGAGATTCATATTTTTTTTTTTACATTAAAACCGCTATCCACTTTCTATGTGGACCATTTAGATCCAATGGTAGATTGTGAGTTAATCTCTGTATATATTATAAAAATTAAGACGACAAAATTAAAATATGCCTATTCCGCATTTCTTTGTCTCACTGGCAATACTTGGTGGAAAGGTGTTTTATTAAAAAATACAACACACTTTGTTTATATGATCAAGGGGGGGTCATGAGCGAACCCCCCCCCCTTGATCATGATTATCATTTGAAAATGCTCATCAACATAGTTAGTACAAAAGAGTGTTTTATTTTTTGAATATTACATAGATAAATTACAAAAAAAAAACAATAATTTTTATCGATTTCTGTTTGAAGGCATGGGTGTTTGTTATATCTAAAAAAAAATCCTCCCACCCTTCCAATCTTAAAATTAACGGGGCAAAGCGTGAGCGATTATTCAACCACTAGTCCTGTCCCCACCCTGACATTCTACCCTTACTCGTTTAGAAAAAAGAGAGGTTGAGCAACTGAGTAACGAGCAGTTCTCGTAAAAAAAACTTCAGTTGAGATACCTCCATTACGAAGCCATATGCGCCACATTGGTAACGGACATGGATTTGAAAAAAGTCTACAGTAAAAAAGTTTGACAAGAAGTATCTTTTCAAAAAAAGCACTGCACGATACAACCATTTACCAAACATCAGTTCAAGTTCATCCGTGGATTTGAATGCCTGAAGATGTTGAAAGGCAAACCCAGGTCGTCAGTGAGAAAACGTGTAAAAATGTACATAATTAGAACCAGTGGTGGCCAGTCAATGTGACATTGGATCAATGCACCCCTTTTATATGCAGGGGCAGTTATATTTCATGAAATAATATTCAATCACAAAATTGATACCATTCTATCATTTTAAATTTTTCATGTATTTATTGTAGTGCATACACAAGGGGTGCATTGATCCAATGCCACATTGACCGGCCGCCACCGATTAGAACTATTCAATGTAATTTGGGGGATATAATAAGCTTTAGATTCGGCTGTTATTTTGATTGCTTTTTTTAATTACAAAAAAAATATGTTATTAGACGCACGTTTGATATTTTTGGGCCATGACTTCAATTAAGTAATTGATTCAATTAGTTTTGCTTTCGTGATAAAAGATAAATTGAATAACACCTAAAAATCCTTGAAAATAAATTTATGAAACTTCCCGTAGTGGAATTCAAACACGTGAGTACCGTATCCGAAGCTGACTACGTTAACCACTCGGCTTAAGCTCCGGAAATTAAGCATTTATTTAAAATAAAAAAAATCCATCATCAAAATAGAGTATAAGCTACATGAGATCTTTTCTAAGGTATTCACTGTCAACTCTTTTTATATATACACTATATCTTTTATTAAAATCAGGTTTGGTTTCACACATCGCCAGCATTTCAAAATATAAATCTTTTTTTTTTTTTTACCATGTCCGCTCCCATTGTGGATCATATGCACTCCTAATGGAGTTTATCTCAACAGAAGTGTTTCTACGAGAACTGCTTGTTACTCAGTTGCCCAACCTCTCTTTTCCTCGTAGGAATAGAAGGATAGGGCTAGGACAGGACTAGTGGTTAGCTAGTCGCTCTCCATACGTTCATAGGATAGGATGGGAGGGGGAATTCAACACATCACATACAACCATGCCTTCGAGCAGAAATTCATAAATCGATTGAAAAATCAATTTATAAAACTGTCCGTACTGGGATTCGAACCAACCGAAGCCAACGACGTTGACCACTCGACCACACAGGCGGCGATAAATCAATACAATATATTAATTAATCTTTTTTCAGTTCTGACAAGTAATGTTAAATTTCTACAAGTATTTTACTTTTTCAACATTAGATATTTTTTCTTTAATTTATGTGAACCTTGGTTTTGAATAAGCTTACCAAATTAGAGAGTTAATCAAATCTTGGTGACACCAGACAGGCTACACCTTAGGTCTTCTTCAGACTGCAGTCTATTTAGAAATTGGTTTTTCGTTAATGTTAACTTTGAAAGCACAAGCTCACACATGTTTATTATTAAAAATAATGATAACTTAATAAAATAAAAAAATCAATAAGACTTAATATTGTCCCATTTTAAGTTATATCTGCTTCGATAAGGAGTGAAACTGAGAAATTTTAAAAGGACTAATTTTCGGATTCCCTTGTATTAATGTTTAATGTCACAAAAACAATATTGCTTTACAAATAAGTCTTTTTTACGTTAAGCCATTTAATGCTTTTTGTTCATTAAATTAGACTTTCATGAGTGGGTGCTTCATAAAATTATTTTCAAGGATTTCACGTAATTAATCATTCGAATGTCCTCATAAAAACATTTTAATGGTATACTAAAATTATTCATTCGCTAGCATAGAGATAGTATTCGTTTTCAAAGCTGCTCTCATTTTTAATAGCGCAGAAAACCAGTTATAATAAATATAATTTATTATAAATGTTAAAAAAGTTACTATGTATGCATTTAAAAAAACATAAAAATATTTTCAGACAACGACGTTCCGATTTTTTTTAGAAATTTTCTATTAATATATATATACAGTGGAACCCCGATCTACCGTTCTCGCATTGTTCGTTTTCCCGCATGGTTCGTTTATTTTTCATAGTCCCGGCCAAACACCCATAAGAACAATGTAAAATAATCCCGCATTAACCGTTCCCCGATTTACCGTTTTCCTCGATCTATCGTTCAAATATTTTGGTCCCGTCAAAAATATTATCCCGATTGACCGTTTTCGTTGACGTTTCGACGGATGGGAGGGAATTTTATGGATATCACAAACATCCATGCTTTCGAACAGAATTCGATAAATTTATTGAAAAGATGCTGTTCGTACTGGTATTGGAGCCCGTGAGGCACGTCACGACCAGTGGTGTAGTGGGGCCAGGTCGGCGATCTGGCACCTGAAAATAAGGAAGACGCCCCGCCACCTTTATGACTTGTAACTTAATTTTCAAGAACATACATATAATCAAAATCGTTTTTTTTATTGATTCAATTGTTAAAACTTGTTGTTTTTTAATTTCGGACGGATATAAGAAAAAACACAAAAAAATAGGGAAGAAATCAATGTCCGACCTGGTACCTATTTATTTACCACTTCACCACTAGTCACTATAGCCAACAACGTTTCCCACCGACAAATTATGGTATAAAAAAAATATTATCCACTTTACCCGCCAATGATTCATATTTTAAATCAGACATGCACAACCTTTACCTTCTAGCGAGCCGCATAAAACAAATTATCAAGGGTTCGGGCCGCAAAGAAAAAAATAATTTAAGGTACGCTGAATCCCCTTTTAAGCGGAGCATACCATCCATGTAAAACAGCCGTGCAAAAAATTGCATTATTTTGATCGTGTTATTTCGAAAACGTGAAAATAAATAAGCCATACGCAAAAAGGATTATGAGTACTTCTATTTATTGTGAAGTATTTAGATATACATGCTTTATTTACATGTAATTCAAAAGTTTCAGACAACAGACGAGTAACTCAAAGTCGATATTTCGATATTTCATATAAAAGAGCGTCATTAGAAAATATATCATTTTCAAAATAATAATATGACGAATGATTTTCAAAATAATAATATATCGACTTTGTAAAGGAAAAAGGACGTAACCCACAGTTTATTCAAAACAGGTTTTTTTTACGATAATCATAATTTATCAAACTTGATACGCGTTCTATCAAAAGGATGCAAGCTGCAAATGCCGAATTAGTATCTAAATTTAGCTTTTAAGTTTGAAAAAGATGACCTTGTTAAAAATTAAAACCAAGAAAAAAAACTGAAATAAAGGTTTTTGTAGACAATTTCTCTAATTAATATTAGATTATGTCAATTAAACACCAGTTTAGAAGTCTCCGTGCACTTCAAGGTTGTGTATAATTCATAATTTTCACATGGCCCAAAATCATCAAAACACGTTTTTTGCCCCTCGTGTAAAATTTGATATATGTGGTTACGTCCTTTTTCCTTTCCACAGTCGATATCATTATAGAACCTTAATCTATTTTCGCTCCTAATGTTGAGCATATGGCCTCCTAACGGAGGTATCTCAACAGATTTTTTCTATGGGAACTGTTTCGCAACAACTCTTTTTCAAAGAGAGTAGTAGGGATAGAAGGATAAGGCTAGGACAGGACTAGTGGTTAGCTAATCGCTCTCGATACACACACTAATACATATATAAAAACACTACGTGTTCCAACTGATCCTCGACCACGCAGCCAACAAACCAACTCTTAATAGCTTAAAAATATTTCAATACATCGCGCATCAATTTTATTTTGAAAAATGTAATTGTTTTAATTTCGTTGTTGGCTAATTTTCAATACCAAAATACTGATATTTTTGCATTAAAAAAACAGACTTCTAGGATCCTGGTTGTACCGGTATTGCAAATCCAAGCTAGTAGGATATGAAGGTTTTCTTTACCTCTGAAATGTGATGTGTGGGTTAATATTTTACAGAAACTTACAATCGAAGCGATACCTTATGATTCATGATGTCTTATTTTGGATTCCAGCATAAATTCAAAACGGTTGGAACATGAGATTGAAGTTCCGAAAATCTCAGCATTGAATATATTAACCCTGAAATTTTCTCATATTGCTTTATCACCGCGAGGGTTTATGTTATCGATAACATCGATTATATCGATTCAAAAAATAAGTCAATCCTGAAATCCCGGGATCACAAAAAGGCTCCGGGATTGGATACCCTTGTTTACAATACACATTGCAATAGTGTTATAACCACGTAAAATAAAAATATGCAATCCATCAAAACACCAAATAAAGACGTGATTGTAAAAAAAAAACGTTTTACCATTATACTAGTTGGCTCACTTCACCTCTCGAAGGCCCATATAACAAAGGTATCATTTAAAACAGTGATGCAAAAACCGCGGCCGTTTTTGAATTTTGTGGCGGCCCTCAAATGTTTTTCTCAGACATATTTTTTTCACGTAAAACACTTATTTAATAAATGTAAGCAAGCTTTTACATTCATGAAGGAGAATAATTCGGTTCATAGAAACAGGCTTACTGGTAAAAATTTGGATTTGATTGTGCGGCTTAATACTACAAACATTAAGTCAAATTATAATACAAAATAGTTTAAAATTAACAAAGACTAATATCACATAAACTTTTGAATTACATATAAATAAAGCATGTATATCTAAATACTTCACAATAAATAGAAGTACTCATAATCCTTTTTGCGCATGGTTTATTTATTTTCACGTTTTCGAAATAACACGATCAAAATAATGCAATTTTTTGCACGGCTGTTTTACATGGATGGTATGCTCCGCTTAAAACGACGTAATCTAATATTAATTAGAGAAATTGTCTACAAAAACCTTTATTTCAGTCTTTTTTCTTGGTTTTAATTTTTTACAAGGTCATCTTCTTCAAACTTAAAAGCTAAATTTAGATACTAATTCGGTATTTGCAGCTTGTATCCTTTTGATAGAACGTGTATCAAGTTTGATAGATTATGATTATCGTAAAAAAAAACCTGTTTTGAATAAACTGTGGGTTACGTCCTTTTTCCTTTCCAAAGTCGATATATTATTATTTTGAAAATTATATATTTTCTAATGACGCTCTTTTATATGAAATATCGAAATATCGACTTTGAGTTACTCGTCTGTAATGCGATCCCAATTTACCATGTTTTTTTTTCCTTAATTTAAACATAATTTGTAATACCGGTATTTAATATGCAGTATAGATATACCGGGTTTGCAATCCTTTGCCATAGCGTCGCTAAGTATCATACGATCGTGTGATTGTGGCAACCTTCTCTGAGAACCACTTTACTAGGCGTCAATGCGAGTCAAGGCGAAGGGTTAAAAATAAATAAAAAAACACGTTTGACAATTAGTTAAAAAAAAAAACATTTATTTTTCTACTCGTGGTATCTATATCAATGTTGGTGGCAAATGAAATATATCTTGTCAGAATAATTGTGGGGTTATAATGCAAAACGTACTATTTCCAAAACACGAACTTTTTAGTATAGTCAAATACTATAACGAATAACACAAACAAAATAACATTTGCATAAAAATATGATTTCCAATTTGAAGTCGACAGTGTTGTAGGCATTCTATATTAAAACTAATATGATCAGTCGATCTCTTAGGCTTGAATTATCCTATCTGTATACCTAACTCAATATCACTCATTTTGGAAATAGTACGTTTTGCATTATAGCCCCACAATTGCATTATAAACATATAAATGCATGTACAGTAAAACCCCCATTTACACTAAAGTTGTGACAGTGTAATTCGGAGTAGTGTAATTGAGGGAGTGAATCTCATACAAAATTAGGGATTTGGTTTTTTTCCGCAGAAAATGCAAAACTAAAATTTCCCTTTGTTTTGCAAAAAAAAATATGGACAAAATATTTAATTACTAAGTGATAAAATGCAAAGCGCGCCAAAATCAAACACATAGACAGTCGCCTGGCTATACTTGTATAGCCTGGCACGTGTTGAATACACAGACGATAGCCAAAATATTTGATAAATGTGAGAAAAATTTTGGTGACCAGTTTTTTTAAGCTCTTCAAATCTTCAAATCCCTATACTTTTTCCCCAAAATATCATCGTGACTGGTTTTTTTTTCGCTCTTCCAAATCCAAAATGCTATAGATTTTCAGGATTCGCTAGAAAAATCTTAATCCCGAAACCTCGGGATCGCAAAATTGAACGGAATTCCGGGATTATGGGATTCGGAAACCCGGGATTGGAGATCCTAGTGTGTACATGGTAAACAGGCATGCTTATCGCTCTCCCGAAAGCGTAAAAGCTATTTTTTGACAAATCAAAATTAATAGATATTAATAAAGTTGTCAAAAGTAAATTATGTTGTGAGGCAATAAATTTGTATTTTATGAAAGACAAATTAAAATATATACGTTTTCAGATATCTAAATTCACAAAAACAATCAAAATATTATACCTTTTGCTTGCAACTTTTCGGAATAGTGTTGACAGATTTACTGACGTCAATGCTGGGAGTTTTAAATTAAAAGCATTTTTTTTTTAAATATTTGTATTATTTTTAAATATTTGTAAGATGCCTAATACCGGGACGCCGAGAATGACTATTGAAAGAGTATTTCCTTGTTTGTGGAATGTTTATAAGCATATATAAAGTAACTAATATTAATATTATCTATATATTAATACTCGATAATGTCCGAATGATTGCATGATTGTCCGCGTTTTTCCCCTCCCCCTGCCCCTTCCTTCCCCCTCCCTCCACAACAACACCGCTGACGCAATATTTTTATTCATACTAAAGACATATTTTCCCAATACACTGTTTATTATTTGACGAAACAAATCAAGTCGCTGAAAAATTGAATTATCATACAAAAAAACGCCACGACCGTCGATCGAACCATCGCCTGTAGATTATGAGTTGAGATCGTTACCGCTCGGGCAAACACACAACTGTCAGAATTGATCTAATTTAAATATTATATATTAAGCACACATTTAAATTATTCTAAAAATTCCAAAATACGCATACTTCACATGCATACATAAACAGTTGAATTATTCCAAAAATTCAATAATTTACGAGGTCTATTTCTGCTAATAAGAAAAATAATTGTTAGCAAACTTAAACATTATTCCAAAAATTAAGTAATTTACAAGGACTATTTTTGCTACTATGAAAAATGGTTGTTAGCAAACTTAAACATTATACCAAAAATAAAATAATTTACGAAATTTCTGCTTCTAAGAAAAATGGTTGTTAGCAAACTTAAACATTGTTCCAAAAATTAAGTAATTTACAAGGACTATTTTTGCTACTATGAAAAATGGTTGTTAGCAAACTTAAACATTATTCCAAAAATTCAATAATTTACGAGGTCTATTTCTGCTAATAGGAAAAATAATTGTTAGCAAACTTAAACATTATTCCAAAAATTAAGTAATTTACAAGGACTATTTTTGCTACTATGAAAAATGGTTGTTAGCAAACTTAAACATTATTCCAAAAATTCAATAATTTACGAGGTCTATTTCTGCTAATAGGAAAAATAATTGTTAGCAAACTTAAACATTATTCCAAAAATTAAGTAATTTACAAGGACTATTTTTGCTACTATGAAAAATGGTTGTTAGCAAACTTAAACATTATACCAAAAATAAAATAATTTACGAAATTTCTGCTTCTAAGAAAAATGGTTGTTAGCAAACTTAAACATTGTTCCAAAAATTAAGTAATTTACAAGGACTATTTTTGCTACTATGAAAAATGGTTGTTAGCAAACTTAAACATTATTCCAAAAATTCAATAATTTACGAGGTCTATTTCTGCTAATAGGAAAAATAATTGTTAGCAAACTTAAACATTATTCCAAAAATTAAGTAATTTACAAGGACTATTTTTGCTACTATGAAAAATAATTGTTAGCAAACTTAAAAATTATACCAAAAATAAAATAATTTACGAAATTTCTGCTTCTAAGAAAAATGGTTGTTAGCAAACTTAAACATTATTCCAAAAATTCAATAATTTACGAGGTCTATTTCTGCTAATAGGAAAAATAATTGTTAGCAAACTTAAACATTGTTCCAAAAATTAAGTAATTTACAAGGACTATTTTTGCTACTATGAAAAATGGTTGTTAGCAAACTTAAACATTATTCCAAAAATTCAATAATTTACGAGGTCTATTTCTGCTAATAGGAAAAATAATTGTTAGCAAACTTAAACATTATTCCAAAAATTAAGTAATTTACAAGGACTATTTTTGCTACTATGAAAAATGGTTGTTAGCAAACTTAAACATTATTCCAAAAATTAAATAATTTACGAGGTCTATTTCTGCTAATAGGAAAAATAATTGTTAGCAAACTTAAACATTATACCAAAAATAAAATAATTTACGAAATTTCTGCTTCTAAGAAAAATGGTTGTTAGCAAACTTAAACATTGTTCCAAAAATTAAGTAATTTACAAGGACTATTTTTGCTACTATGAAAAATGGTTGTTAGCAAACTTAAACATTATTCCAAAAATTTAATAATTTACGAGGTCTATTTCTGCTAATAGGAAAAATAATTGTTAGCAAACTTAAACATTATTCCAAAAATTAAGTAATTTACAAGGACTATTTTTGCTACTATGAAAAATGGTTGTTAGCAAACTTAAACATTATACCAAAAATAAAATAATTTACGAAATTTCTGCTTCTAAGAAAAATGGTTGTTAGCAAACTTAAACATTGTTCCAAAAATTAAGTAATTTACAAGGACTATTTTTGCTACTATGAAAAATGGTTGTTAGCAAACTTAAACATTATTCCAAAAATTCAATAATTTACGAGGTCTATTTCTGCTAATAGGAAAAATAATTGTTAGCAAACTTAAACATTATTCCAAAAATTAAGTAATTTACAAGGACTATTTTTGCTACTATGAAAAATGGTTGTTAGCAAACTTAAACATTATACCAAAAATAAAATAATTTACGAAATTTCTGCTTCTAAGAAAAATGGTTGTTAGCAAACTTAAACATTGTTCCAAAAATTAAGTAATTTACAAGGACTATTTTTGCTACTATGAAAAATGGTTGTTAGCAAACTTAAACATTATTCCAAAAATTCAATAATTTACGAGGTCTATTTCTGCTAATAGGAAAAATAATTGTTAGCAAACTTAAACATTATTCCAAAAATTAAGTAATTTACAAGGACTATTTTTGCTACTATGAAAAATGGTTGTTAGCAAACTTAAACATTATACCAAAAATAAAATAATTTACGAAATTTCTGCTTCTAAGAAAAATGGTTGTTAGCAAACTTAAACATTGTTCCAAAAATTAAGTAATTTACAAGGACTATTTTTGCTACTATGAAAAATGGTTGTTAGCAAACTTAAATATTATACCAAAAATAAAATAATTTACGAAATTTCTGCTTCTAAGAAAAATGGTTGTTAGCAAACATAAACATTATTCCAAAGATTAAATAATTTACAAAATTTCTGCTTCTAGGAAAAATGATTGTTAGCAAACTTAAACATTATTCCAAAAATTCAATAACTTACGAAATTTCTGCTATTACGAAAAATAGTTGTTAGCAAACTAGAACATTATTCCAAAAATAAATAATTTACAATTTAAATACTGCAGGGCAGGGCTGTCGATATACGCCCCGAGATATTTCTTTTACTATCAGAATTTTTGGATTATTCAATAAATAGGTTAGTAATTTATTTTTCACGCCAGTAACTTTTCTGAATACTTAAAAATGCAACAAAAATCCCTCCGTTGAGGTCAACGGGCTTACAGTTAGTATTATATTATTTTAACAACCCTTGAGCATGAAAGCTTCAGTGGATTAAAAATAAGAAAGCTACTGATATCGTTGATCAGTAAAATTAAAAAAAAAAAATACTGAAACAAATTGTTCATTTTTATCTGCTATAGCAGTGGTTCCCAAAGTGGTTCATGTGGACCCCCAGGGGTCCGTAAGACCGCTGAAGGGGTCCGTGACAAATTAAAAATCATTTGGGGGCGCATGGACAACGTCAGGGGGTCCTCGGAAGAATAAATATTTTTAGAAAAGAGAGTTTGAGCGACTGACAAACAAACAGTTCTCGCAGAAAAACATCTGTTAATATACCTCCATGAGAAGGTCATATGCTCCACATTGGAAGCAGACATGGATAAAAAAATACCATACAAGGCATAAACATTATTATTTCACTTGGGGGTCCATGGTCAGGTTTTTGCTTTAAAAGGGGTCCATGAGCATAATAAGTTTGGGAATCACTGTGTCATATTTACTTATTCTCTATTATGTCAACAATATTAATAATATATAATGACGAAGATGGAGAATCATTAAATATATCACATTTAATACGTAAATTGTTTGTGTTCTTCCATATTTATTTTGTGTAGCTTTTCGGTTGATTCCTGAATATATGTTAGGTGAATACAGAACGCAAGTTTCCTCTATATAATTTTAGTAAATTTCACATAAACATTATTTAAACTTAATGGCTTCATTTATAAATATTTTAAGACATCCATTTTGCATGTATTTCCACCAATCGCTTAAAATATCATTTTTTTCTATCGAAACTATTAGAACACTGGAATTTTGATTATTAATATTGTATTCACCACCACAGCCATATTAATGCGGTTTTCACAAATAACGGATTATGTTGAACTGGAAGGGGATGAATTTTATGTAGTAGAGGTTTGAAAATAGGCAATTGATAAAATATACGTTAGAAGCCGAAAAATGCTGGATTTTAGATGTGAATGCCAAATCAAGTGCCTGGTCAATATTTATGATAATGTATAAGACTGCCATATCTCTAGTTCGTATTACATATTTGTAAGTTATACGAATTATTGCAGCATTGTACTCTCAAATATATAAAATAGTAATACCATAATCAAAGTACATCTAATCCTTTTTTAAGCTATATATTGGGTACAGAAAGTGGCGAGAAAAAAAACTTAATTTTCATATAATTTGATAATTCGGTTGAAACCGCGTAAAAAAGTATCATAAATGTATGAACAAAACGTAACGGTGCCGTCCAAAAAATCGCGCAAAAATAAATGGCGTAAAAAATGGATTGGGTGTGTGTCTATGTTCACTTTATTAAAAAAACATAATATTTTTTTATGTACTATCTAGAATCCAGAAAATATAAATATCCAAATGCAATTGAATTGGAACAGAATTTCGGATTGTGACGGTGTTGCTTTAGGAGTGCGATATAAAAAATTAAATCACACTACCGATCACACTAAAAAATGTTATGTCAAATGATATTATTTTTTCAGTATTCAAATATTAACTTCAGTTAATTTTTAATTTATTTTGATGCAAATAAATAAAAAAAAATGAAAACTCCAAAACCGAATTACTTTGAAACATGGGTTCGGGATCGTAGCGGTGTTGTTCTAGGGTTGCGATATCAAATATCAAATCAATCTAGCAAGCTAACTAGAAAATTTAATTTATGTATTATACAGTTCAACTTTAATTTATGTTAAGGCAAATAAATAAAGGAATTTGAAAGCTCTAAATGTCATTTACTCGAATCATGAATTTGGAGTTGTAAAAGTGTCGTTCTAGAGTGCAATATCAAAAATTAAACTACCGAGATAACTACAAATATTTAAATTTTATTGATTTTATGTTTATTACCAGGGCTTCGAACCGGAATGGAACCGAAAACCGTTATTTTTGCCGGAACGAAAACCGGAACCGAACCGAAAAAAATATCGGTTTTTTTTCGGTTCACGCTAGTATTTTAGGCAAATCAGCAAATTACTATAGGAGATTTTCAAATTTCTCGGTGAACTAAAAAAAAAACGAGTCACGGAGATATTTTCGGCAAATTGGTAAATTGCTGAGCTTTTGGATTCGAGTTGAACCGAAAACCGTTAAAAACCGTTACTTTTGACGGAACGAAAACCGAAACCGAACTGATTTTTTTTCCTTGAACCGGAACGAAAAAAATAGCGGTTCAAAGCCCTTTTTATTACATTAATATCTACAATTTTTTTATATTCTTATGGAAATTATATTTTGAGATATTATGTGAACGCTGCACGTATAAAAAAATAACAAATAATAAGTGTCACTGAAATATTAACGTTTCAGTTTGCCGAGTGAAAAATGGCGGCTAGACGTTTTTCTGTTTTTCGTTTTTGCGCTTTCGGTTTGATGAATGGACCCGCTTCTAAGATAGACGCGATTTGAATATCGAACAAAAGTTTATAATTATTTTCGGGATGGCAACTTCATTATTAATGTTATTTTATCATTCGATAAACACTTTTTTGGTGTAATTTTGATCGCAGATAGTCGTTTTGAGTTATATTATGTGGTACCTCGACAGTTGTGGCGCTCAAAACTTAGAATCCCATTACGGACAGTTCGGAGCCATGGATATCTAAAACTCCTTACCCCAACAATGCTAACTTAAAAACGATGCGAAGAGATTAGCTTACCTGTCCTAGCCCTATTCATATATCCTTACTTATTTCGAAAAGAATATGCTGAGGAACTAAATAACAAGCAGTTATCGTAGAAATATTCATATTGAGATAAGCTCCCCACGATCTAAATCGGATGCGAATATGGTCAAGAAAATAGCAATCAAAGCGAGGAAACTATAAACACGAGAACAATAGATCGGGGTTCCATTGTATGACATGTACAAATTTATTGACCGTTTGAATACCGCGCAAATAAATCATTAATATGTCCCAGAGATACTATGTGTTTTTGAGAAAAATAATTTTGCCTAATATACACTCGAATTCGATATTTTAAAAACATATATTGATTCAGTATAGATGGCACTACACATATTCATAAAAAATATTACTTATATTCTATTAGAATACCAAGTATTTGATTTTTTAAATGACTTGGACATCCGTGTTCGCTTGGTATTCAAGTGGTTAACTCTGCAGAATTGTATCCGATAATTAGGTACAATTAAACTATTCACTAAATCAACATTTTAAATTTATTTTGCTTCTTTATCTTCACCTCATGAGTAACCTCATCTGGGCGTCGTTCGAACATTCTTCGCGAGGTCAATGTCTTCTCGAGAATGACGTGTATTTCTTTTTCCACATCAGAATGCAACCTGATTCTGTCCTATTTACTGTATACGATGTGTTACTTGCTCTTTCGTGACAATATTATTCAATACTAGGAGCATATATTTTCTACGATTACCAAAGCATAAAAGCATGCAAGTCAATCTTTTTGAGTCTATCGCCTGACTTAATTTCATTTGCTTGAAACATACAATATTTAAAAAAAATGCATGCAGAACAGGATTAGCTGAGAAAGTTTATTCAACCATCCATTGATATAGGAGGTAGGCAATCACGTTTTTAAAAATTCAACTCCAAACGGAAGGCGGTTATCTTATCGCTTTTTAGGTGGTAACACTGGTAACTGTCAATTTTTTGGAGGAAAGGCATTGTATTTTTTTTAAATGGTGTTATATTTTAATGTTTTTTTAATTAAGGTAATTTATAAGTCCTACATATTTTAACTTTAGATAATTTAGTGTCGTTTGTTTATTACTTAGAGCATTATTCCTCTAATTCATTATCTTCTTCTGTGACCATATTCGCTCCCTATGTGGAGCATATGGCCGCCACGCGGCACATCCTCGGTTTCTCTGTCTCCCGCCGATTACTTTGCTTCCTTCTATGACTTGCCAGCATACCTCAGTTCCACCGAGTACGTCCTATGGATAGTACCCGAAGGTCGTCCGGAACGCCGGAATCCCATTCGCATTCATTATTATAGGTATTTTTAGTGCCATTAACTATCATTCTTGCTTATTATTATTTAATTATTTTTTTACGTGTAGTTATACCAATTCAATTTATTTAATTAACCTTTATTAATATCTTTATATTTTTAATTATCATTGTTGTTGCCTATCAAATTGCATCTAAAAACATGTATTTTAACTGTATCATTGAGGAGATATCGTCTTCGGTGTGATGCAGAAAGGAAAACAAGTTTATCGAATAATAATTTTTAAAAAAAAGGTAATTTTACTTCGTTGATTTTTAATTTTGTTTATTTGTAAAACATTCTAACCATTTCAATTATAGATTTCTAGATTTCAAGTCACTACTATTTATATTTTGGGAAAAGTTTTTGTGACGGACAGACATTTTTTTTGTTTTACATTGTAAATTTAATGTCATTCATTTTTGAAAAAAAAATGCTTAAATTTGTAAGATCGTTGAATGAAGTCTAAGACAAGTGTGATTATTGATAAAAAAACACACGCTTTGATGGCTCATCGAAGCGAATTTTTTTTCGTGTAACTGGTGCGTATTTTTACCAACGTAGATCGCATGATGAAATTTACCAATATTCATTGCTACGATGAGCGTTGGCGTAGAGGGCAAAACAGTGAGATAATGTTCATAAATAATCGTTTATTTTCGTCTAATTATTTATTTCGTTGTGTTCTTCAAGTTTCACTATCAAAAGTGATTGGTTAAGGCTACGGTATATTAAAATCAATGACTGACTTCAGAGCAGTCTTCCAGGTATTTCGAACTCTTCCTCTTCAACTCGAGGGTATCTGCATGTCGATTCTTTAAACAAACCAGAAGTCGAAAGCTTCTAGGTTTTCTTTATACATATTGTAAAGAGCTCTAGATTCTTCGCATCTAACAATAATTATAAATATTTGTATCGCAAAGATATTAACATTATTTAAACATTAAAATGTACAATGGAGAACTTCTAAAATTGCTCAACAATAACTGATTTTAAGAAAGTTGCTCAATGTTTCAGAAATATATGAATAGGTTACGCAATAAACTTGTGGTAAGTTAATCTATACCAGGGTTTCTCAACGGAGGGCCATGAGATTTATTTTTGTTTTGGGAGCCACAACATATTTCAGGGGGGTCACGGGCAAATTAAGGATTTCAAATTCGTCGATGAGCTAAAAAAAAAAAAAGGTGTTTCGGAGATATTCTGGAAAAAAGTATACCAAATCGGGGATTTCAAATTCCTCGGTGAGCTAAAAAAAAGGTCTTTCGGGGATATTCTGGGGAAAAGTATACAAAATTGGGAATTTCAAATTTCTCGGTGAGAAAAAAATAAATAAAAAAAGTATAGGGGCCACAGAAAAATAAAGACACTCTAAAAGGGCCACGCACCCAAAAAGGTTGAGAAACACTGATCTATACAATCCTACATTTTTTTAAAAATACATTTAGGTTATTGTCTATTTAGCTGTATGTAGTGGCGGATTAATTATTTCGACTACAGGCGTAATATATAATATACTTGAGGCCATGCGGGATCACATAAGCGTCACGCAAAATTCAATATAAAATAAATATAGATATTTATGAAAATATTTGGTATTATGAACAATGCGGCTGATTCAAATGCGCCAAATATTTTAAAGTTGAAAGATCATACGAGATAACCTCGATGAGAACTTTTTGTAAGTCACTCAAGAACAACTCGATGAGAATTGACATCACAAACACCCGCGTCCTAGATCTCAAATTTTAAATTGGAAAACTTTAAATTTGACTTAACACCAAATAATTTATTGTTGTGTATTATTAAGTATATAAATAAACAATATAAAAAAAACTTTTTCTCGCTATTTTAATTGAATTCTATTTTTTGTAAAACTTCGAAAACCGGATAAAACCGGTTTTCGAACAATATTGACATTCGAAAACCGGTTTTTTCAAATGTCGGTTTTTGTATAAGCCCTACTGCCTAGTAATTAGATGTCTTAAACAGGATTTAAGAAACAAAATAATAGCTACTTGCCCAACTGTGGCTAATTCCAAAAATCGTCAACAAGTGTGCGTTTATTGATTTTTTATTACTACACTTATAGTCTTCTTCAAAGCCAGCCATACTCAACCTGCAGCTCGAGTGCCACATGCGCCCATTCAGCATTTTTTTGCAGTCCAAAACATTAATAGTCACCAGCAATGTTCCAGCTAAGGTGTGCGCGCGCACACTTCCTAAAATGTGGCCGCACACATTTTTGCATATCCCGCACGCAGAAATATTGTTAAAAGAAGTTAATTTTACCAAATATTATTTTTGCTTAAATGCTTATAATGTTTTTGTATCCTTTTATCTGTTGATAAGGCTTGTCATGAGCGAAACCGGGTCTGATCATATTAATAAAAGTGAAATTAGCACAAATGCGTTTCTATTTTATGAATATGAGGTTGAGGGTTGTTTTAAAAAAATATGCAAATAATGGTTTTTTTCATAAACTTCATCAATGAATGAATCAATTTATCAAGTGTCAGTGAGTACTAGGGCTTATACAAAAACCGACATTTGAAAAAACCGGTCGAATGTCAATATTTTTCGAAAACCGGTTTTAGAAGTTATACAAATAATGTACAATTCAATTAAAATAGCGACAAAAATTTCAATTTTTTTATGTTGTTTATTTATATACATAATAATGCACAACAAGAAATTATTTAGTGTTACTCTTACTAGAAAATATGATTTAAGAAAACACGAAGCACCACTGATCGTTTTATAACAAAATTTCCTAATATCGAAAATACTCTTTCGGTGGGTAATGATGTGGGGCATATAGTCTTTAAGACATCAAATAAAACATCCAAATTGTCTGTCCTTTTCTTTATAGGCTATTTTATGTAAAATTCGGCACAACCGGTTAAGAAGTTGAAAAACCGGTTTTCGAATATCACAAATTTTGCCAAAATACCGGTTTTGAAAACCGACAAGCCCTAGTGAGTACCTACCTTCATACTTGCGCACACTTTTTGTTTTTGATGAAAAACAACTGCTCACAAAAGTGGACGGGAATGTTGGTCACCAGATACTTTTTCAAACATCTACCTAGTATTGTTTACAAATCTTTACGTAAAATTTATACTTTGAGAAATTTGAATTTTTTGTAATTAAATTTATTTATTGTTTTGTTTGTTGTCCCTGCACAGTAATAGTTTTATTTTTGCATCACTAAATAATGTATAGCGGGTTTTCTGGTTCCTGTGCTGCGGAGTTATTTTCATGCACCCTTGCATAGTATGTAATAACAAAAAAACAAACAATTAATAACTATTCACGATTCAGTTAATAATCTCAATTTTATTTTTTTTACCGGCATTTTGAATTTCGTGATTTATTTACACATCACTCTCGCTTTGATTTGTTAGAATCCATTAAATCTCATTCTGTATTGCAAAGTTTTAACACTTTGGTTCAAGCTTTGATAACTGAGGATTGTTCAATAGAGCCCATATTCATTTTTCACTTTGAAGCATATTTTAATGGAATCTCCTTTATTATAGGAAACAAATTAAATGGTCAGAATTCAAATAAATTTTTGGCCAGAATAAAAATATTATACGTTCAGAATATTTTATAATAATTTTCGTTAGTAGGTTAGGTTAGGTTACGTTAGGTTTTTTTTTTAAATTTCATTTAAATTATGACTATTTATTCTGACCGATATATTATGACCATTTAATATATATTCTGACCGATGTTATTTAAATTCTGACCAGAAAAATACGAGCTTTTATTATATATAATTGCATATCTTTGTGACACTAACCATTTTAAAAATAAGCATAATTTGTCTTCAAAAATTGAAACGAAAACATTTTTTTCATGCAATATAGGTAGCTTATGAATAATTAAAAACGAGCTTTTGCGATTATTGCAAAAACTCAATATGGAAATAGACGCTTTTGAAAAAATTAATGCTAATGTAGATTCACCATCATCATATCTGAATGTTTCAGTAAACAATTTTTAACAAGTGTTGCCTTTTTAAGGATATTAATAGATATTAAATCGTAGTGCCATCGATGTATAACGTCACCAAAGAAGTGACCCATATACAACGTGAAGATTTATCACAATGTAAATGGAGGACGTGTTGCATAAATTATGACATCACTAAAAAAAACAAAAACATTATATCCATAATTATTGATCCGGAACTCTTACCAGTCACACTCTGCACCTAAGTTTTTAAATGAGGACGGTCCTAATTACGTTACTGAAATAATTTCATGACAAAATTTGACACTGGGAGACAAGGGGGGACCAAAAATTACCCAAAATCTCGTGACGTCATTTGTGAGCGACCCTTGTAGTAATAAAAGATTTTTTTTATAATATTATATGAGATTTACTGGATTCTTCTTACACATATACTTTTTACATGATATATATATGTATGTATATATATGTAGGTATTTATTTAGGTAATAAGATTTTTACTTAATCATTCATATGTAATTTATTAGCTCTTTTATCATAATAATAATCATAATCATAATAATGTAATAACAATAGTCTGGAATTTTAGTAGATATTTACACAAAATTAATGAATAATGTTTTTTTTAAGTAAATGACAAAAATTACAACGATAACTTAGAAAAGCAATGGACGCAATACAACACACGAAAGAGGTAACAATAATTTATTTATCATTATCAAGTAGATATTGTCAGCCTGTGAAACACATTATGTCATAGATATTACCGAAACATTTTATTTTATTAATTAATGAGCGCAAAAAGGACATATGTCGAAATTTTGTAATTAAAAATTTATCATAAGAACATTGTTGTAGCTGATTTCTTTTGAGGTAAAAATTCAAAATGTTACTTGTAAAAGATACAAAAAGTTAAAACGTGTTACGTTATTGTTACAGTCAATGATTTGGCACTAAACTGAAACATCTCAAAGTTCCATACGATTTGGTTTATTTTATTTGAATAGATTTATGTTTGAGCTTTGAAATCAAAAGCGCAATACATAACAAAATAAAACTGTCAAAACTTTTTAATGAAATATTATGAATAAAATCAAATACTTGTCATTTAAGTTATTAAGTATAACCAAATTTGTTGAGATAAAAATTTAAAAAATGGAATGATTTATTTTCCAGACTAGTGTATAAATGGCTGAATTCCACGTTATATTTTAAAAAATGTAGTTTAATTTGAAAGATTTTTTTTTTTACTACATGTATGAAGTATATGAAAAACTGTTTAACACTCGAGTACCGAAACATCGAAAATAGGATCGAGGACCAGGGGGGTACAAAGTGACCCCAGACAAATTTGTGTAGTATTTGCATTGCATTGATTGTGGTATCATAGTAGATCACAATAAATATCAACAACATATTATTGGTATTTAGCGAATGGTTGAAATAAAAATAACTTTGCAATGCGAATGCATCCCATAGGTACCCGAAGGTTAAACATCTAATAACTCCAAATAAAAAAAATAAAGGCAGAGATGCGTTACATATGAAACGCAATTTGATATCCAACTAAGGAATAAATAAAAAAGGTCTAAGTCCGAAAGAAAAATTTAGGTACATCGATTGGCATTTACCAAATTTCAGACTTGGCTTACTTATGATTTTTTGTAGTGACAGTATTCAGAAAAAAATTTAAAAAAGATAATTGGTGTTTAGTTCAATCATTATTCAAATACGAACAATACCTAGAAATTGATGATGGCTTATAATAACATTATATTTTTATTTTTCTCTTTCTGCAAATACTCACATTTCTTTTTATAAACAAATTTGTTCATCTATTTTTCATAGATATTCATTTATTTAGCAAACACTCTTTTCAGTCAAATGTAAAAAACCATTTTAATTTTATAAAATTTATAATAAATATTGAAATCAATAATACGTAACTCGTGCAAACTTGTACAATATCCATATCTATTTCAATTATTATATTGAATTTAAGTTGTGTATCTTCTATTTGATCCTTCTCCGTACAGTGGCTAAAATTCATTACATCTAAACTGACACTGATGCTTCCATAAAGAGTTATTACCGATATAACAAAAAAATTAAGCATTCTTTTCAACAATGTAACTTTCAAATGAGAATATTATTTGCAAACATGGCTCATTCCAAAATGGTTAAAAAATGAATCCTGTATTTCATTTTGAAAAACAATGTACATTTTAAAAGTATTTTTAGTTTTACATTACTTTGGAATGATATTTTGTATGTTATCAAGCTATTTTTGAGACTGATTTCTAAACATACTTTCAAAATTTATTTTTATCTACTAAATTACATTCATGGTTCATGTTTCAACAATTTTGGAATGAGCCGAGTTTGCAAATAATACCCTCAAATATTTTAAAGATAATTTAAAATCATTGTAAAAAAGAAAAAATCATTCAGTAAAGAGGGATTTAAAAGAATTTGAACAAAAAATAATTCACTTTCAAACAGACCTACATGTTATATACTTATTGAAAACCGAAAGGTATAACAAAATAGCTTTGTATAAAAAATTGTAGTAGATAAATGACCTATTGACACAAAATTGCTGGAGTTACGTTTATTTACAATAAAATGTGATCAAAAATCCTCTGATTAAATGGCTAGTAATGTTTGGGATTATTCATATAATAATATTTTTTTATATTAACTATATGACAGTACTTATAAAATGTTGCAATAAAAAATTCCAATCTCTCTCATTCCACACTTTATATACAAATAAATTGAGTTGTGTTGTTAAAATTAATATTATTGTGTATGTCAGAAATAAATAAAGCAAATATACAAACAAAAAAGTATTTTATAATAGTAATTCTAATTTATAAATGTTATATACACATGAATATATTGCTAGTTATCTCTTCTTTATGACACATTATTAGTCAGTTTCCTAAAATTTATTGAAATAAAGCTAAAAGTGTATTAGGAATACAAATGTATTTATTTATTTCTATTTTATTCATTATAGCCACATTGAAAAAGAAATATTTATTAACCCTGAAAATAAATGATAACATTAATTGCTCTTTTGAATTAATAAGAAGTGTAACGAGAAAAATTTAACGCTCGTTCGACGGGAAGGGCGTAAGTCAAAGATTCTTACTAAAATTTTCAAAAAATGAAAATTGTATTTTTTATTACTATAAAAAGTGAGACTGTTTGACTTAAGACATTTTTGCAGAAGAAACATCAATGTATCAATGGTTTCCAAACTGGTTAGATATTAAATTGAACATTGATATATTACATCTTTCTAGCTCATTTCAACAATACTTAGAGAAGAAAATTGAGGAGTAAACATTCAAAAACTGATTTATCACAAATTTTGAAAAATGCCGTTTAATATCAGTTCTGGTAGTACATAATAAAATCTATGAATGGAAATCACAATAAGTGTTCAAAAAAGGTTTTTTCCTTTAAAAATTAAATCAGTTGACACATTCAAGCAAAACGTGATTTCTCCAACACTCAAAATCATTTCCCAAGCTCTGTATTTGTGTGACAAAACACTTTTTGAATGTTTGCTCCTCAATTATCGAGATAGAGAAATAGAATTGCATTGACCTAAAGTGAAATAAATAGTAAAAATGTTATTGTTTTGGTTTTACATGGTCGTTATCATTATGACCTTGAGTTTTTGATGCAGTATAAAAAATACTTTCATTGAAAACAAAATCATTTGGCGGAGATAAGTCTACGAAATTGTGGTTCACTGTGATTGTAGCTGGAAATCCATTGATATTTTTAAGATTTAAGAGAATGAGCATTTATTAAAATTAAAAGGACGTAATATCTAATTAAATATTAACCCAAACTATAAATCTCTAAAATAAACATCTCTAAAAGGTATATTTAATAAAATATCTATTCATATAATTTCGTCTGTCAACTAGTGAACACCGAGTTATAAAGTCTCTATAACCCCTAGTGGGATTTCTCACTATGTTATTTGAATGAATTATTTTTTGAAAATTCCACAAAAAGTATTGCGTGGTATTTGTTAGCCTTTTGAAAAAATGTATGTAGACGTAAACCTTAGTACGATAATTTGATAAATTTGATATTTAATATTTCATATTATTTGTCTATTCTGACGAATTTGGTGCTAGTTTACTTGCCGCAAAGGCATGCTATTTTAACAAACAACACAAGCAAATCAACGATCCACTGTCAAAAGAGACCGTCTCCGAAATACAGTTTTGGTACAATCAACATCTACGACTTACATAATGATATAATATAGTGTAAAATATTAATGACAACATAATATAAAATGTAACTATCATCGTAAATATCATAGTTTTTGGTTCTATACATTTTAAAGCTGCATTTTTGGAGATACGCCTCTCTGACAGTAAACCTTTGACATATAGTATTATAACAGCTGATTGAATGAGAATGTTAACTCATTTCTCAATCTTTTCAAAATGGCGTACACCGAGATAAGACGACGTTGCCAGCACATCGATACGAACGGTCACTCGACCGCTTATCCAAAATGGCTACAATTTTCGTAAAAAATTATTCAAGTCACAAGTTGGGAACGTGTTCAACGCGCACATTAAAATTACAGGTGTTACTTTTTGCATCTCAGAGACAACAGAAAACTGTAGACCGGCACATCTCTAATTCGACAAAATTACACAGTCAGGAGTGAGAATGTGTTCTAAAGTAAAACATTTAACAAGGAAATTAGATTCGAAGAGGTTTATATAATGGTTTAAATGGTCCAAAGTGTATTGCATATTACTTTTAGCGTTCCTCATCAAAGAACAGTAAAAAGAGTAGAAAGATGACAAACGTTCGATGTTCCCACTTGAATGGGGCCACATACTTACATATTTGAAAATCAAAACTAATTTTAAATCTTCTTTGAACATATATGCTAGTATTCCCAATAAAGTGTCACATGGCATATGTACTTCCATCTTCCTTCATTTTGATCAGCAGAAGTTATTACACAACAAATTTTGAGATATGTTGATTAAGATAGATTATAAATTATTACGCCTAGATAATTTAAATATTTGATTGCATTAATTATGAATAAGGACACTAAGATCTTAGGAAGATTTTTAGTTGTTGGTAAGATTACAACAAAACTAAAAAATAAACTCAAATCTTACAAACTCTGTTGTGATACCATTTATGAAGTTTAAATATTAAAACCACATATTTTTTGACACGTGTCACTTTAGCTGGGAAGGGGTATGTTTTATTACCGCATTTAAGTTGGACCACCAAAATTTGCCTTCATTCTAAGGGCAGTCGCTGACGAGACCAATTTAAAGACTGCCAATCCTCCCAAACGATAATTATTATCCACAAAGAAAAAAAAAACATTCAACGTTTCTCAGACTTTAGATCCAACCTCTAGTTACGTGTTTGTGAACTGATTTTTTTTATTGTCCGCACGATGTATCATCTACATCAAAAATGCAGTTCACACTTTCATTGCTGGGCAAGTCACTCTTTAAATATATTTATTAATCCTTTGGTTACCGAGCGACGACACAGTTTTAAATTTTGCCACATGAGTACAAGTACATGCAATTCTTTTAATATTATTTTATCAACACATTTGAAACTGAAAAAAAATGCTCTTGGTATCAGTTCTGTTATTAAGTAAGTAATGCCAAAATCTGCACTCTTTATTCCATTATTAAACATCGATTCATATCTTGTAGAATAGTTTAACTTTGTTGTCATGGCAACATTCAAGATTATTTGAGAATCATTTATTGCGTTGTAGTAAAATCGTTAAGCATGAACTTCTCAAGTATCTCTTGAGGGAGAAGAAAGCCAGATTTCTAAATACAAGCTTCGTATAAAAATGATATTATCAATGCTGGACATTTTTTAGAACAAATTTCTTGTCTTTACAGAGCACATTGCAATCACACCACTGATTAATTTTCATAGACAATAATAAAAAGTGACATTTCAAAATGTATTAACTGTGAATCTGTGAGACAATTTGAATAAAAGAACACATACTGTGACATCAAACAAATGACAACTAGAGTTAATTTATAAATTCAGTCTGCACCAAAACTTAAAATTTCGTTATTTTGGACTGGTTTAAGTATTTGAATGTCATTCTTTACTTTGTTTTTAATCGTTTGGCTGATATAATAAATGTGTTATTTTGGCATATTTGTGTAAATCCAACGGTAACCAAAGGTTCAATTATAAAAGTGTGTTACACAACTAATAAACTATTAGGGATAATTCATATTTTGGTTACGTACATATCTATTCACCTGAGTAAAAATTTATTTTTAATAAACTCTCAAATAACTTCATATCCGTCTCGCATTAACTAAAATCACTTCTCATGGACGATTCCTGTATTTCGAATACATTGTTTCTGTTTCACAGCGTGGTACACTCGTCGAACACCCTCTCGTTCAGTTCGGTGAGCCTAACCTGGTTTGTCCACACCGCACTGTCCACATTATCGTACGTAAAGTATAAAACAATTATGTAAAAGTCGTTTTCGAGTTGATTAGCACTAAGTTTGACTGTGCGCTAGGTGTGTTTCAGCCAATGGGCCGGCACCCATTGCGGCTCGCGCTCCAAACTATTGATTTCCGCTAAGAGTTGGGTGTACGCTCGCTGCGTGTCGTTATTTATGATGATCATGTCGAAGAGGTGCCCCCATCGCAGTTCCATATCGCGGGCTGTTGCGATAATCTCCTTTAATTCTTCCTCCTGAAATATTAAATCAAAAACATTGAACACTAGGTCAGCTGTTAACCGGGTTCCCATGGAATACTTTACATTACAGGTGAGCAACGCGTTTAAAAAATATTTTTTATTTCATGTCCTGTGTTAAAATAGACAGTTTATTTCCAGTTCTTGAAATATCCAAACACCAAAAGCCAGGTCATTATTTTTCAGTGGCCCAAGAGCCTAGGCCAGGGTGAAACCTTTTATTTTCTAAAGGCCACATTTATTTATCTGATTCAACATAAGGCCGCAGTAAAAATTGACACTAGGGAACAATTTCTAAAGGCCAGAAATTTTCAGATTTCTCAAAATTACCAGCGTGGGGCCTTTTTTTTCAGCTCTTTAAAATTTACGAATTTACAAATAATAATAAAAGGCACACCAGAGTAGCCAAAAGGCGGCAAGCTCCCCCCCCCCCCACTGGCCAAGGCCCTGGCCTTAATTTCGGTAATCAGACGAGAGCCGGTGTGGGGATATATTTACTATATTTTGTTGATTTGCTTGCAGAAGTATTTTTTTTATTTATTTTACATTTTATAAAACACTTAGGTGCTCTGGCCTATGAAAAAATTGAAATAAAAATATAATAAAAGATAGAAGGAAGTGTTTTTTTTATATGGGTAGAGTTGAGATTTGAAGTGTTTCGCTCATTTCTTCGTTTGTGTCTGTGACATATAGTTATGAATAAAATTATGCTTCACCTTGTACGCTTCTCCATTGCGTAACTTTTTCTGTCGAAGTTTTTCTAAGCTGGGAGGTGCAACTAATACTGTATAAGGCTTAAGGTCGGAGTTCCTTAGAAGTTTTAATGACTGCGGATGCAGATTTAAAACACATATTTTCCCGGAGTTCACTACTGTTCTTATTGCCTCTAACGATGTACCTGAAATCAGCCACAAATAAAACAAATTAATACAAATTTACTGTCTATCTTTGTTTAAATTTTCAACAATTTTTTCTGTGAGTTTTTGTAGAATCATTTCGTACTTATTTGATGCAGTTTTTTGCAGGATTAACTGATTTTTTTGACTGTTCTTTGAGCTGGTTTGAAATTATTTTAAATAAACATATTCACCAGATCAGAAGAAGACAATTTTCTTTATGGTAAGTATATATTTTCTTTATCTTTTTGAAAAAACCATAAAATGATATTTCGAATTGTATTTATATTGAACTGAGAGAAGATCGTTTAAATCTCTTAATTTACACATGCAAATATCTACCTACCACGAGTAACCTAGTCATTATTTCTAGTTTTACTTTTATGGAGATATAGAAGAGAGGCATTCGAATATAATCGGTAATATAACTCAAAACATCAAAATTTTGACTCATCATTCTATGGAACTAGATTATAATGTGATGGAATTTATTCAACCATTCACTGCTGATTGAACACGAAATATTTCGATACTGCACTAAAATTCACTAAGAAACTGATCAGGATAAAAGATAATAGTCCTGTGATGTGGGGTTAAATGATAACGCTTATCTGTTTTGTAAAGTGTCAATTCCAACAGATGATATTATGTGATATGTGCACCAAAATGCTAGGTACATTTTCAGAACGTTTTTCTTAATTTGTAGGTTATAGAAAACAGTTCTGTATATCTTTCAGCCGCATGAGTTATATAATACTATCACAAAAATTAGATTCATCTGAATTACATACCGTAGTACGCCTTTTCATATTCTCCGTGTTCTACGAATTTTCTATTTAATATATCTGCTTCAAATTGTGTTCTCGATATGAAATGATAATCCTGTCCCGCCACTTCATTTTCCTTTCTTGGTCGAGATGTATCTGTAAAAATTAAGTAGTAATAAACACATGCGTTATGCGTTACCAAATCATAGCACCTGCAGTAAACTTACAAAAACTTTACACAGAAGTTGAAGAACAGATGCTTGAATTGGTTTTTTAAGGTAAGACAGTTAACCATTGTAATTTTGTTTTGTAACCTAGAGGCTAGAAAAAGACTAATTTATAGTTAGTTAATCACTGGCTGAGAAGAATATCCAAGTCTTTGACCCAAATATGTTTGAAAATTAACACCCAAGAGCGTTAACCACTTAGTTACAACACCGGCAATATGTGAAAAAATAATCCTAAGGTTCTAAGATATTTTTTTTATTTTTGATATATGCATATATGAATTTGGCTACACTGTCTTTTTCACCCAGAACGATAGCAGCAGTATATTTTACAACCAAAAGGATAACCTCATTGATGGTTGTATATCTCAGAAGTATCTTATGAATGATAATCTTTGGGCCTGTAACTATAAGCAATTGGCAATATTATATAAAAGAAGAAGACGGTGTCTCACGAGGTATAGCTGCTGCAAATCTTTGACTATCTTCCATCAATCTTTGTCTAAGTTCGTGTCTGCCGATATTTGGAGGGCCGATCAATACGATTGGTCGTTTGTGGGAAGCTCTTGGATAATATAAGCCTACTTCTTCATAGGTCAGGATTTCTTCACTGTCATACTCTGGAAACATAACAAACAACAATTATTGAGTTACTGATTTAAATATGTTGTTAACAAGTTTTAACTTCATTTTATAACTAATTGTCTGCCCAGGAATCCATTTTTTACATGAGATTTTTCAAATATGAATTACAGTAGTGAACTAATTATATTTTTGTTAATATATGTATAGTTAGAATTCAAATGATTAGGCAAAGTAAAGAACATAACGAGATCATGTCACTATGTACATAATCAAAACAGTTTAAAAAGATGACAAACCGTCTGGTCCTGTTGTCGCATACAGAGGATAACCAGCTTCGCTCGAAGCCTTTTTACTCTTCTTTTTCCTTGGTGGTTTTCGGGCACATAACAAGGTTCCACCCTTTCTTGGCTTATCTCTAGATTGGACTTCACCAGCTAACGTCAGTTTCATTGATTCTCGCCTGTAATGTAAACAACACATATCTTTAAGATGAACAAGCAATATTTTTAAATATAATTTTTATACAAACAACCAGAATAGACGAATAGCTTCAATGAAGTTTTCTTTAGGCTGTCAACTGCTAATAACACTTAATAGGCGGGAAACGACAAAAGTCGTTTCACGGCATAATACGTTTTTTTATATCGTCGCTTTTTTGCGGGACACATAATATCACGGGTTTGTTTGTCGGCATTAAATAAAATGCCGCAACTAATTAACATTAGTCCTAATTCTTTGCTAGAAAGGGTGACACATGTGTTTCGAATATTTACACTGTAATTTTTACGGCATTAGATTTTACACTTCCAGTGGTAGTAAAGTTGTAGAAATGGCGATTATATATTATAATTATTTATATAATTATAAAATATTGATAAATATGCTATTTTGTTATATAGAATGTTTTGAATATTTAATATTTATAACATGCGGGTGCTATCTACTAATTAAGTAACAAGTTTTATATTCAGCTTAGAAACATAGTGAAATTATGATGTTATCAAAATGTCCTAATTTTATTTTTAATGATTAAATGTCACGTATGATTTTTTTTTTAATTTCAATCGAAAATATCGTTTGGTTTAGAAGTTGTGTTGATTTTAAGAATGTAATATATTTGTGCGCTAATCACTAAAAAACGCCCGCTACAGGCTTGAGTCTATTTTTGAAACGCCCAACTAAGAAGTGATAATACACTGGCGTGTCACATACTTACTCACTCACAAATTATTGGCGACAATTTTTTCACGATTAAGAAATATTAATTTCGCAGTCCACCATTCTATAAAGATTCAAATTATTGAGAAATGAAAATAAGAAAAAAATATTTCTATTTTGATAGTTTTCACTAGAAAAATTATTCAAAAATCATATAGTTGGCGGCTTCAGAATATTACAGATCACAATCAGAGATATTAAAGGAGCTGTTGAAGGGTTGAAAGTTGAAAAATACTTACTGATGTTGGAATGCTTGACTTGGAATTAAGCCGGCTAACGTTTGATCCTCCTCTCCTTCTCTGAACGCCTGCCACCAGTTTGGATCTTCCCTGCTTATTACATGAAGAACATCGCCTTTTTGGAAACTTATACCTGAAATTGGTACACCATTTCATATTAGTAGAGTATTAGAAAATGCCGAGGATTCTTTGGTAGTGACATCTATTGATGAGAAAATTTCTATTGATTTAATGTTAAATTTGAATCATTCAAATTATGTATATTCACACAAGTTTTGTCACTAATGACCCTGGTTTCGCCTTTCGGCATCCTCAGGTGTTCAAGTGCACAGATGAACTTGAACTGATGTTAAGTAAATAAATATATCATGTTTATATAAGAAATAAATGTGGGTATCTGTTGAATGAATCTTTAAATGTTGCTGCTTCAATTAATAGTTAAGCATCGTGTTCCTTTAGCAGGAACTATTTGTCAGTCATAGAAAGTTTTTTGTTGTATGTTCGTTCACTTGTTGCCAAATGAGCAATGAACATATAAAACAGTGACCTATGATATTGTTTCAAATCTCACCTAACTCTCTGCATGGAATGTAAATATCTTCTTCAGGGTCGTAATCAAAGTGCGCTTTGACGTGGAGAACATTAGTGTCTCGGTGCCTCGGCCGGGGAACTCCAGCAGGTACAACCAAGAAGGTGAGTGTACCTGACATGCTGGCCAGCAATTCGCACACCTCATTCACCGATTTACCTCTCATTTCGATGCCGTTCACTTCCAGAACCTGCAGTAATACATTTATATTAGACAAAAGAAACTATATGGATTACTATACAATTCCATTTATATCTTTATATAACATAATTTTTTTTAAATCATAAAAATGTGATTTATAAAAGGGAAAGTATCAATTTCTGTTAACAAAAATATCAGTTCCTTTTTTCTATCTTTTCTCAAAAGGAACAAAGCTATTGCCATGGTATCTGACGTTTTCCGATGAGATGACTGTGGAAAATGTAAAATGTAATAATGACAACTAAGCCAGAACTTTTCTTTTGATATTTATAAAGACGTCAGACTTACTTCATCGCCTTCGTGAAGTAATCCGGAGTTCTCGGCCGCTCCTCCTCGAACAACTCTTCCAATTATTACGGCGTCACCTTCATTTCTGACAGTGGCTCCTGGAAAGATCAAAAGATATTTTTGTTATTGGAACAGAAAAAACAACCATCAACTGTACATCAGCAGTACTGGTTCTAAATACCTCAATTTAAATGAATTTAAAGGAATTTATAAATAAATAGGATAGTGGCATCACAATAATTCAAAGAGTAAAACTGTAATAAAAGACTCTTTATTTATATTATTTTTTATACTAGTCATATTTATATTATTCTCTCTTTTACAAGCAGTGAGAGTGTATGCGGGTGTGCTAAGAAAAAGTAAAAACAATGATAATACTGAAACTTTTTTTCATTCTTTTCTGTCCATTATAACTAAGTAGTATGATTCCCATCACCGTATAAAATAGAGCGAGCCGTGTCTATGTCAAAATTTACTATATATTCTCTGAACAAATTAAGTTTAATCATCGTGTTAAGATTTTTACCTAGAGGTTCATTGGTCTTTTCAATCTTGATGATGTTGATATGTTCACCGGCTTCTAGATCGTGAAGGTCTCCAGATGGTAATGTTAGAGGTCCGCTATCGGTTATAATACTGTGACTCAGGTTGTTCGGGATTGTATGATTCTGAAATAAACAAAATATATCATTGAATCAATTGCTTACAATAAAAATATATTCTTAAGTAGACAGAGCACAAGTTAGCTAATTGATCTCACTATGCATTTTTTTAGGATTGGAAGGTGGTTGGAAATTCTAAGAAATCACAAATATCCATGCCTTTGAACAGAAATTGATTGGACCACTGCACTACAACCCATCAAGAGAATTTCTTTAACCTAACCTAAATAAATTTAAATAAATTAGTCAAATAAATTAATCAAGCTCAAAAGATTTTTTTTTTTTAAATTCATGTCCGCTCCCAATGAGAAGCATATGGCTTCCTAATGGAGGTATCTAAACAGAACTTTTTCTACGAGAACTGTTTGATACTCAGTAGCTCAACCTCTCTTTCCCGAAAAGAGTTGTAGGGATAGAAGGATAAAGCTAGGACACGACTAGTGGTTAGCCAATCGCTCTTGCTACGCCGAGTTATGGATCGGAAAGGTGTGGGAAGGAATTTTTAGACATTACAAACACCCATGCCTTCAAACAGAAATCGATATATTGATCAAAAAAATGCTGTTCGTACTGGGACTCTAACCCTTGAGATCTGGCACGGAAGCCAAACACGCCTACTGCTGCGCCATAGGACTCGACAAGTGTATAACCGATTTTGAGTATAATTTTTATTAACTCTAACTTTCAAAAAGTTGCTATGCCTTTCTTGATCCTGATTTTTTAATAATAATGTCGGTATTTATGTAGCAATTTCTTTGTTTATGGCAAGATTTCCATGTGTCCCACATAAAATAATCATGGATTAAATTGAACTGCAGCACACCACCGTGTCGCTAAGGCATATAAAATCTGCAGAAAATAGCATGCCGCCTTGTCAAATAAATTCTAGTTATGAATAATTATTGAAGGTTCCTTTTCATGAAAATTTCTATTTCAAGCTCTGCAAATAACATTGGGCACATGTGGTGTAAGCCAAGACGACATACCCTTTGAAACGTTCCTACGAATACTGTGAGATGTAGCAAGGATTTAGACAACTAGCATTATTGAAATATTTTTGGGGTAATACATTTTGCTCAAGAACCGAAACACAGTTATTGATAAGCGGAGATGAAAAGAAAGCACAGCAATTACCTTAATAGGTAGGGGCTCTGGATTCTGAGGGCGACATAGCGATGCAGGGTCCAGGAGTACAGCCGCCTGATCGTGGGCTTGTAGTAAGGCTTCGAACCAGTCTCCTCCGAGAATCGTACAAAGCTCCGCAGCTGCTGGACTGTTACTGCTTGCTGCTATTTCCATACACTGAAACAATAATATCCAATAAATAGGTAAGTGATTGAATTGTCATTGCTACTTGGTAGAACTCAACTGCAATAAGGTTTCAGTTAATAATTGAACTTAATTGCCGTGAACTAAATAAATTTCAATTCTTTCTCAGTAAGTGCAATAGATAATTGTTTATAAAAAATAATTAAAAAAATATGTGATGTATGTATAATATAACAAATACTTTTGTCGACTGATTCCATGAACACCTTTAGTATTGCATTTAAAAGGGTCATCCATAACTGACATCACAATTATGGTTTTAAATATTTTAGACACCTCCTTCTCATTCCAAAATATTATATTTACGTGGTAACGTTTTCACGAAATAAATAAATTGTTTATGATTTCATTTATGTTATATTTTTTACAACAACCCTCACCATTAAATGTTCTTGTAGGGTATACAATCTATAGAATAATCAAGATTTTAATAACATTTATAATGCCATGATTAAAAAAGAACATTTCATCATCATAATCAGAAACGCTACAATACAGTAGGGAGGTAATGACTCTATCCGGCAACTCTATCTACCTATTTGTATACATATTATATCCTACAGTTCGTCACTCCAACATGTATACAATTGTAAAAAATAATATTATTGTTTCAAGTCTGAATGCCATCATACATCTTTGGCCAGGTGCCTCGATCTTGCGTCCCTTGGGGCTGCTAATGGCCTTGGGGCGGTCTGAACTGCGGCTGCGTGCAGTGCGAGGGCTTTCGCTAGTGGTGCCACTAACAGCCGCCGTGACGCTGCGGCAGTACGAGCCGCCAAGGCGTTAGCACCAGCTAGGGCGAGCGCTGTCTGCACCCGCTGGAGAGCCGCTTGCAGTTCTCCATATTCTGAAATAAGAAGAGTAAATTAATTACTGCACTATCCACATTTTCATTACATACTATAATCACAAATACTGCGACCAACCACAGTTCAAAAAACACCCAAGGAATAGAAAGACTTTCCTACATCACTGGATTATTAAAAATAAATTTTGGAGCCCTATTCTATAGCAATTAGGGTAATCAGATATTGTTGCCGCATTAGAGAATTTTTCTTCATCCAGCGACTTTATAAGTCAACCTCTGTGGTCTGATGGTATGAGCTGTACCCTAACGATGAAGTTGGTCTGGGTTCAGGTACCAGCAAGGCTAATTTCGAACTTAGATCTTGGGAAGGGAGAACTATTTACCAAAAAATGGTGAAAAATTGAGTGGAGTAAAGATTGAGGTCCCCTGCTCTAGAAGATATATTTTTAACATAGTTTTCATAAACTGACAATATTTTTATCAAACACTAAAAAATAATGGAAAAAACTGAAGACCATTTCAAGGAAGGATTTTTTTCACAATTTTTTATAACCGTAGGTATAAATTTAAAAAAAAGCACAAACAAAATTCTTAAATTTCGTCTTTCGATTTGACATTTTGTCTGTTATACAGTGGCGTAGCAAGGGGTTGCGTTAAGGGCGGACCGCCCCGGGCGGCACATTTTCGGAGGCGGCATTTTCATAAATAAATGCAATAATTTTCGATAAATTATAATTATACATAAAAACATTAAGCCACCTGTATTTAAAACTCCTAGTTCACAGATAAAAAATATTAGAGTGATTAAAAAGTAAATTAGAGGACATATTGGGGGCGGCAGGACCCCTTCCTACACCACTGCTGTTATACATATCCGAAGTCCGTTACGTCGACGTTATGTGCCCAATAATTGCAGTTACGCTACTGCACAAAAATACTGGTTTTAACAACCCGTTCGATAGAGGACATCACTGACCCTGTTCTAATCTACCGTACGCAGTCTATCCAAACAGGAATCTGTTTTACATTCCGATTCATAGCAAAACAATATAATGAATAATTTAAATTCACACATAGCGAGTTGCACTTTTATCAAAACGACGTTTTCTATTGTAATTCAAATAATTAATTGCGCGCGCCTTGTGCGGGTGTGATTGTTTCCTAATTTATTATCACGCTTTGTTGTGCGGTGCAAATTCCTAGAGAGGCAATGGCTTTGCAAATGGATTGTAGACATAATGGGAGTGAAATATGTAGTTTGTAAACAATACCACGAGTTGCGCATTCATTGGGCTAATTATTTACGCCCAGGCCTAAATAAGTAAGAGGAAACTATCAAGAAATACTTATACATTATTACTGTGTCATTTTTCTTCACGTGTACATCAGGTGATTTTTAAATGCTACGTATTTTTAGTATATTATTTTCTAAAAATTGTCACATTTCCGACATATAACCTTATCACATTTTGTATAAAAATCGTCACATTGCGTCAGATCGTATACGGACGGCCCCCTGACAGCGATTGTCATCGTTATTATAAAAAAGAATGTAAGATGTAGTAATTAATTCGCTATAATATATACCGAAATTTCCTTTTCCATGGGCTTGTCAAATTGATATTTCAGCTGACATGTGAATATGGTGATTCATTCCAAAATGGAACGTAAACATTCAGTGGCGGACTGGGTCTGAAAATATTGATTGCCAGGAGTCAAAGAGAACCCCCCCCCCCCGCCCAAAGCAAAAATAAATTGCGGCCTTTTGGAGAGAGGGCTCCTATCTCATAAACGTAGATGTGTCTACATAGGGCATAAAATTAATATTCTGACACGGTTTAAAAATTGTGTATTTAAGTCTTCATATATAGTAGACATATATATTGACTTTGGAAAGGAAAAAGGACGTAACCCACACCTTTTTCAAAACAGTTTTTTTCGATAATCACAATGAATGCACCTGATGCACGTTATATCAAAAGGAATTTTTTCAGTTTGAAAAAATAAAGTCCTGCGAAAATTGCATTCATAAAAAAACTAAAAAAAGAGTATTTTTTGAAAAAAATATTTAATTAATATTAGATCAATTCAATTAAGAAACAGTTAATCAGTCTCCGTGCACTTCAAGGTTGTGTATATTTCTTAATTTGCCTTTGGCCCAAAATCATCAAAAAACGTTTTTTGTGTCTCCTGTAAAATTTGTTATGTGTGGGTTACGTCCTTTTTCATTTCCACAGTCGATATGTAAAGTAAAATGTTATTTTGAAAGTATGAAGTAGTAAATTTAAATCGCCGGTTGACGATAAATCGTCATAATTTAATTTTACTAAGGGCCCATATTTTCTAACATACAGCGGGCCCCACTTGCCATTGGGAAACCTGGCAATACGGCCGCCACTGCCAACGTCTATTATCTAACGGCGACGGTTATATTTTTCAAAAAGAATGTACGATACAATGCATAATTAATTCGTTATAATGTAGACTGACATTTCACCCTCCAATGACTTCGGAAGTTTACAAATTTAGTGACAAGTGAATGTGGTGGTGATTCATTTCATATCGACGTTGGAAAGGAAAAAGGACGTAACCCACACATAGCAAATTTTACAGAAGGCACAAAAAACGTGTTTTGATGATTTTCGGCCATATTGCAAATAATGAAATAAACACAACCTTAAAGTGCACGGAGACTTTAAACTGTTGTTTAATTGACATAATATAATATAAATTTAAGAAATCATTTTTTTCAGTCTTTTTTCTTGGTTTCAATTTTCACAAGCCCATCTTTTTTCAAATCTAAAAGCTAAATTTAGATACTAATTCGGCGCTTGCAGCTTACATCCTTTTGATAAAACGTGTATCAAATTGGGTACATTTTAATTATCAAAAAAAAAACTGTGGGCTACGTCCTTTTTCCTTTCCAGAGTCGATATTGAAACGTCATAATCCATCACCTAACGGTGATGATCGCTACCGAAAAGAATGTATGCAAGTTATATGTTACGAAATAATAAATCCAAATGAAGGTTATGCAACCACGATTGAGGTGAAGGTCACGTCTATCAAAGTACTAATATCCATTAACAGGGGGAGGCCAGGTAATAATGACCAAGCTATCTGTTTGTCAGTCAATAATAAAATAAATGCGAGATTAACAATTGCAACGTTATCCGAAAAATAAACAATACAATTACTTTATATATTTATTGATTTGGCATTTACTTGGTAGAACTCCATTTTAATAGGGTAAAATATCAAGGTATTTCAGTTCTACAGTTTTTTAAAAAAGTTAAAGGTTGATAGCTATTTCGGCTTACGCCATCGTCAGAACTATAGTTCTGACGATGGCGTAAGGCGAAATAGCTATCAACCTTTAACTTTTTTTAAAAACTGTAGAACTGAAATACCTTGATATTTTAATAGGGTAAATACCTTGATATTTTACCCTATTTCAATACAATTACGTTATCACGTTTACAATACAGCCAGTGACGAATTAAGAAATTGGATGCCTCGAGCTCAACAAATATTTAAGGCCCAAAATGAACGGAATTAAAAATAAATCCCCTTTATATAAGCCCTCGAGAGGTAAAGTGAGCCAACTAGTAAAATAGTATAAGTATAATAGTATACAACTAGTATAATAGTATACTTTTAAGTACAATCACGTATTTACTTGGTGCTTTGGTGGATTGTGTATTTTTATTTTACGGAAATAACACTATATATTGCAATGTGTATTGACTGATTTTACTTCACTTTTACGATACCTTAAGACGTGTAGAATATGACAACGCATCTAACTTTTTTTCTAAAATATCTCCATTTGGCTCACTTCACCTCTAGCGGACCCACATAATAAATGATATTATTGAGGCCCCTAAGATTCGGAGGCCCCAAGCACGCGCCTCTTGCGCTTACAGGGTAATCCGCCACTAAAAAAAAACATTAATTATGGCCGTGGATCGTTTAAAAATGTACAGACTTCCCAACTCAAATTTTAACAATTAAAAAAGTTCAGTTGATATTTTGCGTATCACCAAAATGTTCCGTACAGCGTTTTCCGGGTGACGTCTTCAATTCTTAGTGTGCATCATAAACATTAAATCTTTTCGTGACTCACCAACAACCCTGTGTACGTTGTCCATCGGAATCGGCGCTGACAGCGAGTTCTCATCATCAGAATACGCGTCGTTGATTTGACCGCTGTAGCCATGGCTCCTTCCTCGCCCACTCGGGCTGGACTGGCCACTATCCGTCGACCTTGAGTCTTCGAGGGCCTGCAGCTTGCGGGAGCCTCGCAAGGAGTTGCGGAGGAATTCATTCTGGGCGGCGATTCGCTCTTCTTCTTCCTTGCGCTTTCGTATTTGCTCCTGGAGAGGAAAATAAAAGAAAAAAATCAGAAAATAGAAAAACCTCAAATTCTAATCAATTCGAATTTTAGATGGCAAAAAAATATTTCGATTTAACGACAGGGATGGGCTGAAAGTGGGCTCGGGGGTTCACCCGAGCCCCTTGTTAAGTTAAGAAAATCATTCATTTAAGATCAAATCAGCGCCTAACTGCAATTTATTATAAATTGTAATATAAAACAGAAGACTTTGTTGCTCCTCCATTTTTTAATTGAAGAAGCAAACAAAGTCAACTAACGGGCCGCAAAAAAGCCAATGAGCCACGTCATATGCATCATCTATGGTATGAAGACATTATGGCTGAGATTTACCGAGCCCTTTGTTAACATATTGCCAGCCCACCGCTGTTTAACGACCATAAAATAATTGATAGTTAAACTAAACGTTAATCATGATAAAAAATTGACAAGTATGTCGAGGAAATATTTTTCAAGAAGACACATATAATACAGGTGAAGCAATAAAACGACGAAGTAAATATTGGATAATCTTATAAGGAGATCTATTCGAAATCCATAGGATGTCACGATTTTTTTGAATCGTGTTTGTTGATGTTTTAAATTCTAGATGCAACCATAATATGGTTATCATCTTTTAGCCTATCCACCAATTAAAAATACGACCTTTAGTGAATGGCTAATAAACCACATACAATAACATTGAACTTGTTTCCATCAGAATATCTATATCTATCATAAGAAGCAGAGTTGATTAAAGATCAATGATAATAATATATATTTACAATTAAAATTCTAAATAGTCCTCGTAAAAAAAGATAAATCATTGAGATACGACATTAAACGAAGTAATATTTATATAATAATGGTAAATTATTAAATAATATGTAATGAATGATAAAATAGCTGATTAAATATGGCTTACATATAACTTCGATTAGTGATCTATCTCATTAAGCATAGCCACAGAAAAATAAAAACAAAAATGTAAAAGTACATTCGAGTCACGTTTTTTATTGAAAAGTTTTCCGCAAACAACACTGAATAGCACAAAGAAGCGCTTATGTGTAAAGTCCAGCCAACTCAAGAATATTTCCAACAGACACACACCGAGGTACGGGCAAAATTTGATATTACATATTTCACAGAGCGTTTGAAATAGAGAGCGCCAATTGTAAGGCATATTTTTAAAGTAAGATTTTTTTAAGTATGGAATTGAATTGGATGTTCAGTTTCTTTCAATTTATCATGATACATATCATTCCATTAAAAATTAGTATCGCTAAAACATTTACTTTCTAGGTTAATTATTTTCCAGATGTAGACTTGCTTAACAATAGTAAATACGGTAAATTAAATCAAACATTTTCAATAAAAAATAAAATTTAAAAAACTCGTTGCTTTTTCTAATTTGTCTTTTTATTTTTGTTTATATCATTTAAGTCATATGGTAGTATTACTTGTAATTTAACGGAATTAGAATATTTGGGATTTCCAGTAAAACCAATGTATTTTTCTAGTCGATAATTTTAGCACACTATGTTATTCCTATAGCTCTAAAGTAAGAATTAATATGTTGAAAATATAAACATTTTATGTGATATTTTGGTAATTGTAATATTTTTTTCGTTTAAACCACATTTTCTTTTGCATGACTTTTTATGAACGGTCTAAAAAAATTAAATTGTTTTAACATGGCCTGGTTTAAAACAGCTACAGAATATTACAAACAAAAAAGCATACAATCATTGAGTTGTAGTTATAAAGTTGAACACTGAAAAAAAAATATTTTTTGTAATCAATTAGAATTAAAAGCCGTATGACAAAAACATAAAAAAAAATATTTATTACTAAGTTTTATACAGTTACGTAACCAATCTTTGATTTTTATGTTCACTTTATTTTTAACGGTGGTTTCTGGCAAATATCTTTCGTGTTAAAAGGAAATCGAATGTTTATTTTTGCCTGTTACCGATGCCAGCCCTGGACAAACGATATGAAAAACACTGTGCGCAATGAGTAGCAGAGGAAGAAAAAAAAACAATAAAACGAAAAACTAACCAAAACAAAAAACTTTGGCAGACCACAAACAGCAGACGTCTTCGAGAAAGATTTTTGAAAACTCAAAATTATTCCGTCCATCGTTTTCTTTTTCCATTTATTCACTTTGTCTTTGATATTATCTAATGATAATCTGAGAAAATAATTGAGATTTGAAATATTTACGTGTATTTGTTAAATTTGGTAAATTCACACGTTTCATGTTTACGCGTTGTCTAAATTGCGAAGCTGTGCACTTATTTCAAAAGTAATTTTAAAAATATTTTCGTAATATTTGACATACAATACGAAACTAAACGTAACGTAACTAAAAAATATGAATTCACTTTCGTATTCCTTTGATTCAAAGTAATACTCAAATTACAAAAAGAAAATTTCTTATGTTCAAAATTCATATTAAAACCTTACATAAAGTTAAACATTGTGTTAAATACGTGTAAAAGATTGAACTTCATTATTATAAACATCGAACAATAACATTTCTATAACATCGAACAATAACACTAATATAAATATTATACTTATAATAAGCAAAAAAATGTTGATCGAAGAATCGATTTTAAGATACTGTTGATTAAAAAAAATGGTAAAAATAATAGAATATAGTTTTTTGTATATTGATACTAAATGACGGCATTTTTTTGTTTTCTTTTCATAGTCAAATGAAATAATGTTTTTTTTATTCTTGTATCCAATTCCGCACCTGCAGTTAAAATTTACCAAGGTAATTTGATACATTATGACAATCTGATTGACAGGTAAACATTGTAAAACTCACAATCTACCGCGTATTATCATTTCGTAATATCATATTTTGTTAACATTGGCTACGATAAATTTACTGTCCGAACTTTAAATAACTTCCACATTTGAATTATTTTTTAACGAAATGTTATAAAGGTGTGTGCAGTTAATATAATTTTCATCACGACTTTGAAATTCTGACAACAGCCGATTGTAAGCGTGATCTTCTTCTGTTGCAGAAGGAATATAATTACATAAAGCTTTTGTTAAGATGACACGGAAGTTATTGCCTATTGACTATTTTTTATCAAAATAGAAAAAAACTACAGAGCTTTGTCAACGTAATTGAAAACTGATACAGCTTGTGTATACAGTCCTATCAAATACAGTTATCGTCTCTCGAAAGTGTGATGTATGTATTTATTATTTAATTAAAACTGTCGATGATACAGCTTTGAAAGTTAAAATTTCTATGACACGTAATTTTCAAGAAATGATCATTTTCGAACGTCTCCCCATGCAAATAACGTCGCAGGTGACTGTTATTATTAATTTTAAATTTTGAGGAATGAAAATTACCCATACACAAATTCTATATTTTTATCAATTTTATTAATTCGATTAAATTCAAATTGAAAGATATATCAATGAATTAGCTTACCGCATTTTTTTTCAGATATTGATTGTATTATTAATTGTAATATAGAGAACTATTTAAACGTTTTTTACAGTAATTATAATTCCGTATTAAATCAGCAATTTTAAGTATGTACATAGTAGAAAGAATAAATTTAGGTGTGCACTATTTAAAATAATAATTATAACCCTGCAAATGGCAAATTATTTCTGGGTTATAAAAATGTATAATATGTACGGTCTGAGATTAGATATATTTAATGCTGTAATCTTATTATCAAGCCTCGCGTTTTTTGTTGATTCGTCAAAACCACTTTAATCCAATTATTCACGGATAATCACTTTGATGTTAAAACCATATATACAGATTAACTTTTTATGTATGTTTGTTTTTTGTAAGTCACACTTTACTCTCACTCAGGTAAAAAGACAGTACTAAAGGTTAAAATAAAAACTCTTAGCGGAAAATCGCGAGTGAAACGAAATGTGAGCATGTGACCATAGCGCAATGGTGACGGTTGCGCGGTGGAGACGGTGGGAAAAATGTAACGAAATCGTTTGAAAAATGAATATGAATTAGAGGTCTGCACGGGTACGGGCTCGGGCAGGTTAGGATGATTAAGACTAGGGCTCGAGCAGGACCCGGGTAAAGAATTTATTTTTCAGAAAAATGTTTAGAAATAATTTCTACCACATTGTCAGGAATATCGAAACAAAAAAATCTTTTATTTATAACTAACGATGTCATATATATTTTTATTTCGGAAACACGTAGTTAATAAACCCATATAATTGCATGATTTAGTTTGAGCTAAATATGAAACATTGATTGTTTTATTTAAGGATGACTAATTGGTAGTTCAATATTGGCAAACCAGCCTAAGTATTCTTTCCTATAATATTATTTGATCATACATATATTTTTTTTAGAAAATAAATAAAATCGCTGAATAAGAAGAGCTATGTAACATATGATATATGCTTTTATAAGTAAAAGATAAATAAAATATCTTATAATATTGCACATTTTTAAAAAATCGGATGTATTCGGACCGAGATATATGAATTTGGGCTTTGGGTCGGGTTCAAACTAAGACTATGGTCCGAGCCGGACTGGGCCTAAATTGACAGGGCTCGGACCGGGTAGTTCCATCAAATTTCGGCCCGCGCAGACCTCTGATATAAATTAAGATTAGATATACAGCCCATTATATGCACGAGTAAATATATATTATCCAGGCATCGGCAACTAAACATAACAAGAGAGTTTTTTTAGATACTTAGAGAAGTATCTAAAAAAAATGTATACAGTAAACAAATAAAAAAATGTTTTTAAGAAATAATTGATTGGCAAAAGTGGACAAACCTGCAGCCTTCTAACAGAAACAAAAATTTTCATTTCATTGATTTACTGATACAGTTGTCAAAGACCATCCTTAAATTGAGGCAATATTACAGATTAAAAGGTAAATATTACATTTGCTAAGCGTCAGTTCAAGTTCATCCGTGCATTTGAACGCCCAAAGATGCCGAAAGGCGAAACCCGGGTCGTTAGAATGATTCAAATTTAAATATTACTCGTTTGCCACTACATAATAAGCATCAATTGTAAGACATATTTTAGCCACATCATTACAAATTTATTATAACAGCAAACGTCGGTTATCCCAGTACCATCCGTTATATGAATGCAGTTTTACGGCCGTCTTCAATAACGCAATACCGATCGTGAAAGAAAATACACCTGATGTTTTTGGTCCGATACAGAGCTGTATATGATTGATCTTTTAACCATGCAGTATTATAGAGAAAAAATAAAATGGCTAATAATTTTGTTTTGGTGATTTTAAATATTCTGTGAATCCGTATATGATAACAAGTAAATTAATGTAAATGACTCGAAAGCCAACGGTTCTCAAACTATATTACACTTGTACTTATGAAAGCAATTAAACGAATGGTAGGTACATATACCTACAGCGTGAGAACAATCAACATTGTGTAATGGCGTTTGAATTAAATTAATTTACGAAAGTAAAAAAAAAAATATTCAGTGTTGAAAAAAGGCAATTATTGACTTGTGAACAAAAGAAAAATCGAAAATTTGACCGTTTAGCTCTGTTGGTATACATAATTAAAATGTGATCCATAATAAATTTACTAGCATATTTTGAATGAAAAATAGTTACCAAAATTAAATACAATTAAATGAAATATTTCTGTTAACATTTCGACTATGATGAAGTTATCCAGGGTGGAATTTCCATCCCTGATAATATAAACATGTAATGAGATATTTCAAGGTCACCAATGAATTGATAACATCCCTTTTGATTGTATATTATAGTTGACGCCTGGTTGTTAAACAATAAGTAACAACAAGATTTCAAGTATTGAGTAGTGTGAGAAGGGTTTAAAAATGTAGTGATATTAATCAAAATGTACATAAATAGATATTTAATGAATGACACCCATGTCCTTAGATACAACTTCACATATAACACAAATGATTTGCAGAGTTCTTGTTTAAAAGTTATTTTTTTATTAGACGTTTTTGTATAAAACAATACAGGCATTTTTTTAAAAGATAGGCTTTTCTTATATTGGCTCTTGAGAATGGAATATAATATTCTTTCTGAGTAAGTATTCGATTGCTCAAGAAATAATTTTCGCATGTTTTAATAAAAATACAAAATATCCAAAAACACTGTGAAATACAAACTTACAAGGGTATGTTGGATTTTGCCTTCTTCCTTGTTCCTTCTGGCGAGACTTCTAGGGGATGAAGAAACCATCATTGGTACGGATTCATTAGAATCTCACTGAACAATATAATGTTTGCACCCTTATTTACCGCACGTACCAAAAAATCACACTTTAACAATTCGCACTTCCATATTTTCTTTGGCTTAGCGTAACGAAACTTGTTCACAATATTTTTGGAGACCAACTGTTTGATAATATATTAATTTTCTATGCTACGAACAATATATTATTCACATCTAACGCTATGAAAAGCAAGCGTCAAATTGAATTAAGAATATCGTTTTTGATATGCGTGTACAAAGCAACTACCGTCACATTGAAAAATATATTATTTTTATCAACCACGTTCACTCCCTATAGGAATTTCTGATCCTGATGCTCCACCAGGATCTCTGGAATCCTGATAGAGAATCTCAACATAAGTTGTTCAACGAAGACTGGTAATAATTATTCAGTCTTTTATTTAGAGAGAGAATAAGGATAAATGAATGGGACTAGCTGTTACGAGATCTAGTTCACTGTATACTAGGGCTTATACAAAACCGACTTTAAAAAAACCGGTTTTTTAATGTCAATATTGTTGAAAAACCGGTTTATCCAGTTTTCGAAGTTTTACAAAAATGAATTATTCAATTAGAATAGCGAGAAAAAGTTTATTTTAGTATGTTGTTTATTTATATACATAATAATACACAACAAGAAATTATTTGGTGTTACTCATCAGAAAATATGATTTAAGAAAACACAAAGCGTCCACATTTTTTTTATAGACTCGTTTATGGAAAATTCGGCATAACCGGTTACGAAGTTGAAAAACCGGTTTTCAAATGTTACAAATTTTGCCAGAAACCCGGTTTTTCAAAACCGACAAGCCCTGCTGTATACGAACTTGTTAACGCACATCTGGTCCGACATCGCTTTCATCACTTGAAATATTCTGAGCCTGTGTACTATTTATTTCCAAAAATTCGAGATGCAAGCACAGTGTAAAAAGAGATTCCTGTCTATTTCGATGTAAAAATTAAACGAATAATTTCAACGTAGACGTGGAAACCACTAAACATACTTTAGGAATAATTTTAATACCCGTAAAGCATTGAAACACGATCCAAAATAACAGACAGAACACTTCATTTGAAGCACAGATAATCAAAATCACTTCCGAATCTTTTTAATTCGTTTGATGGATTGTAAGAAATCACTTCTCTGTAACCTATTTTTCGTTCAAAGTAACATAGCTTATTTCTACGTAATGTTAAATATCGATAGCCAAGTACATACTAGTTATATTGGATATATTCAATATATATATAGCTATTATTAAACCTATTTACGATTAACTACCTACCGGCCTATCACAGAAAACCAAAATAATCGATACGACAATAGTGCAATTTCAGCAAAGGCGTACTAGCTAAAATCTATAGGCAAGATACATATTATATTTAGCTTTATATTTGTTTATGTTGCGATCTTTATATGTAAGTATGTAAATGAATAAGTTCTGATTACAAGTCAGTTGAGAGCTTTAAATAATTAATGTTCCCATTTTCTGTGGAGTAGCAAATTTTGTTTTAACCCATAACGTACGTACGTCAATCAACTGCTGGATAAAAGCCTTTACTGTTTTCGATCCCCTGTGGTTAGTTTATCAATTTGGCAGCCAGTCATATAAAATGATAATTGAGTAATTGAGTAATCAATATAATTATGAAAATGGTCGTTCGTGATTCGAGATCTGAATCTCAGAATGCCAGAATATATATAGCAAGGCGGGGGGTAATCTTTCGGTGTTGGAAGGCCGTATAAAACTTTGATTGAATGTATTATAAATACTTCAAATTGTAGTAATGATCGAAAAAAACTTAAAAGAAATATTTTGATTTAGTCAGAAACCAACCCTCGACGCATAAAATTGTAAAGCAAAAACTACAATAATATAATGTAATACACTAAAATTGACAGTAACCTAATCATCATTCAAGTAAATTGAATTCAGTGACTAGAACCTGCAATTCCCACAACCATCCACGTTTCCCGTGGCGTAACTACGTTAATCATCATTCAGTTTTGCGCTGGGATTGTCTCAGCAGCAATTGATCAAGAATTGGAGGCTCAAACTAAAGTGTGCATATAAATATCTCATAAGAAAAACGCCGTAAAAATTAAATACCGATTATAAAAATGCATTGAATATTAACTGTTTCATTGACTTTTGTGCCACACCTGATTTTTATAATCACGCTTAATTGATTGGTAAGCCAACATATTATATTAGTCTGAATATAAAATATACCCCCATTCAAAAAAAGTATTGTGCAAGTCACTGGACATCATGGAAACACATTGCTACTTGCACATACGACTAGTGACCCTGTAAGAAGCAGTAAAATGCATTCACCTCACTGTTATCATGCAGCACAAACCTGTATAATTTAAGCTTGCATTGTTTAGTAGTGATAACGAAACGTACGCCAACTCTTCTATTGTTGTAAGAACCTTCCAGTCGTATTATCAATATACCAGGCGTCGCCAAGCTGCACACGCGCGCAGCTGTCATACAAAGGCTTAAACTATGTATCTGAAAATACATTTTCAGGCCTCAATCACGTTAAGAATTGTACAGTGGTCAAATAGTCGAAGCGATCCTAACATATATAAATGTCAATTATTCCACAAATATTAGTAATTTATCTCCCTTTTTAACAACATTCAAGTAATTAAATGTACAGCCTTTAGGCCATGGGTGTTCAACCGGTAGATCGCGATCGACCTGTCGATCCCAAAGCAAAATTTGGTCGATCCCGAAAGCTTCCGTGAATTTCGAAAAAATATAAAATATACAAAAATTGAATTATTTTGTAAGCACATACACCTACCTAATGTTATGTATTTCTCATTTAAAATATACATTTCTATGTTTAAAGAAGTGAAAAAATCCTAAATAAATTTTCTTGTAAGAATCATGTTTAATGTCGATCCCAGGGCAAAAAATGTTGGACACCCTTGCTTTAGGCTGTTCACTGTCAATCAGTGGAGACCGGTCAATGTGGCATTGAATCAATGCACACCTTGTGTATGGCAGGGGCGGTTATATTTCATGAAATAATATTCAAGCATAACATTTAGACCATTCACTCATTTTTAATTATTCATATACGGTCATATATAGTCACCGTGACTTCGAAAAGGTTAAGAACCACTGGGTTAGCTAATCGCTCTCGATACGTCCCGTTCATAGGATAGAATGGGTGGGAGGGGGGAATTCAAGACATCACATAGATCCATGCATTCGAACAGAAATTCATAAATCGATTGAAAAGTCCGTACCGGGACCTCTGTAACCGAAGCCAACGACGTTGACCACTCGACCACACAGGCGGTGGCACCTGTGTGGTCGAGTGGTCAACATCGTTGGCTTCGGTTACATTTCATATTGAATGTTAAAATTGAAAATTGAAAATAGTTATAAATTTACTATATTCTACTTTCTGTACCAGCCGGAGTGCCACGTTTTTCACCTCTTTGAAAAACACCTACATACAAATTATTATCAACAACAAAAAAGATCAACCAAAATGCAATCTTACTATCAACAGTGAAGTTCTGCAATCTATTCGTTTTTCAAGAGGAGTCTTCCAGTATAATTTTTTTTTTATCATAAAATTAATAACAAATTTTACAAAAACACTGCCAACTTACAAACAGTAGTGAATTTAAAAATACCTCATTAAAAAAATCACTTTCAAATTCCAGAATTACGATAATACACATTATTTTACTTAAGTAAATAAATGAATCAGATTTTATCTTTCATAGCGTGAGATCTTGTCTTTGAATTAATGAATGAGGTAAAACGATAAATTATCGAGGATAGTGAAAACCATGCCAGGTATTTTATGTTCTGTGATTTTTACAAACGATGCGCAATCAGCGATTTCCGTGAAAACAATACTATAATAATTATTAAATGCAAAATATATAAATTACACAGTCAAACGGTATGTTTTCAAATTTCGTTTGGGTTAAAAATGGGTTTTATTTCCGTTTTCAAATTATCGTATGAAAATATCTTTTTATAACCTTTCTTCTGTCCATCTAATGTTACATCTGAAAAAAAACAAACGTTTTACAACCAGTTCTTGAAACAGAGTATCTTTATAATATAACTCTATTTAAGGCAAATTTATTATAGAAAATATTCCATTTTACAATAATAAAAAAGGTCATACCCCTCCTATACGGAGCACGTGGACTTTTTAAGACATCTATTTAGCTTATTGCACTCCGTTAATTTCGTTATTTATTTTTTTTTAATCCGTAGAGCATGAGGGAATGTAACTATTTTGGCATCATGCCATCACCAAAGTTATCTAATGATGAGATAATCAACTTGTTTGTGACGATATCGTAAATTATATTTCATATTTCTTGCGTTATTTTTTATCTTTTTTTCACTTAATAAGGGCGCACGTCAGCCTTCTTTTTGTATTGCTGACATCTTTAGTAATACTCATAATATTTATGTACGATACTACTTATGACCAAAGAAAATTTGCATCATCTAGATTTATTGCATATTGTATTGATTTCAATATTAAAATATTTTAAAACACAAAAACCTTGTAACCATTCCGCCGTTTCACACATACACTTTTTATGGAACAACTTAAACTAGAGCTATTGTATCAAATTTAATTTTTAAAAATCAATTAAATTAAACACGATATTATTCAACATAGTAAGGTGATTTACTGTCCTCTTATCTGTTTTAGTGAGAAACAAGCGGCATTTTGACTGAATTAAACAGTATTTTTAAATTAATAAAAACACAATAATCCTTTGTACTTCATTCCACTTTATTTAATATAAGGTAATCTTTACCTGATTCAGATCTTTTGAACGATCAATTAATATTTGCTAGTTCCCCGTTACTTTATCCATTGCATTAGCCCTTGTTAACTATTCTTTTATATAATTTAAAATATATATAGTTATGTATATATATATATATATATCTTTGTTAGAATTGATATGGTCTTTGAAAAATTTCTTTTTCAGAATCTTCCTGGCTGTCGATTTTGTTTAAGTATATACACTTACCAACTACTTGGAAGCAGGGAAATTTTCTTAACTATCATTAAGCCTATTCACTATATTATTGTCATTATTAATGTCATTATTTTCATTGTATCACTTTGTCAAAGAATTCCCAAATTTTAATTATGTTTGTAATTACTTTCAATTCCCATTCTAAATTTATTAATCTGAGATGACTTTTTAATTATATGTTAGATGTGTTAAACATTTTAATTTTGTGCTATTTTAGAATCACTTTTAATGTAATTGGTATTTTCTTTTCAATGCCAATTGTTGTTTATAACTTTTCATTTTTGTATAAATAGCACTGTTAAATTATATTTCTTATCAGTTGACGATGCTCGTAATGAGCGAAACCGGTCCTGACATATTAAATAAAGTGGAATGAAGTACAAAGGATTATTGTGTTTTTATTAATATAATGCCTTTCCACCAAGTATTGACAGTGAACACCCTAAAAGTGAGTATTTTTAAATATTCATTAATTCACAGAATAATGAACGTAATTAATTGAAATTTCTTGGATGCTTGCTTCTTCATGATAAAACTAATAAATAAATTTAATTTAAGTGATATAATTTAAAACAATTTAAAAAAAAATGGTCTCATATGCACCGGGAAAGAATTAAAATAATGATTATGTAAATATATTATATTTTTGTATTGGTTTCCGATAGATCCTTCAATCCCGGATCCCGAAATTGTGATAGTAATAATCGCGGGATTTCGAAATTCATGTTAAGAATTGAAAAATCCGTAAATTCCCAGGTTTTTAAAAACGGCCAGCGGGTAAATTTTTTTGAAATTTATCAGCGAGAAAAAAAGCTGTTTCACCTTCTTTTATAGACTTTTTTAAAATATGTAAATTAATGGGATTGGAAAAATTGTAGATCACAAAAGGGGTATGGGATTTGAATCCCTAGTTTTGAATAACCCTCCATTTTACAAAGTGAAGTTAAAATAATGTTTCTTGACGAAAATAATTGTTTGCCGATGATTAAAATGAACCACTTTAATACCAAGCGGACACAGGTGTCCGGAACATGTGCAAGCGAACACGGATGTCCAAGACATCCAAATACTTGGTATTCTAATAGAATATAAGCAATATGTTGATGAATATGTGTAGTGCCATCTATACTGAGTAAATATAGGTTTTTAAAATATCGGATTCGAGTGTATATTAGGCAAAATTATTTTTCTCAAAAAAATTTGCGCGGTATTCAAACGGTTAAATAGCTTAAATATATACTTTAAAAAGAGACATTGAGTTTCCCTATCCTTGGATTTTATACATAAAAGTGAACGAGTTTATATTACTTTATGTATATTTCTAACGATGGCTAGATTTTAAACGGCTTCTGATATTATTTCATAATATCCTTAAATAACTAAATATGTCCATATATTGTATCCCATTATAATGGCGTTCGATCATATTAATCATATTTTAATCGTATAGTAACATTTTTTGAGGTATTTAAATATGATAACATAAAAACGAACATTTTATATAGTTAATAGTTTTATTCAAATAATTTAACAATATCATTGCTGAAGAAACCCTATATCTTTATGAAATAGACAGCAGAAAAGGGTCATAAAGGCTTTTAGAAGAGTTTCAAGCACGTGCTACAGATATAGTCCTTTTCAAGAGAGTGGAAATGCCATATTTTTTTAGTGTTTGATAACAACTAACAACCTTTGGAAATAAAGCCTACAACGGCTTCAAAACATCAAGTAATTACCATCAATCACCATACGGTGTTGAACACACAAAACGTGACATCTTAAAAAAAATATATATAAAATTAGATTTATTGTATTTTTTTCTGTGGAATATTGTCAAAACTGGTTCAATATAATAATGCAATATTAAATTACTAATTAATTAGTGACGAGTAGGCAACGTCGTTGGCTTCGGTTACGCAGGTCACAGGTTTGAATCCCAGTACGAAAAGTTTTCATAAATTGATTTTCAATTGATTTATGGATTTCTGTTCAAATGCATCAGTGTATGTGATGCCTCTCCACACATTTTATACGAAAAACGGCTGTAGCGAGAGCGATTAACTAACTACTAGTCCTGTACTAGTCCTATCCTTCTATCCCTACTCTCTTTCAAAAAAGAGAGGTTAAGTAACTGAGTAACAAGAAATTCTCGTAGAGACATTTATGTTGAGATAAACTCTATTGGGATTCTATATACTACACATTGGGAGCGGACATGGTAAAAAAATGAATTGTAAAGCCTCTGCCTGGGTTTCATTACAAACTTAAAAGCGCATGATTGGTATTTTCGATCCTCTCCCATATTTAATGAATTATTTAGTGTGATTATATTTTTAAAAGTTCACTCTCAAACTAGAAAATACTAATTACATTTTTTTACCGTAAAATTTCATATATTTACGGCCCTCTGATACCTTTGCTATCCATTTTCTTGACAACTTGGCTCTTCTCACTTGAAAGTTTGCCGCGCTAGTCTAGGAAAATATGAAACGATATATCTCTTTAAGACTAACTCTAAATACAATTTTAAAATTAAATAAATATAAATTATCAATAATATTTTCAGAGACGGGAGAGTTACATACCTAACGGTGTTTTGGACAACTTTGTCAAACACAGGTCAACTTTCTTCATTCAATCAATAAGTCAGAGGCACGCGCCACTTAGCGGTGTCATGTTTCAAACGCGTACACATGGGTAAAATGCATTTTCTTTGTCAGATAAATTTTCCCTTCTAAATAACACACTTGACACCCTAAATAAAAAAGACCGCGTGTAGCTGAGAATTACTTCCCAATAGTTGAGCTCTTGAGAGGTGAAGTACGCCAAGTCTTATTTTAGGAAAACATGAATTGGCTGCGTTATAATATTCTACATGTTATAGTAAAAGTGAAGTGAACTAAGTAAATTCACACTGCAATACTGTTATCTCCTTAAAATAAAAATAATCAATCCACCAAAACACCAATTAAATACCTGGTTTTACTTAAAACTTGAATAAAAAAGTTTTACCATTTTACTACATAGCTCACTTTACCTCTCGAGGGCCTCGTGACATTCGTTTGTTTTCGACATAATAAACGTTTTTAAGCCGGTGTTTTGAATTGATTTTTTCAATCATTTCCGTTTAACCATCCATGTTTACCATCAGATCATCTTCAGTCAGAATACAGTGACAACACTGTAGACTCTTGTGGTTTGAGTACACATCATTACTATTTTTATTTTTTAAATGGGTCGGCGTTGTAAAATTTCGACTTCGACTGCAGAAAAACACCTGACTCCACTTCTGTTTTTAAATATGTATGTACTACAGATTTGATCTGGTACGAGTCTACTGCACAGAAGGGAACTTTATTGGCTTCCATGACGGGCCTCACGAGCTTGCATCCCAGCACGAACAACATTATTTCAATCGATTTTTAGATTTCTATACGAAGACATGTATATTTGGGATGTCTACAAATTCTCCTCCACCATTCCAATACTAAAATAATTGGGTGTAACAAGAGTGATTAGCCAACCACTAGTCTAGTCCTGTCCTGACCCATCCATTCTATCCCTACTGCTCTCTTCAAAAAAGAGAGATTAAGCGACTTAGTAACAAACAGTTCTTTTAGAAAAACTCTTGGTGAGATACCTCCATTATGAGGTCATATGTTTCACATTGGCAGCAAACATGAATAAAAAAATATTGCATGTGAATTTTAAACCTGGAGATAGAAAAAGTTTGTGAATAGACCATTATAAAATTTGACTTACGAGTTGAAAAACACTAAACAAAACCCAGCATTGTTTTAATTTACATAAAACAGATTTACCGTCAAATGTCATCAGAAATAATTTAAGTGACAGTCGCTTATACGGAATTGCATGTCGAAATAGTTTTTGATTTAAAGTGTTGTGTTAAATGATTATTTAAACAGACAGTAAATTAATAAACTTGCGCCAGTCACTTACGTTATTTGCTATCATAATTAATTCTAACGTAAAGTTTAGCAAACCAAATCTAAAAAAATCAGAAGATGAAACATTATTTTCCTATTATTACATCATTTATTTTTTGCCTTATCTATCGCGAATTGTTTAACATTGTTTAACGCTTAGCCTAGTCACGGCAACACAATTACCATCGCCTTTGTAAAAACACTTTCGATTATTCGGAATTCTCGGAAAAACTCTTCCTGGCGGGGATTTACCGAACTACAAACGTGATGTTGGGTAACAGATACACGGATTTTTAAAAAAACGACGTGCAAAGATTCGATAAGCGGAAATTTCGAATAACGTATTGCATTAATGTGAATTTGGACTTGCAGTTTCTGGATGAAAACGTAGTAAATTAGAGCCACACCATAATCACTCACGTAGTATTAAATACATAAATTAAAATTTAATTACATTTCTACGCAAATCTCAATTGCTATATAAAGTATAAAACAAACATATATATAAAGTATAAAAAAATAGAAAGAAAACACAAAATAATTAGATAGTGGGAGCCGCATTTAACCCAGCAAAAAGCCGCATTTGCTATATTTAAAAAATATGAATTAAAAAAAATATCTGTGACATTACAGCTTATGCATTGCAATGCGTCAAATATTTTGATGTTCAAAAATCATACGAGATATACTCGATGAGAAATTTTATAAGTCACTTGAGATTAACTCAAGGAGAATTGACGTCACAATCACCCATATCTTAGATCTCAAATTTAAATTGAAAAAAATCCAATTTGACATTGATTTTACCGGGAATCGAACCCAGACCCATCTGATCGGTAGAGCAAGCTCTAACCAACTAGACCACAGCGGGCGGCAAATTACAATACTCGGCACGATTTGGTATTTGGTTCTACGAATACCTTTGTAAAAATGCAATTTCCTCCACATTAGAAGCGGACATGGTTTGGACATGTCGATATATGATTTAGAAGATCTGCCAAAATCTTTCGAAAAGGCCAAATCTTTTGAGCATGCATCCTGTGTATGGTGAAACAACATCGTGCATGCAAATCCGATTGTTTCATTCACCATGGTGACTGGTGAATACGTAATGTACTATTTTGTAACTAAATTAAGCAGTGACGTATCCAGTGTTACGTGGACTTTGTGCCCTTGCCGTATTATGAGGCGTCATCAAAAGTGGGCGGCACGAAAGTCATCAAAACAACATATTTAACATTCATTATCTATACTAATTATGAAAATATTTACCGCGTGACTCATTGATTAAGTAAACGTAAACAAAGGCGACAGAAGTGACATTTAACGGAATTAGTAGTAATTTGATTTAGTATTAGCCAAAAAATGTGCTGATTGTCGTCGTCAAGTGTTACTAAAGTTTTATGGTGAGCAGTTTCTAATCGGTCTGCAGACCACTTGTGATCTACCAGTCAATTTTGGTGAACCGCAAATTTGCTCCAATTACGCCGTCGATGATAAGAATATACAAATTTGCTTCAAATGTGCAGCAACAGATACCATAGTTCATTCGCTGTGATAAAGGAAACGTCATTGCCATTTAATATGTTTAAAAATGTTTGTACCATTTTTTCAAAACATGATAGAAAGTCGCGAGTATAAAACATATCGCATAAAACATTTTTACATCGATAAAACCGACTTTTTTTTTTGTTGAATTGTTTAAATTGATGACGTTTATACACTACATAAAAAATAGAACATTAACTCTGGAAGAAATTTTACAAAATCAAATAAACTTGTATAATGGTGTTTTTTTGGGTTGTGCTTAATGAAAGCAGAAGATTTATTACTTTTAGGGTGATCACTGTCAATGCTTGGTGGAAAGGCATTATATGAAAAAAAACACAATATTCTTTTGTACTTCATTCCACTTTATTAATTAGGTCAGGACCGGTTTCGCTCATTGCGAGCACTGTCAACTGTTGACAATGCTCGCAATGAGCGAAGCCGGTCCTGACCTAATTAATAAAGTGGAATGAAGTACAAAGGAATATTGTGTTTTTATTAAGAAGATTTATTATTGTTGATTTAATTTGCGGTGTCATTTATAAAATCTGCATTTATGAATACTCAAATTAGCAAAGTAACTGCACATCAAGTATACAAAACAGGCAGAACATAATGTTAAAAGAACATGAAATACACACGAAGGTTAACACATGGAATCTACGCATAACGGTAGTCAAATTTGTTATTTCAAATAAAAATGAATGATTTAAATAGCAAAAAAGAAAATAGACTACACGTTTTGTTTTTAAAAATTATTCAATAAGTTGAATATATTTAACTGTATTTTAAAAATAATAATAAAATAAGCACACGAGCTATATATATATATATCTAATTTTATACTATCAATCATAAAAATAGAAAATACGTGGCAACAAAACCCCTCAATACGGGACTACGCTAAAAAAAACTTTGGCAGGTGTCCCAATTAGGGGGGCTGAAACGGGAGCGCGATCGATCCCCCTGCATGTTTTACCGTGTGGTTATCCCATGAGCTATACCCACAGTCCCTCTATTTTACGTTTGCGAATGGCATCCTGTATCGATTTTAACCAAAAATATTCTCAAAACAAACGATATATCCCCGTTAGTCACGAATTTAATTGGTGACTTAGACAATGGTAGCGGAATATGTATATGCATATCAGAATTGAAATTTTCTTCAAAAAGACCTACGAAACGACTATAATTTAAAAAATCAGACCACATCCACCTCCGCTCTCAGTGTGGAACATATTGCCTTCTTGTGGAGCACCTCAACCACTCTTTTTGATTAGGGTAAGGATAGAAGAATGGAATGGGATTGGACGAGATGTCAGTTACGGTGCTGACGGGTACCAACATTAGTCATAACAGTTTCATAAATTGGTCACTTAGTCAGTTTATGAATTTCTGCTTAAAGATATGGATGTGATATATTCATAAATTGATTTCTCAATGTTTCAAAGAGTGATGTTTAAAATTCACTCACAACCATCCAATTCTTATAACTGGGAGAAGCGATACTGATCACTCAACCACTAGTTCTGTCCTAGTCAAATTCTTCCCTACCATTAGAGTCCTAAAAAAATAGCGGGGTGTAGCGAGCGTGATAAGCCAACCACTATTACTGTCCTGCCCTATCCTTTTTATCCCTACTACTATCTTTGGAAAATAAAGGTTGAGCGACTGAATAACAAACAGTTCTCGCAAAGTTGAGTGGTGTATATGTTAAAGATCGACAAAACAGTTTATAGAGTTCATTCTCGTTTTAAACCACACTAGGCGGTGTACATAAATGTGTCGACGAAATAGATAATCCCGCAATAGCTTAAAATTTCGAAATGAATCTTTAAAAAAGGTGAATCTTTTTATTCCGCTTATTCCCTTATAGTCTTGTAGTTCAAACTCCATCGCTCATGTTCATTTAAATCATATATGGCCAACCACGGTCCGCCGAGCTATTTTGTCCGGCCCTGATTCATCTCGGCGAAGTAATAGAGAAAGAAATTAATAGTTCCAGGGAGCCAATATTGCTAGTCTCGTAATTCAAGTTCAAGGCCAATCTTCACACTGGATTTTGTAATCATTATAAAATATTAATATTACGCGTTCATCGTCAAGAAGTAGCAACTTGTTTTACTTAATTTAATATTACTTTATTACGTTTAGTAATTTGGTTCGGCCCTTGACTCGAGAGACAGAATGATAATTTGGCCTAGGAAAGATTGCCCATGCCTGATTTAAATAATGATATTTAATCGAGTAAAACTTCTAAATGAATTAATGTATTTGTTGTATATGTGTCGACTAAATTCTTATAATAAGATAGACAGCTTTGTCTGTTAATTCTCCGAATAACAAAATATGGCGATTTATAAAAAAAAGCGAAATACCACACATAAACGTGGTCATCGCTCATCGATTATTATTCATAAATAATCCATGACGGTAATCAAAATGATCACATGACCAATTCGGAATAATGCTTTAAAAACACATTCCAACGACTACTCTGTGTAGCGATGTCAAACAAACGAGAATGAAAACGGCATCGAGGATGTATTGTTTCTGACTTCCGGTTGGTGGAATTATCCATTGTCGTTTAGATTTTAACTTTCCGACGTCCGCGCCAGCCTGGTTATTGTCCGCGGATACTAAATTACGATGTCAAATAAACAATATATAGATACACCAGTCAGCTTACAATGTCGACACAACAATTCATAATATACAATAGAAGAAATAATCTGTCATTATTAATTTAAAAGATAATCTAAACTGTCTCGTGATATGATCTTTTCCATTTCCAAAATTTACCAATTGGATACTATTTCATTCCTCACGTATTCAGTAGTCCTGCTCGACGACCCTCCATAGATCTTATATCGTATAAAATTGTCAATTTTAGAACGAACTTAGCATCACGAAAATGACTCTCTTTGTTTAAAAACAATTTGTATACTGTATGTGTGTATGTATGTATCCGCATGTGTGTGTACATGTACGGATATAGTATGGAGGAAGCATATGGAATGTGATTTGCAAAATAATGCATATGGAGTTCCCGTGAACTTCTTATCTCTGTAGTGATCGCGCCCTTCCGTCTGCGAACGACGGTAAGGGGATGCAATTTACAATTTTTCAAAATCTTTATCGATGAAGGAGACTGGAAGAACCTTGACGCTGGCGCGTCCTGGTACTTGAAGCTCCATAAATTTGATATCCAAAAAAAAAAAGTTTGCACCCCACATCCCATGCCACAAATATTCACAATAATTACCAGAATCGCACCAATTTCAAGGACTTTACAACTTTTCTGTACGAGTTTGTGTATTTTGTACACAATCGTAGGCTAAAAGCATAGAATGCATTTTTTATAGTAGGAAATCAAATTACTTCCGACCCAAGTTTTTTTTAAATATGATAGACACCCAATAAAATTCCACAATATAGAGAATATGATGTATTATAAATCATATTATAATCTCCAAAGGGCTACACATTAAATACCATTGCTAAGCTAACAAATATAAATCGTATGACCATAACATTATAACATTTATAACGGAATAATTTTAAACTTTTTGTTTCTTGAAGTTGGCTAATGTAAAACCGATGACCGAAGTTACCCGTATTTTAAAATAATAAATAGGGCCAATACACGCTTTGAATGAAAAATGAATAGGGATTGATCAAAAAAATATATCAAATGTTTTAAACCAAAAAATATTAAATAAAAAGGGAGTCCAGTGTATAAAATGTTGAATTGTTTTATAATATAATATAATTGATACCTAAATCTTACATTTCTTGTAGATTTTCCTATTTACATAAATACCACAATACATTCTTACAAAGTTAATTATAATTCAATTAATGGACCATAAAAATATTAATATTATTGATTTGGCATTTACTTGGTAGAACTCCATTTTAATAAGGTAAAAATATCAAGGTATTTCAGTTCTACATATGTTATATTTTGATAGCTATTTCGGCTTTCGCCATCGTCAGAACTATGCTTTAGCGAAACAGCTATCAACACATAACATATAAATAATTGTAGAACTGAAATACCTTGATATTTTTACCTTATCAAATATTAATATTATTTAACGAAGATTATTTTATTGATCAGGTTCTCAATACATTTTGTTGGAAGACTGTAATTTAAAAATCGTTATACATACTTAATTCACTTAGCAAATAATATATAAAACATTGCTGTGTGACTTTTTGCCCGATTCCTGATTGATATATTGTTATTTTACTCTAATTCAAATACCCTAACTATTGCTTAAAATTTCATTTATACCACCATTCTTTCCTCAGACAATTCGAATACAATTAACTGATAGCCAATAAATAAAATTTAGCAATTCTGTGGTTTTGCTATTACTTACTATCGCATCGAAATTGATTGTGTCATAGTAAAAAAATCAATAAAGACTAAAATAAACTAGTTGTTATTTTACTCAATAATATCCAAGAAACGACAATATCAAACGGTATAACTCCATCGGTATTGCAAAATTTAAACTTGATTATCTAGTATTTGCCGATAGATCCAGCATGAAATAAAACGTTTTAAAAAACAAATACTGAAATATATTACATAGGTATTTTTATTACTCGAGCAATATATTTTGTATGAAAACATATTTAATAGTGACGAGTCACCACTAGCATAATTAAGATTATAGAATTAAGTTTATTTATACCTTATTTCCTCGATTATAAGACGCGCCTTTTTTTAAAACACACACTATAAAAACTTAATCAAAACACACAGTCTTAAAATGATAGTCAACAATATTTAAATTACGTATATTAATTTATATGACTTTTCTTGTATAAATTACGGTGGAAAGGAATTTTAAACATTTTTTTAAATTCAGTGTCAGCTTATTCTGAATCAAAATTATATTCGTTGTTGTCTCCGTCTTCATGAGAAAAAATTGTCTAGTAAACCTAGAAATACGATATTTTCTCCGTTTTGCTTTTATATTTGATTACATTAAGAAAAACAAAAAAGGTTACACCTGCATGGAGCGTTAAAATAATTCATTAAAATAATTATTTTCTTTATAAATATATAATATATAAAGCCTACATGTATTCGTAATGGTTAATATATTTTTTAACCTGTTAGTTGTTTTGATAGTATGCTTCGCTCACACAATTATCGGTTAGCGTGTTTATCGTTGGCACAAAATAGTTACTGTTACAAACTTTTGACAAAAAATGCTTTTACTATTGCAGATTGCCAGCCCGATCCCTATTCTGTGAGGTTCGGAATAGGGATTCCAACTCGGATATCCGGATATCCGATATCCGGATATATCCGGCCCTTTTTAACTATTCGATATCCGGATATTTGGGAAAATATCCGGATAATATTCGTTATAATTTTAATATGATGGAATAGTATTGAAATGTGTATTTTCTCTATCTAAGGCATTACAGAAGTGGGAAAAGATTTAGTCAGGATCAGTTGATCATGAAACTTTGATCGTGAAACATCTTCATTTGCGTGCGAGTTCTTCAATTCATTACTGAAAACCAAGCAATCGAGACTGTCTACATATTAACAAAAGCAGACTGTAATTCCTTGTTTATTTAAATATGTTAAAAAATATTTTGCTTAAAATTTTAATAATTTTGTATAAAATTTTAGCCATGTCAAGACGCTCGGAGTATGGACTCATTTTATGAGAAAAGATAATAATTTGCAGTCAGCGGTGTGTAATAAATAAATGTGGGAAAACTATTAGATGCAAAGGATCTTCAACGACTCCTATGATAAATCATCTAAAATCTCATAATATTAGTGTTGTTGAAAACACTTCTAACAATAAAACCAACATCAGGACAAATTAAAACTAAATTAAATCAAATTTAAAATATGGTACATATTAATGCTCTCTTATTTTTAAAATATGAATAAATGACTTATATTACGAATGAACTCGTTTTTAATGTATTATTTTAGTACATAAATTTATATATGTAGTAATGTTTTTTTATGTTCATACTTACTGAAACTATCCGGATATCCGGATATATCCGGATAGTTTCAATTTTACTATTCGATATCCGGATAGTTGAAAATGACGAATAGTTGGAATCCCTAGTCCGGAACCACGGCGAGCTAGAAGTAGGTAGCTGTTAGGGTTTCCAATCCCGGGATCCCATCTAATTTTCTAATTCTGATATCCCGGGATTGTTATAGTACTAATCCCAAGATTTCGGGATTGAGGATAACGTGCGAAAAATTCGTTAAATCCCGTAAAAAATAATTAAGTGATGGAGTCACTGACAGTCGTAACGATTTAAAATAATGGAGCTAAAAAAATGTGGGACCTTTTTGAGTAATGGGAAATCTGTAAATTCATAGGTTTTTTGAAGTCTGCCCGCGAGCGACAATTTCTGATTCATTTGTAGACTGTTTTAAAATCTCTCAATTTGTGACTTTTTCTCCAGTGATCAATCCCAGGATCCCGAAAACCCATATCCTAAATATTTTTGAACCCCGAAGTTTTCCAAGAGTCTCAAACAATTGCGACACAAATTTATGGTAAATTATCAATTCCGGGATCACAAAAAGGGTCAGGTATTTGGTGCCCTAGTAGCAATGATGAGCATTTCGAATTATGGACACTTTCGAGTTACGTCGTCGCGAAGCTGTGTAATTTAAAAATATCATATTTTTCATCGACATAGTTATAATTTATAATATATCGTAACTCCAGGGGTTTTGCGATGAGAACATTAAGCGGTCATTGCCATTTGCCACCATATTCTGTAATTGGCTAGAAATGTTGTTTTCATTCTAAACATCATTATAATAATGTAACTTATCCCACTCTCAAAACGATAAGCCGAATCATTATATATTCATAGAGCATATTATTTTTAAATTAGGTCTATTTTTTTTCATTTATTTTAATCACAAACATTGTCCATATTTATTTATCTTCCAGAGCTGAATCTTAATTATTTATACTTTCAATCTCCAATTCTGAATTTAAATCACCATTCACTGCACATGTGCTTATTTACATTTCTTCAAAGCATGAATTTGTATTTTATGGTAAGGGTGTACAATAGGGTAGATTAGGTTCCACAAAAAACCGTGCATGAAAAACCGTATTTAATTTGATAAAATAAAATCATTGCTATACAGAAAATCGTGTAAAAAAGATTATATAGATTATTAAAAAAATACTATTTATCGCTGCCTGATTATATACGGCAACGTTTATAAGCGACTGTACATAAATCGCTTTCAAACTAGAAATGTTTTGACACGTTTAATGTGTTGGGATCTAATGAAGCCCTTTGATTGTATTACCGTCTTGTGTTGTTTGAATTTATTGATATTAAGAATTCCGTTATCCGCTTATTTGTTTCATTTTTTATTTCTGGGATTCGTGTTCAAATACAAACACCGTAAACAAATAATTCGTGTAAAAATATAGTATTCGTTTTTAGTGGACCGTGTTATTTGAAAACCGTAAATAAAAAACTGTGTAAAAAAGAGTTGATTGAATATCGATACCCTAGTTCCAGAGTGCAATATGTTTTAATTTGGCAGTTTTGAGTTTAATATGAAAAGTATTTTAAAATATATACATATATAATTTTCAAATAATGACCAAGAGGTTATTATGCTGCATTAAAATGGAGTGCAGCATTTTAACATAACGTCTTATTGCTCTTTGAAACTGATATTTTATGTATTTTGATACTGCCATATGCAGACATAAATCACTCTGGAACTAGGGTATCGATATGATTATATTTGATCCATCGTTTTGTATCTAATGCTCGAAGAGAGTGATAGTTTTTATTTTATATTAAATATCGATTTATATTAACATGTCCAGTATTGCAATTTCCGTCAGCCGTATTTTTTTTTAAATACCGATAAAATATTGATATTTGCAATACCGGTATTTAATATGAAATACCGGAAACCCCGGATTGATATATTCGTCCGATATTGCAAACCCTAGTCGAGGCGTTTGATTAAGGTTATATATATGCTACACATTAAAATCGATTACAGTTGTAAAAATATATTTTATGCTCGTCTTCCAAATAGTAATATTTTAATGAATTTTATTCGCAAATTTTCAGCACACACTTACTTAACGAAGACACAAAGGAAGACCTATAAAAGTCTCGAAAGTCAGCAGGTAAATCGCTACATAGGATTTAGATTAAATACTTCGACAAATTTGTTACAAATGATCCAATAGGCCAAAGCCTCTGTACGCTACATTCATAATGAGATAAGCAAGTCGTAATTTGATTAGTCGAGTCGTTTCTTTTAAAAAATAAAGACACTTAAATATATAACAATTCATAAATATTATATTGCTTACTGTTGAACATACATTGTATTTTTTTTTTATTGTGGTATTTATTATTCATGTAAAAAGTTGTAGAGATTTATTTCCACAGTAATCAATCCATCGTCAGAATTAACTAACCTTCAATTCAGAATTAACGAGAATAGTTATAAAGATTTCTCAAGGACAACATAGTTACCTGTCTTAAAAATTCTTACAGAGCGATTGTTAACCTTTTTCAATGGATTTCCACCAAGGACACGCAAAAATGGTCAATATATTAGCCATCAACATAATAATTGAAACAACATATTGAAAAAGTTTACTTCGTCATAAGTCGTAATTGATTTAATACTTAATTTTTAAATTTATCTTCCTTCTACACACAACTGTTAATTTTTATTAAATCAGGAGGATAAAATTGTATGTCAGTTTATAAGTACCGATAAAATATTGATATTTGCAATACCGGTATTTAATATGAAATACCGGAAACCCCGGATTGATATATTCGTCCGATATTGCAAACCCTAGTCGAGGTGTTTGATTAAGGTTATATATATGCTACACATTAAAATCGATTACGCTTGTAAAAATATATGTTATGCTCGTCTTCCAAATCAGTGTTTCTCAAACTTTTTGGGAGCGTGGCCCCTTTTGAGTGTCTTTTTTTTTCTGGGGCCCCCATACCTTTTTTTTGAGCTCACCGAGAAATTTGAAATCTCTGATTTGGTATAATTTTTCCCAGAATATCTCCAAGAACACCTTTTTTTTTCTAGCTCACCGAGGAATTTGAAATCCTCAATTTGCCCGTGCCCCCTCTGAACTGTGTTGTGGCTTCCCACAACAAAAATAAGTCTCTGTGGCCCCCTTGGAACACGCTGTGGCCCCCTGGGGGGCCACATGGCCCACCGTTGAGAAACCGTGTTCCAAATGGTAATATTTTAATGAATTTTATTCGCAAATTTTCAGCACACACTTACTTAACGAAGACACAAAGGAAGACCTATAAGAGTCTCGAAAGTCAGCAGGTAAATCGCTACATAGGATTTAGATTAAATACTTCGACAAAATTGTTACAAATGATCCAATAGGCCAAAGCCTCTCTCTGTACGCTACATTCATAATGAGATAAGCAAGTCGTAATTTGATTAGTCGAGTCGTTTCTTTTAAAAAATAAAGACACTTAAATATATAACAATTCATAAATATTATACTGCTTACTGTTAAACATACATTGTATTATTTTGTATCGAGCATTATCAACGTATTATGAAACTCAGATGATAATGCTTGCAATGAACGAAACTGGTCCTGATTTAAAATCAATAATGTGGAATTACTACAAAAACGTGTTTAATTATAATTATAGTATATTTACTACATCACCAAAGGCTGTTTTCTTATAAACACTACAATGAATGAATTTAAAAAATATAATATATTTTATACATATCATTGACACGCTCTTTTTATTTTTATTTTTTAATAAAACAATAAATATTGTCATTTTCTTCACGAGGCACAACTTTTAATCCAATTATCTCAAAAATGTGAAATAGTGGGATGATGGCTGCCTTTAACAACAACCCAATTAAAATTTAAGTAAAAAAAATATGTAATAACTTTAGATTTTATTTAAAACAGTCTGACCATAATACACATCGGTCGACCATATAGAGGTTACCGCAACAAAATTATCAAACGCTATAGCAGTTTTGCACGAAGATTAAAAATATTGATTATAAAATTTGTATAATAATGAGCATAACAGTCTTCGTAAATTGACTGCCGATATGAAAAACGTGCGTCCGATGATGTCATAGAAATATGCATATTATTAGTTTTTTTCTAGCAGAACGTCAGAAAGTAGATATATTGAATTTATTTTGCATAATGGGAAATAAACGATATTGTGTAAGGCAGAGTACCGCAAGTTGTTTTTCATATGAAAGCAAAAGAAAAATAAATACTTATCTAATAGGCGGATTTTTCCACAATTAAAACATTTCAATTTATTCAACATATTAAAACTCGTGATGGTTTATACACAATTTTGGCTATTTTTCAATACGGGAATACCAGTAGTTTTCATTTTTAAAACCGGTATTCCGGTATTGAAAAACACCGTTAATACCGTGATCCCGGTTTCATATAAACGGTATTGCAATCCATAGACGAGATGTTACGTAAGTAATGGATTGACACTTAAAACAAAAAAATATCCGAGCCAATTTTTGAACCCAGAACCGAAAATAAACACTTAGGGTAAATTAGAATCATTCAAATTATGTATAATACATTCACTTTTATATTGAAATTCAACCAAGCACCTTCAGTCGAAATCTTAAATTAAACACTTAATGTAGTTGCTCCCACCGTGCATTGGTGTCCGATATATTTTTAGTATTCGATAACATAAATTAATGGAACTGATTTTAAACTAAAGTTCACTTCCACAGTAGGCAATAGCTCTAATTAAGCCTATTACATACGTACAATATTTCACAACGCCGATGTAACGCATGAGAAATTTGCCTAAAAATAGGGTTGTTTTAATGTATTCATTCGTGATTCATAGCATTTGTTTCTATTTCAGCCCATGTGATATTAGGTACGGATCAATACGCAAGTAATTGTATGAAATACATATTAAGTATATTTATTTTTATACGCTACTAACTTCACGATAGAAAAAAAAATACATATCGACTATGGAAATGAAAAAGGACGTAACCCACAAATAGCAAATTTTACAGGAGGCACAAAAAGTGTTTGGATGATTTTGGACCATATGCAAATTATGAAATATATACAACCTTGAAGTGCACGAAGACTTCTAAACTGGTGTTTAATTGACATAATCTAATATTAATTAATTAAATTGTCTAGGAAAAACCTATTTTTCAGTCTTTTATCTTGGTTTCAATTTTCACAATCTCTAAAAGCTAAATTTAGATACTAATTTGGCATTTTCAGCTTCCATCCTTTTGATAGAATGTGTATCAAATTTGATACATTGTGATTATCGAAAAAAAGCTGTTTCGAAAAACTGTGGTTTAAGTCCTTTTTCGTTTCCAAAGTCGATATTAGTATCAGTGTTTGAAAGTATAATAATATTATACAAAATCGTATATTCCAGGAACTGATATAATGTCATGCGATTAACTTAAAATCAAGTTTATAGCAAAGAATACTTTATAAAAAAAAAGGTTCTAGTTATAAGTAAGCTTCAAACTGTATCGAATACATTCTTGATTTTTAACCCTCGCCCACTTCGCGATAATTCTCAAAACGATACGTGCCAGGTATCGCCTTATGCGGATTGCGGACTTGATATTCAGGGTAATTAACAAATAACTGTTTCAACGTGATCTAAAAACTGTTAATTTTTTAAATACTCAGTATTTCAGTATTACTTAATACGTTTAATAGAAATCATATATATTTTCTATCTAAACTAAGTAAGTGTAGTTTAATTGACTACTAAGAGATGAATTGTACCGGCTGTATCTAGCAGTGAAAAACCACAATATCTTAAAATGTCAATAAGACTTCCATAAGTAAATTCAACTAGGCTTAATCGAACTCTCATTATTAAACGTTGTCTATTTTTCACATTTAATGTATCTCGTACAAAATAAATAAACTGAATAATCAGACAGACGTCTTGTCGACAAACATCGTCTTAATACAAAACAACAACAAAAAACAACTGAGAGAATTGATCATCGAACAATCCTGGTAAATAGTATCTTGTTTTCTAAATCAATTTTTAATAAAAAAAATATTTTCCTGAATATTTAAATAATCCAACAGACAATAAAAGAAAAGCCGTTATTTTCTCACGACAAATTTTCATACACGTATTTTTACTGCTTAATTATAAAATGTTCACGTTTGCAAAATAAATATTGCAAATGTAATCAATTTTGAAAAACCAAAACGTTTGCACAATTTTTAACACAACACAAACACAATAATATTAACTGTACACAAACAATTTTATATAAATATAGATGATAAATATTTATGTAAATTATTGTTTTTCACTCGTCACATAATATGTTCACATTGAATAATCTTCGCGCAGTAAAATATTGTATACAAACATTTCCTATCTTAAATGTTTAATTATTCATAGTTTTTTATGCAAATTAATTTTACGGATAGCTGCGCAAGCGCGTGCGCACGCTGAAGGCTCTCATATAAAACTGAAATCGTTCGAAGTTTAAACAATCGAGTGTATCAAACAAACATGTGACACACACGTATGTGAAACCTTACATATGTGGGTAAATTAGCGAGAAACGAAAGTTTCAAAAAAAGGGCAATATTAATATATTTCTACTAGTAGAATATGGGCGCTTTTTAAAACTATTCTGAGATCCGGAGTCCTAATACTTATGTAACAGAAAGTAATTATATTTATTATTTCGATACATACAATTTCGTACATTGAACACTGCAGTTACTCACTTTGGAAAATTTTGCAGGAAAGCGAAAAAAAACAGTTTAAAAACTATAAATTAATATACTTAAACAAAAAATATATAATTGATAGACACGCTGATATTTAACATTAATTTGAAATAAGTATTTCCAACGCGACATTCTTCGCTAGAATAACCACCCATAATTTGATATTAGTTTTAAAATAAATGTTTTGATGATTTTTTTTACCAGGGCTGTGGAGTCGTATAAAAAATACGACTCCGACTCATTTGTGTTTAACTTGAACATATGTATACCATCAGATAATCTTTAGTTAGACTAGCATGCAGGTGCAACACTGTGGACTCTTGTGGTTTGACTACATATACATTATATATATATTTAAAAAAAAAATGGTTCGGAGTAATGATATTTTTGAGCCTACGATTTCGGAAATAACACCAGTCTCCTACAACACAGCTTAGGTTTATACCCATCATTATTTCAGAATATTTTATCTTTCAAATGCATTAAAAATTCTACCAAGTAAATGCAAATTTGGCCGATCATATCGTCTCCTCGTCATGTTGTTTTCCAGGAAGTGATTTGAATCCTTCCAACTATTTCAATACAAAAGCATGTATCAATCGAAGTAGTTATTTTTACTCTTCGACTTTTAAGATTAGCTCTTTCGCATTTTTTACACCTCAACTATTTTTTCGATCATATCCACTTTCTTTGTGTGGTATATCGTCACTACACGAAGCCTTTTAAAAATCCGACTCCAAAAAATCACTTTCGTTCCTCAGGACAGCATCCTTCAGTTTCGCCGAATACTCTCTGTGGATAGTACCAGGCGGTGTTCCATGACGCCAGAATCTCACCGATCGGAAGAAAATGCAAACAAGAAGTCTCCCTGCCAGTTCCAACATCTTTCCAAGACAGCTGATATAAAATAGCGCTGACCAGTCCGTTACCTAAACTCCGTATTCCTCACAAAGCAAACAATCTCACTCCTGGTATCCGACACAAGCATATACATATTTAACAATTTGTAACAAAATCGCAATTTTGCTACTTTTGACCCACTCCGTAACGGTTTGGCACGTGTTAAAATACGTATGAAAGTGTGTGAATTCGTATACTCACTAGCACATGCGAAAATTGTGGTACCTGTTTACGACATTATCAGTTATCTACCTTTACATACATTGAAAGTTTTTAACGGTGTTTCTTGAAAAATCTTTTATCAGCCATACTGTATTTATTAATTAAAATATAAAAATGTATTAATTTGTGTTATTGCAGAGTGTTCTAAATTGTGATTTTGATGTATGCAATCAAACTTTTATGATTTCGAAATTGTTTCCAAAACTTTGTATTTTTTTTATTAAAAATACAAACTTTCAAGGTTATCTAGTGTAAAAAAAGCTTAGTAAGTTTTAAAACCTTGTCGAAAAAATCGTTCTACAAAATTGTATATAAAACAAGGTCGTAAAATCGTGTTGCAAGCTTTATCACGTAATTGAATCTTACTAAAAAAATCATGGTGGGAATAAAGCATATTCAACTTCATAGTAAACGATGATAACGTATCAATATTATAGATCTATGTATAAATCATCTTTCTTTTTTTTAAGCTATACTCCAATTTGAATTACATAATAGTAAAGTTATTATCAATTAACTCTCGTATAAATCGGAAAAGACCGCCTCCCCTACACCCTCCTATTTATTTAAATGCTTCTATTTGCATTACATAAAATGAAATTCTCGCAACTCAACAGTATTTACTATTGTCATTGAGGTTAGGTAAGAATCTAATTTATAGTTTATAATATGGGCCCTCGAGAGATAAAGTGAGCCAACTGGTAAAATGGCAAAACTTTTTTCGTGGACTTTTAAGTACAATTACGTCTTTATTTAGTGTTTTGGTGAAATTCATATTTTTATTTTACGAATATAACACTATTGCAATGATTATGAACTGAGGTTACTTCACTTAAACGATAATTTAAGACATATAAAATATCACAACGCATGTAACATTTTTATGACTTTCTTGTCTCACTTCACCTCTAATGGGCCCTTATAATATACCTATAATAGCCTACTTTTGTATGTTAAATATAAAGCAAAATCTTTAGTTGTTTATGTATAACGTGAAGGATCTGATCTTTCATTAGATCCTTAATTGTATGTATTAGAAATTTATGGTGGGAATACAAATTTATGCCGACATTTGTATTTATTACACAAGTTTTGTATTGTGGGGATTTTGTTTTATCTGATGTTTGTTCAGCGATGATGTTGATATCAGTGCAATGATTAGCAATACAATATTTGAGACCAAGTTTAACTGTACGATGAAAGGAAATTAGTGATTATTAAACAATTTCGTAATGGAACCCCGTTCGTACTATAACATGAGACTGTGAGGTCCGTCACGGAAGCCAACGACATTCGCCACTACGGACCCGAATATATCAAGTTAATAACACTGCCTTGATGTCCGCGACAAATTTTCCGTTTTTAGACGCAGGCGACGCAGCGCAGGGAAATGTGCGATCACCGCATACTTGTGTTATTAAATGCATAAGGGTTTTTTTTTCACAAGGGTAAATCATTTTTTTATTGTATAAGTTGATTTGAGTTTTATACAACACAACGACAATATACTAAGCACAGGGTCGGCTCGAGGATTTCTGCGCGAGCGTCGAAAAACTAGATCTAATGAGAAGCAAACATTCAGAAAGTGATTTGTCACACATATACAAAGCTTGGGAAATATGATTAAGTGTTGGAAAAATTACGAATTACTTGGATGTGTCAACTTTATGATTTAATTTTTTTTAGGAAAAATCTTTTTGAACACCAATTGTGATTTCCATTCATAGATTTTATTATGGACTATCAGAACTGATATTAAACGGCATTTTTCAAAATTTGTGAGAAATCACTTTTTGAATGTTTGCTCTTCAATGAGTGGATAGTGGACAGTGCGGCGCTCTGCGCCTGTGTACTTCGCATGTGAATCTGCGTGCGCCGCACTCTTTGCACACGCCACAAGCCCCCCTGACTACATTATGAGGAGACGTAAAAAAGATACACTATTAAATAAGATTTCATGACAACCGTCAAATCAAACCAACAAAGTGTTTTGTATATGTATAAAAAGGAAAAAATATGTAAATATTTTTTCAGAATCTGTAAATGTGTACTAATATTTGAATATAAAAAAAAACATTTTCAGTAGCCAGTATGGATAACGTATTATTAAATAGATGTTAATTTTATAAACAAACAGTGACATCATACGTTAGAATAGTGTACTAAATAAAAAGAGAAAAACGAGCTGTTTAAAGCAAATATGCATACCTAGACATTATTTGTATGTATTTTTAGCACATTGAACAAGTATTTTATGAAATCAATACGGTAAGATCTCTTCGTAAGATAGGAAATTTAACAACCATCGATGACAGCATGGAGCAACATAGATATAACCACACAGCATGTATATAGTCATAGATGTAAGGATTTTGGATGAAAATAAATCTTTGTTTAAATTTAATTATTTCGATACGTCATACGATGCACATACTTGAAAACCAATCATCGTTAACACATTCTGATCATCTTTGGAAAAAGTCTAGATTATTGGCTGACCACGATTTTTCATAAAAAACGTTCATGTTTCAATATTATTATAACATGCGGATATGGAATGGTAGTTCGTAATCATTATATTTTGTATAATAAACTCTATATTTATATAATTTAAATATTTTTTCATAAGAAAAAAAAGTAAAATTCCTATATTCATTCTACGATTTGTTGTTTCTTCAAAATTGATAAATAAATGAAAACTCAAAGCGAGAAAAATGGTTTGTGTCTCGGTTAAAAATACAATTTCATGTGACATCTGTGCGCGTTTGTTAAAAACATTCTGTTTACGATCCATAACTGGAAAATTTATTGAAAATCGAACTAAATCTATGGTTTGATACACGCCTAGTGTGCGTTGGGCATACATAAATAAATGTTTATTCATTTCATATAACGACAATTTTATTTAACGTTTATAATATAGTGGATATTTTTTCTTTACATACGTTTTCTTCTTGTCTATTGACACAGCCAATGAAAATCATTTACAATTTAAAGTGTATTTACCTGAAACTTTCTGATGCTGTCCAGCTGGTCTCTTGTCGGTGGAGCCGCCGGCTGTGGTCTGGCAGGAGGCAAAGGCGCTGGTGCCCTATTCACCAATCTCCCATCTCTCTCGATCCTTAGGTGATCTCTAGGAGGAGGAACGGGCTTGCCGACTGACCCTGACGACACCACCGACGGTGTCAACGATGCCACAGTGCCACCGGATGGAACCTGAGGCTGAGCCTGGCCGTGAAGGTGAGCTGGAGTTCCACCGTTGGCTCCGATACCAGTTGAATTCTGAATCGGGTAAGGTAGAATTTTTGGTTAAATACTTGTCAAGCTAAATTTAAAAAATATTGATGACTCAGAAGTTAAAATTTATGTTTAATTATTAGAAGACAATTCAAACAATTAAGCAAAAAGAAGCACAGAAATTCAAGTAAAATCATGAAAACCTTAGTTTTTTATTATGATTCGCGGATACTTTCTAACGAACAAATAGATTATAATTGAACTGAGTCAAATATTACGGGTACAAAGCCAGTACTGTGGAGTCAGGTAAAAAATCATCTCCGAATCCGATTTTAAATTGTAACAAACTCCGAATTGATTTTTTCAGTCATCTTCTTTAAACTTGCATATTATATGTATACCATTAGATCATTTTCAGTCAGTCTAGCACGCAATTCATATAATTTCAAATTTGTTAAGAAAATGGGCCGCAGTCGTAAGATTTTTCCGACTCCGACTCTTACTCCACGACTCCCAACCATGACTCTACAGCCCTGATATAAACCATCTAGCAAAATTGATACCTCTATCCAAAAATTCTTTTACATAAATGTAAGTCAAAATTAAAAAATATTCCTCAACAATTATGCTTTGGTTTATAAAAGTTTAATGGGAAACCATTGAATACTTATTATATCACATCTCTTCTATTCCTCACTCTATTCAAGTCCATAATTGTAAATTTTACAGGAGAATCGAAATAAAAAAATATGTTCTCCCTTTATATAATTGATAAACCCTAAAAGTGTTTTGAAGAAAACATTGTAATATTTAAATGGCGGTTAATTATTTGTTTGATATTTCTAGACTTGTGTGAAATAATCAATATTTTCTTACGACCATTTCTGCTGGCAATATTTATTTAGATAATAAATGATTTCAGTCTAAAATTGTTTAAGTAAAAGCTTATTATGGTACTCTAAGGTCAGTAATATTTGACTGGTAACTTTACGAGCCTAAGATATGTGGTTATTAACAATGGACATTTTAATATAATATTTTACTTAATGACTAGTGATTCTTTCATTTATGATAATTATGTTTTTATGTGAGACTAATTCAATATGTTTTTTTATGCTTTATTAATAATAAATACACTTTGATTTCCCATGAAACTTGTTCAAAAATTATTTGCCTTCGATTTCTTGATAGAAGACATTCAAATTTGTTTTCAAGGCTACATAATATTAAATAATTTATATGTTAATAAAATGATTAGTACATGTATATTCAATCACTACGATTACTATAGCAGTGGGGAGAAAAAAAATATCCCTTAATATTTTTTGTTATGCTATATTATTTTTGAGAAATACTACAAAATTAAAATATAAATACATTAAAAACAGTAAATATTACTTACTTATTAAAACAAGAGGAAACAATATATATAGACAAGGATAGAGGAATTATTTGTTATTAAGGATTCCTGTTGAAAACTGACGAAGTATTTTTTTCTTGAAATGTAATCATCAATCGAGGCCCCATTAATTAAATCTTTATTTTGTATTCCGGTTTTAAAATATTGCATTAAAAGCTTATTAAATCAATCATCCAGTATTTTTTTAAATTGTTTTATTGATATTAATCGTTTAAATGGTATGCATTAAGTTGAAAGTTGTGTTTAATATTTTATTTTGTGAATAATACATGCATAAGTTAGTCTATTTTCATACACCATTGTTGTTCTTTTCATACTATTTCGAAACCATATCCAATCGTAATTAGGTTTTTTTATAAGTTTTAAATTAAATTTGAAGTCGATGTTTAAAAAAATCTTTATAATAAAAAATAGAAACAAACTAATCTTTTATATATGCAAATAATTTTTAATATATTTTTTTTAATTTCGAATATTTGCATAAACAATTTCAGATATGTCATAATCTTAGTAATGATTGGATTTTTAGCTTATCTGCGAAAAGAAAAGATGTATACTGACAACTGAATTTTCTAAATATCGTCAATTTGTGCGAGCAAAACCAGTAACTCGAAAAATACCAGAATGAGGATAAAACAGTAGTCCATTTATGTACACATTCTAGTTATAACATGTATCTTTACAGTTATAAAGATTTTTGAAATTATATTCTTTCATCTCACTATTCGCTTAGTCAATATTAAAATAAACCATTATGGTTTTTTTAAATCTAAATATAGAATATCATCCTACAATAAAAAAGTTTTTTTTTTCAATTAACATATAATTAATTAAACTGAAACGCTCTCATGTGAAGGTTTTACTGAGTTACGTACACTTACACCCTAGATATTTCACGATCCGAAAACTACAAGGCTCTAAATAAGTGAAGATTTTTGACGAAACAAAACATAAAATGAAAACCGTTAATGGTGCTTGGAAGACTGACTCGTTGTAGATTTTTTTTTCAGTAATAAATTTCACTTAGAACCTTATAGTTTTTGAATCGCGAATTGAATTCATTTTTTAAATAAAATTTGTATTAGCTTGTTTTAAGTTTTACTTATTTCCACCTCTACCCACAACCATAGGAAAATACCATGTAAACATGTTAGAAAGTCACCTTTTGTTAGTGAAAAAATTGGTGTTTGTCGTTAAGTATACACGAAATAATACAAAATTTGGCAGCTTTGCATTTACTTGCCTAAATATTATATAAATACAAATGTCAATTAATTCGATTATCTGGACGTCTCATGAGTCAAATTAAGTTTCTAACTGCCAAAATTTAAAAAAAAAACATATGATGGTAAAAGTGTAAAGTCTGGAAGGAGTACCGAAAAAGCTATTTCAGTAAAAACTCTTTTGAGTTTTACTGGACAGCCAAATTAGCTATGGAATCGATTTAAATCAGTGCCAACTAGGGATTCTGTGTCGAGACGTCCCGGGACAAAAGTCCCGGGACTTTTAAGGTTTTTCGCTGTCTTAAGTCCCGGGACTTTGTTGTTAAATGTCCCGGGACTTAAGGAAGCCAAATTGTACATTTTAATTTTGAAAAAACCATTCTAACAAATGAAAATTGGATGCAAGCAATCGCTAATGTGACCTTAGTTAATTTTGATTTAAAATAAATTTACATTGGTGTCTATCATCGGGATCAGTTTTGAAAAAAAAAACAAATGTTTTTCACTATTGTACAAAGTTACCAATGTCTCAATAAGACAAAAAAATGTATAAAAGATGTTGTGATTTGTGAAGTAACGGTCATAATTTTACCCAATTCATTGTTATTTTTTCAATACATGTACCGTTATCATCCCATTTTAGTACATACATACAAATATTTAATTTAAATAAATTTATAATTTTATTGAAGGGGAAATAAAAGTCCCAAGTCCCGGGAAGTCCCGGGACTTTGACTTTATCACGTCTCGAGTCCCGGGACTTTGAAAAACCCGAGACTTCAGAATCCCTAGTGCCAACAGATATAAATGTTCAAAAAATATTTCATTTAAGAAAATATATTATAATTCTATAGTAAATCTGGGTTCAAGTATGTTAAACAAATAACTCGTAATAGAACTGGTGAAAAAACAAAGCCGTCAAAATAATTTTGTATTTAAAGTGAATTGAAAAAACATAACCGAATCCATCGAAAATTTCATTAAAAGTTTTACTATTAAAAACTACTTGCAATCACTTTGACGTTACGGAGTTAGTAGATTTACAATTAGGTTTATTACCAGCTGCCAAATTAAAATTAAATCGTGTACATGCAAGTGCAACATTCAACCAAACCATAGACCCAAGAGAAAACTGTCGAACTCCAATACGAATTATAGAAGGAATACCAAAAGATAGAACGGAAGATGAACCAGAGGGAAGACTCGCTGCCCGTCCACATTCGTGCTGTTAGTCAACCGCGTGCATTGATAAGCATGTGATCGTGGTGTTACCTGCATTATTACAGCGTGCTTCTTTTCAAAACCGGGATACTTTGGCGTGGATTTGACAATTTGGACAAATCCATCAGGCACATCGACCGCCATTTCCCTGTGACTATACCGCGCGACCCCACCTTCCATATGAAAGCCGTCGAGCTTGTCGCTTCCGTTTCCAGACAGCGGAGAATACGCCGGCAGAGGGGAATCCTCGTCTTTAGGGAAACTCGGCACGATCGGAATCATTACAGATTCGTTCCTAGCGGAGAACGCGACCGAATCTGTGAACAAAATCTTCGAGAAGGGACTCTTCTCGTCGCTTATGTACAACTTGACAGCGCTGTCATCGCGCAATCCGTCGTAGGACATTATGTTTTTTCCAGCTGTAATAATTGCAAGATCGTCTCCTAGAGAAGATTTATCTTTGGCACTGCTAGAAGCTGACCGTATACTTTGCGTAGCGTTAGAATTTCCTCCACTTCCTCGAGAACTCTTTTTACTTCCAAAACTTGAGCTTGAATTAGAACCACTCGTGGGTCCAGAATTCGCAAACTCGTCGTTTTTTACTTTTATTATATCCGCGTCAGTAATGACGACCTCGACTTCGATGTCCTGCTTGTAGTTTCTCTTGTTCATGGGCGACTTTAAGTTGTCTTCTCTGTCAGAGAGGTTCTCAAATGCCGACTGCCTGGTGAGGGCTGCTGGGGGTTTGGCGTGGGGGAGTTTTGGGGGGGCGAGTTTGGAGTGGGCGCCTACCTGGGGCGGGCGAGGAGGCGGGTAGCGGGGCGGAGTCTTGTTGCTTGCGATGAAGGAGTCGGGAACGTCGACCGCCATCTCTCGGTGGGGGCCTGAAACAATTCGGAAAAACACATGAGTTTCCGCATGACCCATAAAGTTTCTTTAGCTTTGCCGGTTGAGTGAAACGCCATAGTGTAAATGTGTGTAAAGGGTGCTTTTTACAACCTACGGAGATTTCAGAAATGTTCGATGACAAGGATTGGTTTCTCAAGTCAGCTCGACCGGCGGGTGATCCGATCGGCCATGCATTTTTCGTTGTAACAAGGCTGACAAAAAAATTAAAAACTTTGCCGCGTTATATTGCGAACGAGTACTTAATAAGCTTTCATCGTACAAATTGGATTTATTTCTGCACACTGGAACATATCAATTAAGTATTGGAGAGCTGCTTCTAAATCACTCCTGGCAACTAATTTAAAACGCTTAGCGCTACTGGGTCACGGAATAAGCCCAGTAAAATCTGTAAATCCGTTGTGTGTTGGTTTTGAGTATCCTGGGAAGATTGAAATTCGGTAACCGTTTTAGAGAACATTTCAATTTCATACATAATATTTGTGCACAAAAAATGTTTGCTTAGTATGAACAGATATACGACGTAACACGGTGTTTTTATTCGTATAAATGACAGTTAATTCTTTTATCTTATTTAATTTTGTTAATTTTGATACAAAAAGTCAAGGTTTTGATTGCACTTCATTTGTTAACTTCTCGCATTGTTAGAAGATTGTATTATTTTGACCTCAACTGTCTGCCAAATCGTGGCAACATTATTCACATAACAGCACAGTCTTATGAATTGAGCCTTGATTTTATTGCATTACACATATTTAAGTAAATATAAATGCATTATGACACTATTTATTTTTGGAAGCGTACCATGAATAATAAATAATAATTTACTGTTGGAAGATAATCAGAATTTATTTTAATATTCAAACATAAAACATTTCAATCGTATCATTATGTGATAATATGAAATAATTAATTTATGATATCGACAATATCAAGCACGCACAACTTTTTTCTTCTAGCGGGCCACGTAAAAACAAATTATAGCGGTTTCGAGCCGCAAAAAAAAATGAAATTTAAAGTAAGCTCAATCCTCTTTTTACACATGGGATGCATTCCAAGTAAAAAAGTTGAA
>CM062837.1:3494515-3567501 GCA_031772345.1 Himalopsyche anomala | reverse complement strand
TAAATATAGATAAATGAAAGATAGATTGTATTAAATTTAGCCGTACTATTTTTTTGTTTTTCTAATTAATCCGTAGAATCGAATACAAAATTTTATCAGTAAGCCGATTTTTATGCACCGATTTATTTTGATTCATCAACGAAAAATTGCACGTACTTGTTAAATTTAATAATTTACTTTTAAAAATATGTAATTTATTTTAGTTTTGTCGGATCCATGGCACAATGATCAACGTTGATGGCTTCCAAGCGTACCTCACGGTTTCGAATCCCAGTAAGAAAAGCATTTTTTCAATCAATTTATCAATTTGCATTAGAAAGCATGTATGTTTGTGATGACTAAAAATTCCTCTCAACCAATTCCAATCCTAAAACAATGAGGTGTAGCAAGAATCTGAAAATTCCCATCCACGTCTACGATCTAAAAAATACTGGGGCGTAGCGAGAGCGATTCTCTAACAACTAGTCATGTCGTAGCTCTTAATTTGTAATCTCTACTCTCATCGAAAAAAAGAGAGGTTGAGTAACTGAATATGAAGCAGTTCTCGTAGAATAACTTATGTCGAGATACCAACATTAGGAGGAGATAGACTGCAAATTTGTCTCATAATACGGACATGTATATAAAAAAAAATACTAAAAAAAGTATTTTTGTATTATGGCCTGCGGCTTGATGTGCCTATACTTTACTTGGCCATTGGATGTGAACGAGTTTGAAATGCCTGCTCTATAGTTAGGAAGTTGTATTTTATAGTACTGGGAGCCGTTCAGAATCCAGCCTACCGCGATATTAGAAGTTATGCGTGTGTTATGTATACTCAATACCATACCATACTATGTTTTATTCTGTATGACGTTCTATTTTCAAAATGTGCTTCGTGCATTAGAATAAAACAAATGAAGTATGAAACAGTAGTAGAATAGAAAAACAATTGAAACCTGTCACATTCTCACGATTTTCGTATTAATTATAAGATTGATTTATTGATTTATAAAGTGTAATATTATGTTATCTAAATAAAATTGAACCAACACATAAAAGTGTTTTAGTAAAAACAATAAACATAACATAAAAATTGGTGTCAGAAGTGGGATATGTGCTAAAATAACGTTAAGAAATTTATGGTGATAGTAAATTAAATAAAATTCTTTAAAATAAGCACGAATCAAATACACGAAAAAAATAAATCTAATATAATAAAAGTACATCGATTAAATCGAACGGAAATTATAGTAAATCAAATATAATAATAATACGAAACTAGAATAAGACTAAATCTCCAATTCTACGAAATCTATCATCGAAAATCTTCTACGTCGATACATCTACAAAATCTACTTTTGAATCATCAACTTCTACATGGTGACAATAAATTCTGCGAAATCCATCATCGAATATTCAAACTACATCTTCTTGCCGACTTCAACTAAATTTTCTTTGCCGACTTCAATTACATCTTCTTTGCCGATTCTACATCCAACTACAAGAAAAATCTGCAAGCTGCCAACAACCTATTTCAACGACTACTAGAACCAAATTCATCTTCAAGTCAACGTTTGTTTAAACTTTATGCAATATATTATTCATCATATTCTGTGAGTAACTTTTGTAACAATTTTTCTTACTCAATCTATACACTTTCACACCAAAATGCCTGCACTCACTATCGATACCTTGATGAAGTTTGTTTCGACATTTGACGGAGAGAAAAGAAATCTGTATCCTTTTATTAAAGATTGTGATACTGTATACGAACTATGCTCAGAGCAACAAAAAAACATACTTCTAAAATTTATGATTCATTGCGTCGTAGGAAATGCCAAATACACAATTGCCAATTATAATTTTAAAAACTATGCCGAATTCAAATCATTTCTAATAAATACCTACGGTGAAAATAAACACACATCTCAGTTAGAACTGGAATTAAGAAATTGTAAACAAAACTTTAACGAACCGGTAATAAACTTCATTCAAAGAGTTGAAAATTGCACTAATAATCTTATCGGAGCTGTTCGATTTTCGAACAAGGACGATGAAGAATTGAAAGGGAGAATAAAACAAATTGAAGACAGCGCTCTTAACACATTAATTTTAGGTATGAACAGTGAACTATCAACAGTAGTCAGGCTTTCAAAACCCAAAAATCTTATTGAGGCAACGAATATTGCAATTGATGAAGAAAAGTTTTATAATGCAGTTAGGGAAATGAACTCTAACCCAAATAAGATCAATCATAATTATTTAACCAAACAATCAAAGCCACACTCTCTAAATTCAGAACATAATCAATTTGTCAGTAATCTTACATCTCAATACAATTCAAAATTTTGTAGATACTGTAAAAAATCAGGACATATCTTAGAAGAATGTCGGAAGAGACAATTTAATTAAATAACAACGTAAAAAAGCAATATCAACAAAATTTCTCAAATAACAAATTCCAAACTTATCAAACTCCTCGTAATTCTAAAAACTTTCAACCTCCTAATAATTCAGAAAATCATCAAATAACTCGGAATGTAAAAATCATTCAGGCAGAATATTTAAATTCAACAAATAATGATCAATCTCAACAACGATTGCAAAATGAATTGCAATTATCTTACTCTAATACTAATGCTGATGCATTGTCTCGAATCGAAAATCAAATTTTAAATACCATGACCTCTCAAACTTTTTCGTATGACAACTTCCTAGAAAAACAAAATGAAACATTTAACGTTAAATTTTATGAAATAGATGAATCTCTTCTTAATCAAAAGCAATCTATAGCACATTGTATTTCTAACGACAAATCGATGTCTAAAGGAATAGCTTTAGAAATAAGTTCAATGATCTCTAATTATGACGAATTATTAAATACACATTCTAAAGTAGTAGAAGTATTAAAATCAACAGAAAATAAAAATAATGTTTACCATTTAATAAAGAAACAAAACTTTTGGGAAAAATCAAATTACTTTTCTATCTTTCAAGCATTATGTAACTTAAAAAATATTCTACATAGTGATAAAGAAACAAATATCTCTTTTCCACGCCTTGATAGTGGTTTAGACAACTTAAATTGGGAAAAGATAAAGAAAATTATCCAATATGTTTTTCACAACTCAAACATAAATATAACGATCTGTCATAACAAAATAATTAATCCTCATCACGACGAAATTCCACAAATACTTAAAGAGTATCATGACTCTCCTATAAGCGGACATTCAGGATATCATAACACTTTAAATCGTTTACGACTCAAATATAAATGGACTAATATGCAAAAAGACGTTAAAACATATATCAGGCAATGTGAATCTTGCCAGAAAAACAAAATATATCGTCAAAATTTAAAACAACCCATAGAAATAACTACGACTAGCGGAAAACCGTTTGAACGTATTGCCTTAGATATAGTAGGTCCATTACCTTTAACCGAAAGTGGAAATAAATATATTTTAACTCTTCAAGACGATCTTACAAAATATTCTCAATGTTACCCTATTCCTAATCATGAAGCAATGACAATTGCAGCTCAATTAACTAAAAAAAATATTTGTCAATTTGGCATCCCTGAAAAAATTCTTACCGATCAAGAAAAAGATTTTACTTCAAACATACTTAAAGAAGTAGCCAAACTTTTTAAAATCCAAACCAGTGCGTATTCTCCTACTAGCAATGGTGCGCTAGAGCGTAGCCATGCTACTCTAGCCGACTATCTAAAACATTACATATCTCCAAGTCAAACCGATTGGGACGAATGGTTACCTTTTGCTATGTTTAGCTATAACACTACTCCACACACTGCTACAAAATGTACACCTTTCGAATTAGTTTACGGAAACTCACCTAAACTACCAACAGCTATAATAATACCCGAATTTAAATATACATACGATTCGTTTTTAGACAATTTTAAGCTCAAATCAACCAAATCACACGAAATAGCTAGAAAGAATCTAGTTGAAAGAAAAGAAGACACACAATTAAGGCATAACAAAAATAAAACCTTACGAAAATTTAAAATCGGTGATAAAATATATTTAACAAACAATGCTACTAAACTAAATAAATCTAAAAAATTATCTCCTAACTTCCAAGGTCCGTACGAAATCATAAAAGTCAACAGTCCTCTTAATATTACTATTAAAGTAAAAAAATAAATTAATCAAAGTTCACACTAACAGAGTGAAACTTGCTATTTTAGATCCCTTACAGTAAGTGGATTTAAAACAAATTACGACAATCATTACATTATCTCAAAAATACCATGTTTATTCAACCTTAAAATCACAATATACACTCTTACATACTATATAAAATTGTTATAAACTATGTAACCAAGATTTTATTTGTAAAAACTGAATGTAAAAGTTACTCTAAATTGTAATAATTATAAGTTAAAATTTACAAAAATAATTTTATTATATATTTATTCCAGATGTAAATATCTTAAATGATGATTGTTGTAAGTAACAAATAAATAAATAAAACCCATCTCCTCCATTACAATCACTTAAAATACCTTATGTACATCATCTCAATGTTTCTTATAATCATATATTTATTGTATAAACTCATTTAAGTTACCAATAAGTTTATTCTTTAGGGGGGAGATGTTATGTATACTCAATACCATACCATACTATGTTTTATTCTGTATGACGTTCTATTTTCAAAATGTGCTTCGTGCATTAGAATAAAACAAATGAAGTATGAAACAGTAGAATAAGAAAACAATTGCAACCTGTCACATTCTCACGATTTTCGTATTAATTATAAGATTGATTTATTGATTTATAAAGTGTAATATTATGTTATCTAAATAAAATTGAACCAACACATAAAAGTGTTTTAGTAAAAACAATAAACATAACACGTGTAATATGCATAATAAAATTCTCTTAATTATAAAAGGGCTTAGAATTAAATGAACTTTCGGTTAGATGATTTGCACTTAGTATAGTGTAGCTCCACATAGAAACTCTGTTTGGCTGAAATATTTCATTTTTTAATTAAAATAAAATATTAAATGCACGGATGGTTGTGATAACAAATTTAAAATGTAAAAAATATACAGTCAGTTGTCAGTTCAAGTGCATTCGTGCACTAGATAAAACCAGAAGATGCCGAAAGGCGAAACCCGGGTCGTTATTGACAAAATTTATGGAAGTGTACAGAATAAAAATAATTCAAATTTAAAAAATATACATTAAATAATATTGTTATATTTTCATCAAAATCAAAAATCAAGTTCACTTCAAGTTCAAAACCATCCAATCTACAAGTGCAATTATTTTTAACCCTCATAAAAGTGGGATTTTTCGTATCTTAAATTAACTATCACAATTAATCGATGTTAAATACTGTAAGTAAATACTTAAATTTTCGATCCTTAAGATTTGACCGGTATAATAAGAAATTCACTCAAGGTATTTATATTATATATTCTCATACGTCTGCTGAATTTAATCGGACGTACATACATATGTACAAAACAAGAAGTAATATGCAACGTTGACCAAGCGGAGCAAAAAAAATATTGCGAACAAATCGACATGTTATAATCTGTTATGTCGCCATTCCGGACAGCGGAGTTGATCAGCGGACGTGCAATTGACAAACCATAAATCCTGTCCAGCAATTACAATTCGGGCTCCGCCAGTCGCGTGCTGTCAATTTCATACGGGGAGGATTAACCAGCGCTTTGATGGATTAATGCGACGGTCGTGGATGCTGGTGGAACACGTAAATCTCTCTAATATTACAAAATAAAGCACAATTTTCTGTGGCCCGTATGGATTGCAATGTCGAGTTATACGTATACTGGGTCTACCCATGAACGCACTACAGTGGAACCTCGATTCTACGTTTTTCAAGGGACCGTAATAAATGAACGAATAATGCGGGAAACCGATAATACGGGAAATCTTCAAATAATGTCAAAATAATGTTTAATTTTCAAAAAGAATATTTATTTATGTAACTAAATGCGATGTAAAACTATTTGAGTGAAAAAAGATATTCTACAAAAACGGTCAATCGGGATAATAATTGGGACGGGACGATAATTTTTAGATGATATATCGAGGAAATCAGTAAATCGGGGAATGATTAACGTGGAATTATTAAATATTGTTATGACGGGGTCTTGGTCGAATAAAAAATAAACGATCCATACAAAAAAAAACAAAGATAGCGAGAACGGTAGATCGGGGTTCCACTGAAAAAAACGCGAAAGAAATGCGAGGCAAAACTATTTATGAAAAATATTCAACAAAAACGGTCAATCGGGATAATATTAGTGACGGGACCATAATATTTAAACGATAGATCGAGGAAAACGGTAAATCGGGGAGTGATTAATGCGGGATTCTTTTACATTGTTCTTATGGGTGTTTGGCCGGGACTATGAAAAATAAACGACCCATGCGGGAAAACGAACAATGCGAGAACGGTAGATCGGGGTTCCACTGTATATATAAACCGGCATCTCTGTATGATCTCATTTTCTCTTCAAACTGAACCTAAACTATTACATTTAGGTCAAAATATATGTGGAATTGTAAATTACTCGTTTGGTACAATTACACTGCCCGAGTTAGCCAAAATATATTGACATTTATTTATTTTAGGAATTTTATCGTTTTACTCTCTTGAAGCTTGAAAATCGTTTTCAAGTTTAAAGCATTTTTCTCTTCTTCTTCTTCGGGGCTGAGTTAATAATCCTGAAATTCTCATGACCATTAACTTACATGCTCCGAATTTATTCTTACGTGGGCGAAACTATGACCAAAAACTTTTGTTTCTAAAAACAGGGCTGTGGAGTCGGAGTCGGAGTCGCGGTATTTTGGCCGGAGTCGGAGTCGTGAAAAATGAACGTCTCGATTTTTTTAAATATATTAAATGCTGTGTATTCAAACAAAATAAGCCAAAGTGTTGACATTGTTTGCTTGGCTGACTAAAGATGATCTGATGGAATACATATATATATATAAGTTAAAATGAAATTATTGAAATATTTCCTCGGAGTTGGAGTCGTCTTTTTTTACAAGACTCCACAGCCCTGCTGAAAACACTTGTTCCTCGCGTAGTATGTATGAGTCGCCAGTTCCAAGGGCCGTTCAACTGATCAACTCATTGCCTAGAGAAGTGGACACTTTTAGTGACAGTATTTGTGAACTGTTTGTATAATTTTACTGTTTTATTCCATAATTTTGTATATTGATTTTGATGTATTATGTAGTATTATGTTGTTTTTTATTTATTTTTTCTCGAATTGGCGTCAGCTATAATTTCATGTACTGTACTTTTAATTTTTAAACAACAATAAACACAGTTGCAAGCGAGCAATAAAATATGTGAATACTTAATATATAAAAGAAACCATCGGAGGCCTTCATAATACAGACCGTGAACATCATATATTGCTCAGTTGTTACCGATATATTATACATGCGGTGAGCATCCAATAGGCGTGGCATAATTATTACGGCTATTACCATTTGAGGGCACACGTACATGTGGCAAAATCTATGTGCAATATGGCAAAATCTATTTTGCAATAGTGATTACACGAATACACACCAATACGTTCGGTAAAATAACTATTGTAATCAACCACTCAGAGAGTGACATAAATATGCACCAGAGAATAATTTTATGAGGCATCCAGTCAGTGCCGGCGCGAGGTTATTTGGCGCCCTAGGCAACGATTATTGGCACGCCCCCTTAAACAAAGTCTTTTTTTCTAAATAATGAAACAAAAAAATTCGAGATCTTCAGAAATTTTTATTTTTATTTACCCATGTCCGATCCCAATGTAGAGCATATAGTCTCCTGATGAAGTGTTTCTACGTGAACTGTTACTCAGTCGCTCAACATCTCATTTTCGAATCACATAGAATACGATACATAAATAATCATAACGAACAAAATAAAATAAAACGTACTATTATTTATTATTATTCGAGTATATAAAAATAGTTTGAATACTCCATTTATGCGCCCCTTAATGGTTTCCGCCCTAGGCGGTTGCCTATTTCACCTGTATAGTGGCGCCGGCCCTGCATCCAGTATCAAACGTGTCCTATGGCGCAGCGGTTAGCGTTGTTGTCCGAATCTCACGGGCTCGAGTCCCAGTACGAAAAGATTTTTTCTGCATGGGTGTTTGTGAAGTCTTAATTTCCCTACCACCCTTCTTATCCTTCAATAACTGGACGTAGCGAGAGCGATTAGCTACCCACTAGTCCTGCTCTAGCCTTATTCTTCTATAACTACTACTCTCTTTGGAAAAAGAGAGGTTGGGCGACTGAGTAACAAACAGTCCTCGTAGAAGCATTTATGTTGAGAGACCTCTATTAGATGGCCATATGCGCTCCACATTGGGAGCGTACATGGATAAAAAAAGTTATCAAACACGGCCATGTCAGTTTCACTTAATTTTCCAGGAAAGCCGAAAGTTTGTTTGACTACTTTTAAACGAAATTTGTATGCGAATAATATATACTTTAGGGGCGCAAAAGCAAATACAGCAATCTACCACGAAAGGAATTTTGAGAAAAACGTAAAAAAACTGAAAAAATCAATACTTATTCATTTAATTTTTGTTAGCTATAAAGTACAGTAAAATATTGTGATTCATAATGAATTCATCAAATTTGCTAAGCAAATATTTTGTCGCGTGAATTTTTGTATTCTTGAAACGTTTAAACGGAAAGGAGCTGAATTTTTTCTAATGCATAGGTATTTCAAAATAACGATTTCATATAGAATGAAAACAGAATTGCTTCTGAAATCGTATTGTTTCAAGAGCTGAATAATTTTTAGCTCTATGATTATGCATACATAGTTAGATTGAAATTGTATGTTTTCAAGATTGCCACCTTTACCTCTGACCCCTTCAATTATTAACTAAGGAAAAACCCAAACATTTAGTGTTTATATTCCATACAAAATACTGAATGACATTCATTCGGGTGATTGCAATCATGACACCTAATTGGTTATTTATGACGTAGTTGGTATGTCAACAAGATGACTAGGCTTACGTTAATTTTCATAGACCAGGGATGGCGAATCTTTTTGGGACCGCGTGCCAAAAATCCTCAAATATTATTTCTCGATTTTGTGGCGTGCCCAAGCAGTAATTTTTTTAAACAAAATAGTAAAAATAAAAAATGATTTTTTTAAACGATTGTCGTTTATCTTGGATAACATTTGAAAATTAATAAAACGGAATAAATTAATAAGTCACAGATTATTTATTCAAAATTTTAAACATGGAAATCGTTCGCGTGCCATCCAAAATCTCAAACGTGCCACCTCGGGCACGCGTGCCATGGGTTCGCCATCCCTGTCATAGACTTATTATACCTAGTACGATTTTAAAACTGAATTATATATGGAATTGTTGGTATTAAAATTCACTACTAGAATTAATATAAAAATACAGTACATCGGTAAAAACAAGACATGATCTCTTGGACTGAGTGAGTCATGTCAAAGCCCCCTATACATATCGACTGTGGAAATGAAAAAGGACGTAACCCACACATATCAAATTTTACAGGAGACACAAAAAACGTTTTTTGATGATTTTAGGCTAAAAGCAAATTATGAAATATACACAACCCTGAAGTGCACGGCGACTGATAAACTGGTTTTTTTATTGGCTTAGCTTAATGTTAATTTAATAAATGTTTCAAGAAAAACCTTTTTTAGGTCCCTTTTCCTGGTTGCGATTTTCACACGCCTTTCTTTTTCAACCTTACAAGCTAAATTTAGATACTAATTCGGCATTTTCAGCTTACATCCTTTTGATAGTACAAATTGTCAAATTGTATACATTGTGATTATCGAAAAAAGCTGTTTTGGAAATACTGACGGTTACGTCCTTTTTCCTTTCCACAGCCGATATATATAAATTTAAATTGCCTAGAGAGGCGGAAATATTCAGATAAAATCTTTCTATATTGTTTTTCTTTTTTTAGAATTGTCTGGTAATAAAAACATTATTTATATTTTTGATCATGTGGTATTTTCAAATGTTATTTAATTGTTTTTTTATCATCTTAAATAGGAAAAATGCGCTGTGTCCGGTTTTCAGGATCGAACAGGTAGATAATAATGCAAACATTACAAACATTCATGCACTTAAACATAGGTCTATCAAGATATTTCAGGAGCTTGGGATCAAACACGTCTAAATCCAGTTTTGAGAAAAAATGAGACATCGCTATAAAATTGGAGTACTGACTTAAGCGAAAAGAATTTAATTTTCAACGCCATTAAAACATTGTAGTTTCTTAACTAAAAAATGTGTGTTTTTCTCTGTTCAGGAAAATTTAGATCTGGTCATTTTTTAACTCGAGCTCATCGTCGGGTCGTATATTTAAGTCAGTGGACACAACAACCCAATATGACGAATGCCTAAGAGCGTTGACTAATCGGCTGCAGCGTCGACAACGTATTGTAAGAAAATAATGGCAGAATACTACTCGTACTTCATTGAATGATATCACGATTACAGATATGAAGAAACAGTGGAGTGGAACCTACCAGGGTCGCCGCTGAGCGAGAGCATCATGAGCATATCGAGGTGGGCGGGCGTCTGCGCCGCATGAGCGGGCGTTGTCGGAGCGCCGGAGCCACTCGCGGCGAGGGTGGGCTGCGGGAAATCTCCGTCCGGCAGTCGCAGCTTCAGGGGCTCGTCGCCGCCTACCACCACTATGCTGGAACCGGATCTCCTTCTGGGCCTGGAATTAAAATAAAACAATCGATTAACATACTATTCAAAAAGGAAACTACAAAGGTACACATTACAATGTGTTTTAAGCTATATTATATTTTACACAGCTTTAGTATGGAAAAGTGTACAAAATTTCAATTGGGATTATTTTATTATCCTGATTATAATCACTCATCAGTCGTTAATTGTTAATTGTGACGTTTTATTGATATTTATTTGTCAATAGGAAATCTTTCGATTGGTCATAATACCATCGTCTTAAAAAAATATTAGACTACGCAGAGTTAATGTACATATTTTTAACTATAACTATAAATAAACAGCAATCGATCAAAAAAAAAATAAGCTTAAAACGTTTAGTCATCTCATCGTAGTTTGGTAATAACAAATCTATACAGATAAAAAAAACTTTAAGTTTTATATAGGTTTCTGCCAGTAATAACTGCCGACAAAATATATTTAGTTCCTATCACTTCTTTAAATATTGACACAAATAAAATTCAACTTGTTTTTTTGAACCGTGTTTTAATATATCGATCTGCATTCTTAAGTTAAAATTATAAAATTTAGACTAAACGTTTTCTGGCAGTAAGCCGACAAATATTATATCATGTTAATTGAATAATACAAGTTTAATTTTTAAGACATTGAATAAAATCGGAATTTTGATTTCGATCTGTTAGATAATTCTTGCCATCCCTTGCGTTGAATTATAATTCAGTTTGCTCAAGAAACAATTGTTTGTGCTATTGTCCAAACGTCAATACAAAAGAAACAAGAAAATATTAATTATCCGCTGTAACTAAATACAGCTGTGTTTATTAATGACGCTGGGGAGACATGGTAATCTAATCATTAATCAAGTAGAAAGTATGGAAAACTCAGCAGAGTCGCACCACTGAATAGCCAAACAAAGCAAAATTCAATTTCTAACGAAGAATCAAATTATGATGTACAACTGATTTGTATGCACCGCTTGTTCACGTCATGAAACAGAACATAGAATTTTAAACACACCATTTAAATCAGGCATATCAAACTGACATATTTTCTGCGGCCATTGTTCATTATTAAACAAAAAAAAAACTGCAGAAATACCAATATTAACCGACCAACACAGCTCAACAAAATCATTTTTTTTTTTTAATAAAAAACGTTTTTGTAGTTTTTGTACATTTATATTTCATTCGCAACATTTTTGTATTTGTACGATTGTTATTTTAGTAAAGCTACTCTTAATTTGAGTTTATTTTGTAATGCGACCCGCGGTTTGTTGTGCAATACTTAATTTGGTCCTAGATTATAACCAAGTTTGAAATGCTTGATCTAAATCATGAAATAGCACCACTAGGTTGGCGAATCAAATTTTGTCAGCGGTTTTCGCAGAATCGTATTTTTATATTTTGTTACCTTCGAAACACATTTTCAAACACACCCAAAGCTTGTGGGTTGCAAACAGTTGATTCTGTGACAATTTCGATATTGAGTGGTCAACTACATTGGCTTATTGTGACGGTGTTCTCGGGTACGAATCCCAGTACGGACAGTTTTTATAGATTTATTTTTCAATCAACTTATAAGCTTTTGTTCGAAGGCATGGATGTCTGTGATGTATGATTATCACTACCACCCATCCAATTATTAATAAATGGAGCATAGCGAGAGCGATTTTCTAAGCACTAGTTCTGTCATAGACCTTTTCTTATATCCCTTAGTCTCTTCGAAAAATAGAGGTTGGGCAACTGAGTAACAGGCAGTTCTCATAAAAAAACGTATATTGAGATATGCTCCGTTAAGAGTCCATGTGCTCCATATTGAGAGCGAACATGACTTAAAATAACAGTTGATTCTAGTATCAGATTTCGCCTGTTATCTCATGATAGTTTAGATAAATATACATTCTTCTTTTAGCTTAACAGTGTTTACAGTTTTGTATATTATATTTTATACTGTTCGAATTGAGTGCATAGCTTGTAACTCGAACATTTTAAATATGATCTAGCGAGTTAAAAAAAAAGTGTTAGACATTATTTTCGGGATAATTTTTTAAACTATCAATTTCTGACTTTTTTCTGATAAACCCAAATCCCGAAATTCTCCAAGAATTTTAAACAATTGTGAATGATCAATCCCGAAATCCCGGGATTACAAAAAAAATCCGGAAATGGATTTCTGAGCAGGATGAAAAATATTCGACAACAAGCAATTGGGGTAATATTTGCCACGGGACTAAGACCATAATATTTATATTATATGTTTGTAGACGAAAACGATAGATCGGGGAAAGATGAATGTGACAGCGATAAATCGGGTTTCTACATAATTTTTCAAAAACATCATTATTAAAATATCGTGAGATGCAGATTTATAATAAATGAAAAAACACTGATTTTTTTCAAACTATTCTAGAAATCTATTGGTGATTACTAAATAATTATAACCTTTTCAACCTACTCTTTCGTTCAATCCGTTGGCGAGGACATTTTTTTAACTCGACCAAATTCATTCTACTGGCATAAGAAAGTATAATATAACTTATATTACGTGGCAGACCGAAATTTTGTAGTCACTGGGTAAACTATAAAAGTGGAAAGGGCGATAAATCTCCGAGATATCTCTTCCACCTTCCGTCTGTCTCGTCAGGTGCCACGTCATTTTTACCTGCAACCTAATGATCTGTAACGGAACAATTCGCCACCGTCCAAACATCTTATTTGCATACAATATTTTAACCGATTGTGAAATTTTTTAAGATTGAAATATTTTGCGGCAACTTTTTTGATGTTTAAGACAGTCGACTTTTAAGTGATGGGGATATGAAATATTTAAGCATTAGTCAATTGAAACATGAAACTTAAATTCGTTCTATAATTAAGTAAAAGTGAAATTCCAGCTGATTTTTTTATTCACTGTTTTGATTTGAAAAAAAAGCATTTAAATAAGTAGTAAAATAATAATATTTTTTAAAAGACAACAAAACAAAGCGTTCAAGTGTTAGTACTCTTTTTTTAACTCGATGGTTGCCACAGACGAGATATCGCGTCAAATTGTTTGTGCTCAACACGCCAGACACGAGTTAACTCGTCAACAACTATTTAAATTAATAATTGCAAATTATAGCCGGCGTGCTAGGCAAACAGATACTTTTTTCTTCGGCAGCCAAAAAGTTAACCATGCCCTCCACTGAAATTGATTACGAGGCAAAATAATAGGCATATAAATGTTATCTATACCAAAAGATAGCGATCAATTTTCGGCGCATCAAATATTCTTGCGATGAGTTTGTCCGTGTTTGCTTGCGTCATTGCCGCCGTTGGCAATTTTAGTACATTCAATATTACAAAAAATAAAATGACATCAAGTAACCTTAAAATAAGAATTCGTTTTTAAATATCATCTTTTTTCACTATATCCGTTTCCAATCTGGGACATATGAAATCTAACTGAGTTTTCTGTTTCTGTCACTCAAACTCTGTTTTTTTAACAGGGTAATTAATAATTTGGAAGATAGAATTAGAGCAGGTGTAGTGGTTACCTAAAAGCTTCAACTATGTTACGTTTCTAGGATTGGTTGGAGTGAAGGTAATTGTAGACCTCACAGATATCCATGATTTTGAACATAAATCAATAAATATATTGAAAAACAAAGCGGTTCCTACTAGGAATCTAACCCATGAGAACTATAATCAGATCCAACGACGAGAACCGGAAAAATTACATTAAAAACAAATAAATACATTAAAAATAAAAATATAATCGACTAATATCAGAGAGGATGTAAGAAGTAATAGCCAGATTGCAAATAAAAAAATTAAGGGATTCACAAAATGAGATTTTCCTAATAAATAATCAAATTTGCTTTTGCTAAAGAAAAGAAGTTGTTAATTTAACTAATTAATTTTAAACAAGAAACATATTTAACTTTATAAATATATAAAACCTATCGTTCAATATTCTCTTTCTCGTTAAAATTGTTTAGTAATTAAATGAATAAAATGACACAGACGAATTGTTTGAACATGTTTTGTTTTGTCGGCTTGCATTTAAAATTCCAGGTAATATTATTTCACAGACGAATTGTTAGTTGTATTGTTATACACACATCCTTGCTAGCTTACTAAGCATCCAGGTATTTTACAAAAAAATAACGTTTTTCGGTACGGCACAGGTAAGACAGGATATTATTTAAAAGCCGCCTATAAAACACCTGAATGAAATTTAATATACCCAATATCAGGTGATATTTCTCAAAACAGATATTTCATAGAAGCATCGTCTGATCTATTTTATCTTTGAATGAAAGATTCTTACTGATGAGAATACACTATTCCCTGTAACGTTATTATAAAAACATAACATATAACGTTGTTTATAAATGACGTCAAATGATCATCATATTCCGTCACAAAATGTAAAACTCTCTCGTCTATTATTATATAAGTATATTTATTATAACCATCGTTCGCTCCCAGTGTTCATCATATGCCAACTAATAAGGGTATTTCATCACATGTTTTTTACGAGAACTATTAGGTAATCAGTTGCTCAACCTCTCTTTTTCAAAGAGTGTATGTATAGAAGGATATGACTAAAACGGGACTAGTGATTAGCTAATCTCTCTCGTTATATCAGTTTTTTTAAAATATGATAAGTCGGAGGGAATTCAAGATGTCACATACATCCATGATATTTTATCAGATGTAACTAGTGGCGGCCGGTCTATGTGGCATTGGATCAATGCACCTCTTGTATATACAGGGGCGGTTATATTTCATGAAATAATATTCAAATAAGAATCGTAATATAATAAATATTTTAGAACATTTTATTTTAGACAATAAATACATGAAGAATTTAAAATGAGTGAATGGTATAAATGTTATGTTTGAATATTATTTCATGAAATATAACCGCCCCTGCATATACAAGGGGTGCATTGATCCAATGCCAGCCACATAGACCGGCCACCACTGAATGTAACAGACACTTATAATGACTTCGAACATAAATCAATGATCCGAATTAAAAGTAAATTTATAATATTATCCGAACTGGGATTCGAATTCGTCAACACCGCAACCGAAACAAACGATGTTAATCACTTGACCACGTACGCGATTAACAAAGACGTAAAATCGATTATACAAAAATCAAGAACGATTACATTATAAATCTTGAATGTGAAAGTATAACGTATTTTTCTTGAATCGTTTCCATTTAAAATAAGAATCATTAACTTAGTATTATATTATACATATATACAATTTGATAGAAAAATTTTAGCTTTCTTCGCGTTATGTTATTTTACAACTGACCAAACCAATTATCGTCGATTCGGATGGTAAAAGTATGCATTTTGCACGATAAATAATATTTTTCAAGTCATAAGTGGACCAACGGACGAAGAAAGCAGCGGAAACGAAGTAATCAGACATAAATTCAAAGCGGATGAAATTGATTGAAGTGATTTGATTCATGTAGACCTTCCGGTCAGGTTTTTATCTTAATGCTTCCTATGTTTTATAATTAGGAATAGTTCTTGACTCCATTAAAATATAATACGAGTTTTTGTAAATCATCGGCTCAGACTTAACTCTCAGCTTAGTGTATAAAACTCTGTAGATTTCAAGTAGATGGTGGCAAATTATCATATGTGACTATATCGTGCAACGCTGTTTAAGCGCTTAAATATCTAGAAATAACAGTAAAAATCGAATAATATCAACTCATAATTATTTATTTTTTTAAACCATGTCCGCTCCCAATGTGGAGCATATGGACTCCTAATGGAGTTTATCTTAACAGAAGTGTTTCTACGAAAACTGCTTGTTACTCAGTTGCTCAACCTCTCTTTTTCCAAAGAGAGTATGGATAGACGGATAGGGCTAGGACAGGATTAGTAGTAAGCTAATCGCTCTCGATACGCCCTGTTCATAGGATAGGATGGGTGAGAGGAGAGAATTTAAGACATCACCATACATCCATGCCTTTGAACAGAAAATTATAAATCGATTGAAAAATCAATTTATAAAACTGTCCGTACCGGGATTTGAAACCGGGCCCTCCGTAGCCGAAGCCAACAACGTTGACCATTCAACCACACGGGCGGCACGAATATTATTATGTTATCAAATTAGAATGTACAACAAACGGTTCTGAAAATGAAAAAATACGGATATTTCAGGATTGAAAATAATGAATGTTTAGAACCATGATATATTTCGAAGAAATAGTTCGAAATTAATTGATTTTCTTTAAATTTCTTAAGAGTTATATCACAATTGACAGGTTTTGATAAGCCTTCGATAATGTATTACTATTTTCAGTTATTTATGAAAATTACCCGTTTTATAATTATTATAATATATTTTCTAAGACGGTATTTTATATGAAACATCAAAATACCGATTTTGATTAACTCGCCAGGTACTTACTAGGGTTAAAAGTAACATTAAGAGTAAATAGGTCACAGGTGGTTAGTCTTTATTTTTGTTTAAAGTTCGGTCTCTGGTCGAAAATAATTTTAATAGTTAATATTCATTTGATTACGTGCGGTGCTTATGATTTTAGCAAATTATAATATTGTATTGTGTGGCACTACAAAATACGATCTCGCATGAAATCCGGTCAGATGATAACCCTACCTGGCACTGCGACCCAATTGGCCGAAGTTGTTTGCTTTACTTAATCTTTATTTTCCATACCGGTATTTTATATTAAATACTGAACTGCCGGTATTGATATATTTGTCCAGGATTCCAATCCCTTACTCGAAAAAATATGGTTCGTAAGTCCATTATCATATAATATAAAAGGAAAAATACGTTACATTCATTCAGTAAAAAAAAAAAATTTTAACACTTGAGTATTAAAACGTCTAAAATATAATATAGGAGCGACGGGGTACAAAGTGACTAATGTTTCCACTAAGTTGCGTGCGCAGACTTCCGCGCACTGTTGGCGCGCACTCTAATACAACTTTTTAAATATTTTTCAAATTGGAATAACCCCAATTTACGCAAATTGAATACTAAGATAATTTAACAATATTAATCAAAACAATAAAAATAATATTTTTATATCACAAATTATACCGCACAATTGTTGAATTGTCCCGCGAAGTTTTTGAATTTTCCGCGCAGTTAACCTCTCGCCTTAAAAGGAACATTTAAAGTGCCCCCAGACAAATTTTCATAATATTATCATTGCATTTATTGAAGTATCATTGAAGATTACAAAACATATCAGCTAGATATTATTGGTACTTATTTAGCGAATGGTTGAAATAAGAAGAATTTTTCAATGTGAATGCACCCCAATTGTAATTCAAAGATAAAGCTTTCATCACTTTACTTTTTAATTTAATCGTCTAACATTTATATTTTTACTGTTTAAATTGCTGCTATAAACCGACGATTTAAATATGCATGTTGAAGGGATAATCAAAATAATCACTCACGGTGAAATCTGTGGGTACACTAAAGAAATCAGTGTTTATAAGTATGGTGCAGATGCACTCTGTACATACATAACAAAATGCATGTTTATTTAATGCCACGAAATACGAAGAGGTATGTGTAGCCCACCTCCAAGCGTAGGAGTACAGGAATGCATCTACGAGACCGTGTATATTGTAAAGGTAAATATGCGACGGAAATGCAGCGCCGGTTGATAACGTTACCAGACCGTAGGAAGCGTAAGAAGATGTTTCACTTATTTACTAAAAATAAATTTACGTATGCAGCTGAAAATAGTTGATACAAAATCAATAAACACGGCCAAGTCATGTTGTTGCCGATAAACATTTTTTTTTATTAATTCCGGCAGGGGCATTTAGTACCTACAATTCATTATATCGACTGTAGAAAGGAAAAAGTATGTAACCCACACATAACAAATTTTACATGAGCCACAAAAACGTATTATAATCGATGGTGCCTTAAAAAGGAAAAACAGTTATAATATAATAATTAAAGATTCTTTAAATGACTTTGCAAAAGTTATGAGATATTTTAAATATATAGTATACAGTGGAACCTCTCATAACGAGTAAAATAGTATGTGAAAAAAATGCTCCCTTAACGAGTGACATTTCGCATAACGAGTGACGCAGAAAGGGGAAATCCCATCTTCACGTCACTCACATGTGAGTGTCCACTCTAATACCATGGGACTGGAGGTGAATAACAACGATATTGATGAGCTTGTGGAAGAGCACAGTCAAAAGCTGACCACCGAAGAGCTTATGGAGTTGCCATGTTTTTCACAGCAAGTTATGGAGGAGAGTTTGTTAGTGGGGAAGACGGAAGTAGCAGATCAGCAGTCATCTGGTGCAATAAGAGAAATGTTAAAAGCATGGGAAACTGTTGCAAAGTACATTGATAAGCATCACCTTAATAAGGAGGTAGCTTTGCGTTTAACAAATTTATTCAATGATAATGCTGCTTTTTTGTAAAAAAGAACTAATTATTTGTCATGAATAATAAACTAGTCGATTTTTTTATTGATTTTTTGTTACGCTCCTTAACAATTTATAAGTACGTAATTTTGTTTGAATAGACGTTAAAAATATTAAAAAATATATATTTTTTCGGCATCGAACGTATTATTGTATTTTACATTGTTTTATATGGGAAAAATTGTTTCACATAACGAGTAAGACTCTGGAAAGAATTAGTCTCGTTATGAGAAGTTCCACTGTACTTATGTCCTAGACACATTCAGGGAAATGAAAATCTTGAATTAATGAAAACATCATAAATATCCAACAGCGATATAAAAATCACTGTGTATAGTAATGCAAAGCTTATACGGCGTAACACGATGATAAACAACTCATTTTATAACACATCGAGTATCGACTGTGGAAAGGAAAAAGGACGTAACGCAAACATATCAAATTTTACAGGAGGCGCAAAAAACGTGTTTTGACGATTTTAGGCCATATGGAAGTTATGAATTATACACAACCCTAAGGTGCACGGAGATTTCTAAAGTGGTGTTTAATTGACATAATCTAATATTAATTAAAGAAATTGTCAAGGAAAAACCTTTATTTCAGTCTTTTTTTCTTGGTTTTAATTTTTTACAAGGTCATCTTTTACAAACTTAAAAGCTAAATTTAGATACTAATTCGGCATTTGCAGCTTGCATCCTTTTGATAGAACGTGTATCAAGTTTGATACATTGTGATTATCGAAAAAACTGTGGGTTAGGTCTTTTTTCTTTTCCACAGTCGACATGTTATTGTTTTTAAGCAAACATTAGTACTTAATTAGTTGAAATATTCAATCTCTACAAGAAATCTACCATCAACATTATGTAACGAAATACTGCCGCCTGTGTGGTCGAGTGGTCAACATCGTTGGCTACCGATACGGAGGGCACGGGTTCGAATCCCAGTACGGGCAGTTTTATAAATTGATTTTTCAATCAATTTATGAATTTCTGTTCAAAGGCATGGATGTATGTGATGTCTTGAATTCCCCCTCCCACCCATCCTATCCTATAAACAGGGCGTATCAAGAGCGATTAGCTAACCACTAGTCCTGTCCTAGCCTTTTCCTTCTACTCCTACTCTCTTTGGAAAAAGAGAGGTTGAGCAACTGAGTAACATTGAGGAGATATCGTCTTCGGTGTGATGCAGAAAAGAAAACAAGTTTATCGAATAAAAAAATAAAAAAAAACTGAGTAACAAGCAGTTCTTGAAGAAACATTTCTGTTGAGATAAACTCCATTAGGAGTAAATATGCTCCATATTGGGAGCGGACATGGTAAAAAAAAAAAAAAAACTGCAAAAGTCCTTCCATCAATAATACAGAAGACACCAATCCAGTTAATATAATAAGTCATTCAAATTGATATAAAAGATGTTCACATTACATTACGTTAGTTATCGCATCCATTACAACAAACGCAAATGTCTCATAAAACTAAGTGTGATTATTAAAAGTGTGCCAAGGCATATTATAAAAAAAGTTGTTTGCCGATCATTAAAAAATATTAACGATGAAAATGACATTTTGTTTTAAAGTTTAAAGATATACGATTACAATGGAGTGTAACAAAAACGACATGAGTACATCGTCTGGTGTCATATGACATAGCTTATGAGTGGCTCAGTGAGTTGTTTGACATTTTATTAATGTAATTATATTTGCTACTGACTACTGTTTTGCATAGTACGTGAAACAGAAAAATCAATGCTTAAAATATCAATCCGGGCTTAAACACGTTATGACATTGTTGGAATTCTAGTCATTTTAACGTATTTTTCTTTCTAAAGTATATGGAGTCTTATAATACAAGAATTTTTATTATTTCAAAACTCCTACGCCCTAGTGGCTCCAACCTAAATCAGGCGAAACTGTTCTGTGTGCCTGACTTAATTTTGACGAACTGCATTTTTTCTTCATGGATTTCTAGAGGTATAACTGTCGCCTGCTGTGGCCCAGTTGGTTAGAGCTTGCTCTAACGATCACGCAGGTCTGGGTTCGATTCCCGGTCAGATCACAAGTGAATTTGAGAATTATTCGATACAAAGCTGTGATCGAAGACTGGGTATTTGTGATGTCGATTCCCATCATTTCCTCTCCTTCCATCCTTTTGATCCTTTAATAATTGGGTGTAGCAACAGCTATTAGCCAACAACTAGTACTGTTCTAGCCTTATCCTTCTTCCCCTACTACTCACTTTGAAAAAAGTGAGGTTGAGCGACTGAGTAAGAAACAGTTCTCGTAGAAAAACTTCTGTTAAGATACCTCCATTAGGAGGCCATATGCTCCACATTGGGAGCGGACATGGATAAAAAAATATTTTTTAAAAATATATAAAACCCCACACTCAAATCAAATGTAACCTAATGACATTAATTGCTCAACTTTTTATGATATTATTGGCAGTGTATCATGCTATGGAGAAGCATATTACAATGTTGGCATATGTGTGTGAGTCTAATTCATTTTTTTGTTTGAGCGCAAATGCTGCAAGTTCTGCGGGGCTAAATAAAATTTTGCTGGTGCTCCATTAAAAGATCATATGTTCCGCATTTGGAGAGAACACGGTAAAAATAAATACTGACGAGAATTATTTTTATATTTCACTGTCAAAACAAGTGTCGCACAAGATAAAAATAAAATACGTAGAAAAAGTCGTGAAAAATCGTTTAAATAATCAAGCAATTCGAATAATTTGTAATTCGAGCAATTTCCATTCGAGCAATTTACCGGCTCCCAAAAAATACTGCGACTCCAATTTCAGTATTTACAAATGTTCTGACTGCAACTTTCACACCGAATTAAAAAAGCAAATGTCTATTAAAATGTATAACTATTTGTATTTTAACTTAGTTTAGCAAAACAGTGAATAGGAGTTGCCTGCTTTTTTATGACTAAAACTCCACCTTTCAATACCACGACTTCAAAGCCCTGATTTTAAGTGACATAAAAAACTTTTTTAAAGTCTGAGTATCATAATTATGAACAACCATTTATTGCTCACGAGTCAAAAGCTTTCATTTTTACGATGGTCAGTCGTCAGTTTGTCGCATAACTTCGATCTTCAGAGATGTTAAAGATGGAAGGTAGTAGTTTAAAAATTAAATTACCAGTTGTTGTGCGAGTAAGTTCCGTTTTTTTAGTTTAAGGACAATGCGAATGCAGAGAAATGAAAACATCGTTCCCGTATAATGGCAATTCAGTTAAATTGCATTTGATTACCCACCTGCAGCAGTTTCAACACGTGCAAATCGATAATTTGTCACACGCCAGGCTACAGTTTAGTGTACGGATTACAATACCGGACAAATTTATCATGGTATTGCAAATATGCTTAGTGAAATATATTTAAAAAACAAAACAACTTACTGAGATCGCAATACTGAGAGAGAAAACCATAATGGATATTTTCTTATCAATTAAAATTAATAAAAACATCATAATTATAAGCGAGTGATTTTCATAAATTACCCACAGTTTCTTAAAATAATAATACATCATTGAAAGGCACATCAATTCATGACGAAATAATTTTGTCAAAATATGTGATGGTTTCTTTATATTCAACATTCGATTTTTAGTATTTTCTAATGCCGGATATAAATGTATTTTTAACCTTTAAATGCATACTTGTATACTACGAAAAATACAAACTATTATTGGAAAACTGGAGTCGATTTTTACATAGATTTTTATACCCAATGATAAAATACAAATCATTCTTTCGATTTCATTAATGAGTGGCAGGAGGTTGTTGGTTCTAATCTGCAATCAAAGATGGTAGCCGGAGGTTTTGAAAATCTTGATTTTAGGCAATATTTAAATTCACTTTTAACTATCAAAAAATAAATAACTTTCACTAACAAAAATATAATACTGTATTCATTAATACATGATTATTAATTATTAATGATTCAAATAAATAGCAATATGCAATTTATATGTGTACAATGCGATTTTATTAAAAATATTAAGGGTTAAAGCCGGTATTTCGGTATTGAAAAACAACATTAATACCGGATTCCCGGTTTAGTTAAACCAATATTCCAATACTTAGGCCATTTACTGTGTATTTACTCATTTTAACAGAAAATAAAAAGCTAATTTAAATAAAAATACTTAAATCATACAATTTTTGGAGCAGATTATAATATGTGAGAAATATGCAGTTTAAAACTGTGCAATTCTGCAGTCACCCCCTCGCCAGCATAAATAAGTACGTTATATCGTAGATTTATTGCACTTAAAAAAACCAACTGCAGGGAGTTATATTACATGCTCAGTTTGAAGAGCGTTAATGTTCTAAAAATACTGCATATTTCGCAAAAAAAAACGCGTCCCTCTTTACCCGAAATCTTTTATGGGGAATCTGCAAACGCCGCTGTTATGGCGTAATGTACTAGGCAATAAATTTAGAAAAAGTGTGATTAATCCTTACCAATACTGCTTAAGTAGTCGCATCTTGACGGCTCCACTTGAGGGAATACAGTCTCGGGGAAATTCCCGAAAAACAATCCCACTTGAGAATTTTCCCCCGACGAACGGAGTGTAACTTACAGGTGCTGCCCGTCGTATTTTTCTTCGGCACTGCCGTTGTAACAACACTTATATTTTCTTATGGCAATATTCTTTGTTCCGCAAACTATAGCTAGTGGACGAACTAAGAAATATCGCAATTGAACACTTGTCAGAATAAAGGCACTTTTTGTCGGTAAGTTGACACTTATCGATGAACGGCCACATTGTTTTTACACTGGTAATGTATTAATTTTCTAAGAAAAGAAGTCCTAAAATTTTTATTATAAATGCAATGGTCATTTAACACTATGTACTAAATTCAAAATATTATCATATTGGCGGGTTTATTGTATAATTTTCACGCTACTAAAATAAAAATAGATATTAAATCGTTTAGTAAACTCTTTTGGCAATCTTTGTCGTAAAAAAACAGGTATTTAATTACGCCCGATTGTAAGTCTAAAATAAATGTACGAAATTCTCTTTAAGAAGATTCGACTCTTCAATCGCGGAATCGATGAAGTCTGAAGCATTAGGATTTAAATGAAGGAGTACCAATCGTTCACGGTAATGGCATTTATTATCATCAAATAAAAATTAGGTTTGTGAGATTTTGTGTAAGGGTTTTCAGTGGCTATTATGCATTTCAATTGATTGTAAAAATATTATAAAGAAAATATAGAAAGCTCTCATAGTCTCTTTAAAAGCCAAAGTTCGATAATATACAATATAACTTGGGCCCTACAAATACAAAAATGAAAATTATTTATATATTTTAGGTAGCATGTTCGAGGGCACCACGATGTTATGTTACATTGTATGAAAAGAATGTATAACATTATAAATTCTAATAATAATTGCTTCAAGCTAAAATTGTTTCATTACATCAGACTCGTATTACTTCTTGCATGGAAAATTATTAATTTATTTTCTGTTGTACTTGTTCGCCAATCTTGAATTGAATTATAGTAATTGTATTACATATATAGGAATCAGATGGCCGAGAAATTATTTTCACCACGCAAAGTGGTTTAATTTTCAAATCAATTAACATAGGGAGTCAGCGATTTCTTTTTGATAAGAATGCAAATGAGATTTAAGCCGCTTGTTCAAATATAATGTATACATGATATCATTTGTTCGTGCCGTCATAAATAAACTAAACAAAGACGAATGTAATATGTTCATATTTTTGATTGGAACTACACACAGTGATGTCCCTAGGCTATGTGCCGCCCTTAGGACAAGTTTTAAATAGCGCTCTTACTATTTTATTTTTATGAAATAACATTATTTGCCGTCTATAGTGCTGAGATCGGTAAATGTCATATTTAAAGAAGATTTTTTGCGATCAATTCAACTATTGTTAAGCCATCGGTCATAATATGTTTGCCATTGAAAATGTTTTTCTCTTCAATTTTTTTTTTATCAAAGGCATTGAGGCATCATATTTATTCCTAATCAAAATCCTATTTCAAAAATATTCAGTCATTATGAAAAAAAATGTAATCATTGGCCGCTCCCTAGGACTTGCCGCCCCTAGGCAACTGCTTACTCGCCTATGCCCACGGGACGTCCCTGACAATATGTAAATTTCTTAGGCGGGTTTCACACGGGATAATCCATTACCATCTTCTTTGATAATATTCTCACGTTTATGAGACATACGACCGGCAATTGATTTGCTCCCCCCATGACATGCCAGCATCCCTCAATTCCACCTAGTGAATTCTATGAAAGTAAGTACCCGGCGGTCGTCCAAGACGCCGTAATCTCACCGGTCGGAGGAAGAAACAAGATGGATTGAGCTTCTTCGGAAGCATCAGCAGTACATGTGTGTTTAAGCAGTACAGAGCTTCAACGGTTTTCAACAATATTGCATCGGATGACGACATATTCCACGATGATATTTCTTATAAAAAAGAATTAATTTAAATTAAAAGACATTAAGCACAATACCTAAAATGTGTTTTTCATACTGCATTAGCGGTCCATGGAATATTTCTCCCGCTTTTGCCGGTCTGCAAACGTAGCAGGGTTGGTAAAAACCGTACTAGGGTGCGATGAACAGTGGCGGATTATCCTATAAGCAAATGAGGCACGCACTTGGAGCCTCAAAAATAGCTTATATCAAAAACCCATATATATTTTGTAAAGATTTTTACATATTTTTACTATTTTAGTGGGATTTTTTGACGTTTTTATGCTAACAGTAAAACAGGGCTTCCAAATTGTATTGCGCCTGGGGCCTCTCATGTGCTTAATCCGCCACTGGTGATGAAGTAAATAAGGTTGAGAGTCTATGTCTTTCAGTCTGGACACTAACCGTTTTCTCAAACAGTTCGTCGACTGGTATGCACCTATACACCTGTTAAGAAACCCGGACCGCTATAAACAAACGCTGCAACAAGTCTGATTTCTAAGCGCATGCAATTAGACTAAAATCGAACGTCATAACGGGCCGGCTGCGTTTATCTTCGAGTTGCATCTGCGTGCTGTGTCAGCGTCGCCAGCGATGCAGAAATTCCTATGCAGAACATTCAAGTACATCAAAACTAAACTTGCAGTACAACTGCAACTAGCTGCAAGGCATTAACCGTAATTCGATGTTTATATTACTTATGTAACTAACTGTACGTCGAGTGGCCATTTAGGATAAAAACACATCAATACATAATAATATAAAATGTAAAAAAGTTTTAAAAAATATTGCCACTCTTCAATTAAAGTTTTTTTCGGTTATGCACTTACAATTAATATGTTTTAATTATCGCGGTGTTGAAATTCGCTGCGTTTTAAAGACGTTGCAAGATTAGTTTTTCAAGTATTCCAGAACAATGAGATAGTTATGGAATCTTCAGACTTTGAAAAACCTACCTATAACGATTTTGAGAATTTGAATGATTAACCAACAAATCAAAACACGTTGTATTCCGAAAAATCTATTGATGTCTACCTAAAAGCTTTTGTGAAAACTTTAACATACTTCAAGTTGTTCCAGGAAGTAAAACTTTTAGACAGATATATTAAATAATGGACTTATGAGGATTCTGACTCCAACCATAGCTTACAACACGACTTTAATTTTTTTTTTAGACAGTGTCATGCAGTAACGCCACTTTTGAACCTAACAATTAGAACACACAATTATTTTTAGAAAGATTCGAAGTTATCTGATTTTTTCGATCACGACTCCACAGCGGTGCTTAACCGTTTCAGTACCGTAAAGCCACTGGTGGCCGCTACATACGAACGGCGTGAATACCGTAAGGCCACTGAAGACCACGAATGTAACTTGAAAATATTAAACTATATATATCGTTTTATAAGTAAACTTTTAATATTCATAAATTCAGTCCTATTTTTTTAAACTATTCAAGAATTATTAAAAACATGCGGTAGGTATGTGAGTGAATGTTTTTAGCTTAAAACATCGCGGTACTGAAAAGGTTAATATATTTTTTTGGGATGTTTTTTCATTAAATAAGTTATTTCCGAGAACGTATAATGTTAATTTCTTACTGCCACTTCTAGTGCAGTGTTTTTTTAACGAAACGTTAACTGTTTTACATGTGTGTTTATTTTCCATTGTCAGTTAAAAGTAAAACCATTAAAAAATCGTTGGAAACGAAGAAAAAGTTCAGCATTTAGACAGTATAGTATGTTCTATGATAAAATTCAATAATAATCCCGGACAGAGGTTGTCAATCCGGTACGACTGGCAGCCTCAGTTACAAGTAGGGTTGCCACCTGTCCCGGATTGACCGGGATTGTTCCGGAATCGAAAGCGCTGTCCCGGATCCCGGATGAGTACTAAATTGTCCCGGAAATTTTGAGCGAATTGAGGATTTAAAATTCTTCGGTGAGCTAAAAAAAAAAGAGTTTCGGAGATAATCTGGGGAAAAAGTGTAGCGAATTGAGGATTCCAAATTCCTCAGTGGGCTTAAAAAAACGAGTTTCGGAGATCCCGGGAAATGCTGGTATTTTGGGTGATTCGGTAAATTCCTGGGTTTTTGTATTCGAAAGTCAGCAAATCGGACAAATGTACCGGATTCACTTGCAAGAAATCTGGCAACCTTAGTTACAAGACGTCTTTTATCAATACAATACGAAAGACATCGTGTTTTGTACGATTCCAATCAGAGGCTAAAAATAGTACAAAGCCTACGTCGTAAAAACTAACTTTTCTGCGTGGTAAATAATAGTCAGGTAAATCTTGCTTATGGTGTATAAACTAGCTACCTGCTTATTGACTACCGAACCGTGACTAGGCAATGTAAAAGAACGTCTTCTGTTATAATATAACAAGCAAATCGCGTGAGAAAATATAGTATTTTTAATTCTTTGTTATAAACTGCAACTCCTTTAGTGTGTTGAAAGATCTATGTACATACATACTATGAATATTTCGACTATTCAAAAAAATGTGGGTGGAATTGTTTTATTAAATACTATTTTGTTAATGATATTTACTATATTTCTTAATATCGTATAATTCATAAGTGTGATAATTAATATATAATTTAAGAGTATATATAGCATATATTGTCGCCCGCTGTGGTCTAGTTGGTTAGAGCTTGCTCCACCGATCAGGTGGGTCTGGGTTCGATTCCCGGTAAGGTCAATGTCAAATTAGATTTTTTTCAATTTTAATTTGAGATCTAAGACATGGGTGTTTGTGAAGTCAATTCTCCTTGAGTTAATCTCATGTGACTTTCAAAAATTCTCATCGAGTATATCTCGTACGATCTTTCAACTTCAAAATATTTGACGCATTGGCGTAAGCTGTAATGTCAAATATTTACAAAAAAAAAAAATAGAAAAAATGTAGGTGTCTGTTTGAACAATCAACGATCTAATCTTTTTAGTGAACAAGAGTCACTCGTTTGCTTGTATGAAAATGTTATATCGCCGCGAATCACTCACTCTGTATCACTCTTCTTTTCAGCATTACCTAATTTGAATGACAAATGACATAAAGAATCTTAGGGTACTATACTTAGGGTCGGTTTCGCTTGCCGCTTTAGTTTTGTCAACCGATTCGACCATCGGTCAGTATGGTATTATATTAAATTTGTTTTTTTTTTAACTATATCACGTCGATTCAGTTCACATTGTCAGCATGTTATTGTAAAATGACAGAAAAACAACAATATTTATTTTAACATATTTACTATTATACAATGATCCTACGTGACAAATTTTGTAATTCGACACGTTTCTGTTAAATCATTCAAAGAAATGTTTTTCGAAAAATATTTCTCAGAATAAGTTTGTTAGTTGATATTGTAGGTGGAGTAGGTACATAATACCTATAAGGTCATAAGGTCTATCACGTGTCCCATCTATCCACTTAAGTAAAATAACGATTACTTTTTCCATTTTTGGTTTTGAAAATATTACATTTCTCAAGATACTTATTAGGAATTTTTATTTTTTTTCGGATTTTAAAAAGCTTTTTAAATACTTCAATAATAGTTTATGGTTTAGGTGTTTTTGTCCTGTTGAAGTGCCCGATCATTTACCCAACCACTTAAAGGCATTCAAGTGTGTGAATATTTATTACGTTTGTTTATAATACAAATGACATTTTTTTTTGTACATATTTAAAATGTTTGTAAAATAATTAAATTTACCTAAACCCCCATGTTGAAAATTAAATTAACGTAACGATCCAGCAAGAAAAAAATATAAAATAAATAAATTATTAGTACGTAAAAAATACTAATAAATGAATGTGGGAAGTATTCAAAAATAAAATTGTACAATATAATTTCTACATTATCTAACCAGCGCCAGATATTTTAATATCCGCTTAAATTTATTTACTGACATTCGAGATCAATTCGAGAAGAGAAAACACCGATGTCTAACATCACAATTTTTTTTTAAAGCTTAAATTTGAAATATCCTTCACCGGGGCATGAGCCTAGACCCCGATCGCAAGGCGAAAATTTCCTATCCCTGGACCATAGAGGATAATTATATTCGTATACAGGCATTTTAACACAGCACGCAAATTTCATTGACGGTTTTTTTAAATTGAAACATTTATAGTGGAATTAAAGTTTCTAAATAAATACGAACTTTATTCACTTTAGTGAATATACGGTACGTACATTAGTTAAAATGCGCTTAACTTTATTTAAAAAATACAAATCGCTGTATTGGTTTGGCAGTTGTTTTATTTTTAAATATACGATTTTAGCAACTTCACAGATATCCGCAAAATATTTAATACTACTAGAGACAAATAACACAATATTTTTCTTCGAGGACCAAGTAGGGAAAGTAAATACATACTTGCTAACGTTTGTAATATTATGTAAAAAAATATGTTTTAGTCGTCATGACTCGATTCAAACTGACGAGAAATGACTTCTACTGCAAAAGCGCCCCAGGCAAAGATAAAAAAAAAAAACTCAATAGATTGTTGGGAACATTCCATAGATAAGGAAGCAGATATATCACACTTCAAATAATAGATAAATATATAAAGAATGGTAAGTAAACGTATCTATATTATTTGATCAGTTCTTAATTTATTTTTATAAAAATAAAATATTATTTTAGTCACTGTTAAGGCGTACGCTGCCAATTCCAAATAGAAAAGCATTGCGTTCAAAATAAAAACGCGTTATGGTGCTTATTTAACTTTTTGAATGGATATTAGGACAAGTTGATAATGTTCGTGATGAGCAAAACCAGTCGTGATATTTACTGAAAATGTTTAATTAAAAACACAGGGCTATTGAGTCGGAGTCAGGAGGCGGGCTTTTTCCGGATGCAGAGTCGGAAAAATAATTTCAGGACATTGAAAAGTTACTAATTTATTCACCATATTGATGGGTGAAATATACTAGAATTATTCTAGCGACTAGAATGATCTGATTGTATTCAGACACGTAAGTTTAACGGAAATGATGAAATAAAAAAAATAAAAAAATCAATTCAGAGTCGGAGTCATTTTCTTTTAACCGACTCCTCCTCACCCCGAAAAATATTACAAGCAATGAAAATTAAAAAAGTTTTTTTTTTTTTTTTAGTATCGTAAGAATCAACTGCAGCGATAATTCTTCACTTAAGCAGAAATATCGGCACCGGTTTCGCTTAACAAATAATCGTCACCTACTACAGCAATTCGAAACTACACCCACAACACCACTGACAATTGCATTATTACGTTTAATGACATTCATAATTAGAAATCCAATAAAGGTTACTTAGTTATACCGAGAAACGAAAATAGAAAATATTGCTATCGGGAAGTGATATTTAATAAATATATATTAAATTTAAAAAGCACGTAATCAATTTAGCTTGTTCAGTGCGGTGGAAAGGATATTCAATAAGGGCGGGCGGTTAGTCCATTGGATACGTTTCAAACGGAATCCAAAAATAGACGAAAGTTAAATTTAGAGATACATTAGACAATCGAATAATTTGTTTTGTTTATCATTTGTTCAATACATTATAAAACGCCACGGCCAGGTCACGTGGAAGGATTGGATCAGATCCGGCCCGCGGGCCACGGTTAAAATGATAATAATAATAACTGCGAGATAAGAATATTAATACATATTTATTTATGTATATTACGTTTATAATTTAGATTGTAAGCGTTGATAAAAAAACAGTATATTAAACTTTTAAAATTAAATAACTGAAGCCAACGACGTTGACCATTCGAACCGCGGTTCTAATTCCAGTGCGGACAGTTTTTATAAATTGATTTTTTTATTGATTTATGAATTTCTGTCCGAAGGCGTGGATGTACGTGACGCTTAGAATTCTCTTTCACCCATCCTATCCTAAAAAAATACTGGCGTAGCGAAAACGATTAGCTAACCGTTAGTCCTATTTTTTTTTCTCTACTCTCTTTAAAAATAGAGGTTGAGCAACTGACTAACATAAAGTTCTTGCAGAAAAACTTACGTTAAGATAAACTCTATTAGAAGTCCATATGCTCAACATTAAGAGCGGACATGGCTAAAAAAATAAATAAACGGATTATTAAGGGGTGTAACTACTACAATGTTGGTATAATGTTGTTTTCTTGGTTTTACTTTTAAGTGACGATCTCAAAAAAAAAGGTTGGAAAAGAATTTTCAGAGCCCTATAGGATAGTATTTACTTTAGTAATTTTCTCATGGAAACCTGTATGCAGGAGTCGACGTAATATCTCATTTATGCGAGCTTGTTGTTGACTTCGAACATTAAAATATCACATTTTCACCAAAACCAATTTTTGTTAACAAGAGCTACCGAAACGGGTCCTGACAATAAAATTAACAATATTATTTTTTTGCGAATTCGAACATGAAATATAAATATTTGATTATGTTTAAAATATGCAACATTGCTAAGGCAGTTGTATAAGATCTAAAAATATGACTACATTATATTTTTAAAAAATGCGGTTAAAATTTCACTGTATTTTCACTTACACGACGAGAATCTAAAATGCATTCATTATTCAAATACTCACTTCTCCTTGCATGAATATACGGTAGAGATAAAAAATATCTTTAATTTATTTAAAACTTTCACATCACTGTTTAAATTCAAATTTAGAACGTTTTTATACACTTTATATGGCTTTTCAATATTTCGTAGCGAATAATACACCTTAAGCCATTTTTTGTATTTAGAACAAAACACGTAACAATGATATAGATACAACTGAATAGTAACTTCAAAAATAAATAAACACTATGAGAACTTTTCTTATGCTTGCAACCCACACTGTGACAGGTAAGTTAGGTTCTAAATTCGAAAAGAAAAAATTCCACCGGTCAGGTAGCCTTGCACTTGAAACGCTAGCGCCAGAGCGAGACAGCGCTCAACATAGCATACACACCTCTCTTTCAGATTACATTTTTTTATTCCCCGTTCCGTTCGAAGTGGTGCGTGTGGAAGACATACGACATTCGCGCCAAGACTAAAGTCACTGATGTGAAGTTGGCCGTAGGTACTAAGTGGAATGAAAGGTTCTTGCTGGGAAACGAACCGGTGACTTTGCGACGTGAGGCGGGGGTAGAAAAGAAGTCCACGTCGGACTGCATTGCCGGTTAACATAAACTTGAAGATTTTATAATGCAAATGTCAAACTGTAGACGTGATCGGCGCCAACGCCTATGCATTACATGTAGTCAAACATGCATCCGGATTACCTAGTTCAAAAGATCACTAACCTTGGATTAACGAAATAACCGCCTCTAAATAAAACAATACGTGTATCGTCTTCTTCGATACGTTTTTTAACCATATCCTCAGAATTAGTTCCAAGTTGATTTCCGATCTTTCCAAATATTTAAATTCGGAATTCCGTTCAGGTGCTTGGCGCCATTCTGAACTTCCGCCATTGGCAGTTACGATTCCTGTAGGTACAACGTTGAGCCAATTTTCGAAGCACAAGGAAATGAAAAATATTTAATTAATATTAGGAATATTAACCTTTTTATGTATTGATTGATAATTATTGATAGACTTTCGCAGCACCGTCATCATCAGCCCACTGGATACGAGACTCCCTGAACCATATATGAAAATCATTCGGGTGCCGGAGTACATATAAATTTGCTATTTTATTCAAAATAAGCAAGGATTTTTAAAAACTATGATAGAGGTAAGAGGTATGCCGTCAAGAACAGATAGCAAATATCGATGTACTGAAACAAAACAACATCTAGTTTGAATTTTTTTTCTTATCCATGTCCGCTCCCAATGTGGAGAATTGGCCTCCTAATGGAAGTATCTCAGCATTTTTTTCTACGAGAACTCCTTGTTACTCAGTTGCGGAACCTCTTTATTTCGAAGAGAGTAGACACAAAAAAGATCGAGTTAGGACAGGACTAGTGGTTAGCTTATCACTCTCGCTACGCCCCGTTATTTTACGTTGAAATTTAATTGAAAAGGTGAGAGAATTTTTTTACACTTCAAATTCATCTATGCTTTCGAAAAGAAATCGATAAATCAATTGAAATCCTGGGATTCATCCGTCACGGAAGCCAACGTCGATGGCTTCCGTAATCATTGCGCCACGACCCCGGAAAAATAAAATTACAGAACTTAATTGATTGCGAAGAAAATATTCGAAGTTGATTCTAGCGGACCGAATACAACGATACATCCATCATTGTGTGCCCAACTTATACGTTATAAGTCTTGAGGAATTCAAAACTTGCAAGGAATTGAGTAAGGCGACTGGTTTCCAAACCCGATCCTGTTTAGTCAGAAACGCTCCACTCCACAGCTGATCTCGGCGGAATTAATCAAAAATCGCAAACCAACACACCCAGACAGCGACGTTTCCTTTCGTTTATAACAATGGCGACGGCACTAGGAAATAGGTTTACTCGGCTATTATATAATATATATATATCGACTGTGGAAAGGAAAAATTACGTAACCCACACATATCAAATTTTACAGGGGGCGCTAAAAACGTGTTTTGATGATTTTGTAACATATGCAAATTATGAATTATACAAAGCTAAATTTAGATACTAATTCGGCATTTTCAGCTTCCATCCTTTTGATAGAGTGTGTGTCAAGTTGTATACATTGTGATTATAGAAAAAAAGCTGTTTTGGAAAATTGAGGGTTACGTCCTTTTTCCTTTCCACAGTCGATATCTACCATTCACTTTAAGTGAAATCCAAATTCTAAATGTTTACAACCAAGTTTCAAATTCAAACGGCTTTGAAAATGTCCACTGGAACACCAAAACTCTGATTGACAAAAAGCAGAATCATAATAAATAAACGATTTTTCAGAAGATTTTTTAAATTAAATTATTTTCAAAAATCAAAACACTATAATGGACGTAATATTACAGTTTGATTTCTTTCGTTATTGATAAAATTAATACGATAATCATTGAAAAAATAGTATATCTTCCAATTAGTCACCTCATATTGATAACGTATCGCTATCGATATTATCAGCTAGTTTCCAAAGTGGATGAATCATAACCGAATGACAATCTAATACAGAGCTATCCAAAACGCTGCAAGCGAAATTAATACAAGTTTGAATCGAGTTGGATATTTTGATTCTGAGGATTTCCATATTGGTAATTTCATTAGTTGTATAATCCAGGGGTCACCAAACTTTTTGAGAAGCAGGCCGGATTGAATTTTTTATAAACTAAGGGGGCCGGACGACAAATAAATTCTTGTTGGAACACAATCAGAATAATATTTCATTTTATGTGGTTACATAATAATTACAATTTAAACAAATGTTTGCCCTTCTTCTAGAATTCCAATAAATGAGAATATTCGAGAAATTTTTTAGTAAACGAACATCTGGTCGTCTGGCCTCCAATTTCTATTGAACTTCCTTCACTTTGAGTCCCCTGCCAGATAGTTGTATGACAATTGATCATTTGAAATAAATAGTTGTCGTGAATTCACAACTAAATTATGAAAATTTATATTTCTTATATGAATAATTTCTATGTAAAAATTCAGAACTTTTCGCGGGCCGTAGTTTGGTGACCGCTGGTATAATCTGAAGCATAATTTCACAATGGTTTTATACATTTGATTACATGAAGGCGAAGCCAATCAACAATGAAGGTGAACAGCCACCTTCCGTAACGACGTGCTATGATAGTTAGTAAATTCAATGGACACAATACTGTTTCTTGTAAATTACAATATTTTTTTATGCTACATGATATTTCTTTTTATAAAATTTAAATTATTTTACGTAACCCTACAAGTAACTTAATTTATTATCCTGAATGCGGCCCTCGGACTACGTTATGTAGGATAGCTCTGGTCTAATACATATACGGCAAGACGGAAATTAGCTTAACAAATTTTTTATTATGTTTTGTATGATAATTATGTTTTTATCAACAGTGCGTCGAAATGATATACAGCCCTAGTTATAAGTTATATATTACCGAAGTTCCGGGTTTTTTTAATGCAAATATACCGATTAATTGGAAATTAACCAAATTCGAATTTTGAAAGTAAAGAAACAAGGGTCTTCAATCCCAGGATCAAGTCCAATTCTGTGATCTCTAAATTCCGGATTGTGATAGTTCTAATACCGGGATTTCGTTATTGAAAAAAATACAGAAAGTTAAGCGAGGTCTTTAGGTATTTTTTGGAAATTCCTGGGTTTTTCAATATGCAAATCTTGGAAGAGGAAAAAAAATGCTGTTCATCTAAATGGAATCCTTAAAATCCTGAAATTTTGGATTCGAAATTCTCGGAAGAGCTTAAAAAAAAAGCTCTCACGCTCTTCATTTTGGGAAATCCGCAAATTCGTGGGTTTTTAAAATCGACATGAAATTGTTTGAAAAATACTAGGATCTCTCAATCCCGAATCCCAATTTATACACAATTTTATGTTGAATCCCGGAATCTCAGGATTGGAGAAATTGACAATCCCGAAATCCCGGGATCAGAAAAAAAAGGTATTTTAATAAAAAATTTCACGATGAATTAAATTATTTTAAATCAGTATGAGTTTTATCAATATTAACAGTCTCCAGAATTGATGAACATCGATGTGTAATTATTTAATTAAGAAACCGTAAGTTGTTTATGAAAAACACCTGTTTGGAATTAAGATATGTTTTATATTTAAAATCAATATAACGAAATAATAGTTTTGATTTTCTCGCCCGGTATTGTTATTTTTTTATAGTACCAGTATTGATATTTAGAATACTAGTATATAATGTCATGAAATTCCGAAATACTGGAATTGATATATTCGTTGAGTATCGCAATTCCTAGATACGATATGTCTGCATTTAAAGATCGAAATACAAAAGAACATTCGAATTGTTTCCGTCATTATCTATTGTTCAAATAAAGATACTACTCAGAAATGCCCACCAGTCCTTAGTACCTGTAATACACTAAATAAAAAATTACGCGTATTCCTCATTCATTCATTCATTTCAAAAGCGATTTCCCTGATAAACCCTCGTCAAGACCCTCGGAAAGTCGATTCATCTCTTCGCACAAGAGCCCTCGCGGACGACAATGAAAGGGACGGCGGGTGCTTGACAGGTGAGGCATAGGGTGTTGGCTTACAGCGAGACAATGTTCCACGCCACTTGTTCGACCTGCAGTCAAATCATCCCTCCGACAAACAAAGAATATTCGAGAAGGTATTGACAACCTACACTTGTCCGTAAACAAGAGACGTGAGTTTTAAATATAATTTTTTTTTTTTTTATTCGATAAACTTTTTTCCTGTCTGCATCACTCCGAAGACGATGTCTCCTCAATGAAACAGTTAAGATACATGTTAAGATAAAGGCAATTTTATAGGTAACAATAATAATTAGAAATATAAAGAGATACTAATAAAGGTTAATTAAATAATTAAATAATAAATTAAATAATAAACACGGAAAAAAAAATAATTAAATAATAATAAGCAAGAATGATAGTTAATGGCACTAATGAGACAACTTTTAATTTTACAGATATAATATGATTAAGGATTGAATGGTGAGGGGCAGGGAAGGTAAACTTTTTCTCCAAAAGAAGTAGCAAATTTCTTGAAGTGAGCGAAATTTTCTGGAGACGAAACTAGATCTGGATGCCCGATAGGACCATCACGGTTATTTCTTAAATATAAATACGAATATTATCTTAAATATAAATACGAGAATTAAATATAAATACGAATAAATAAAAAGTACAACAAATGGGTGGGCTGGAGGGTGCTCGTAAAGGCTCGCGTGAGCCCCTTGATAGATTTTATCACGGCCGACGAACCCTTAGTTAATTTAAGAGAAAACAATATTCTCAGATCAAGTTAGAACATAACTGCAATTTCTGACATATTTATTATCTACGACAGCTTCCACTATACACAGTAGTACATTTTTAGCCATTTACATTGATTAGTTTATAGTAAGCGTGTATTAAGTAACAATCGTTTGCTTATTTAAGTATTGTATATAATTCCATAGTAGCGATAAATTGTTTTGAGATTAAGTGAGCACTTTGATAACGTATTGGCAGCCCAGCGCTGGACAACCCCAATATTGTAAATGTGTAGTAAATCATCTTTGCCCCCAGATACGACAAAAACCGTTGTACATCTCATTTTGCACGGGGGATATGTTTCATGCGAAAAAGACGTGAAAAAAGAAAACTGTTTAAAAAAGATGAAGAGTACATAGAGAAATAAAAGATACGTCCCATCATCGGACCGTGCAATTTTGAAACAGTGCAAAGAGAGGATTACGTGTATTTAAGATATCGACCGTGGATGCTCGATGAAATCCCAATATCAAATTGTGTACACTTCATTTTGGTTTATAAGGTTACGTTGTTTTTACATAATTGTCATTTCTTTGAAGCTAACAATGAAAGTAAAATTCTCTTTAAAAATATCATACATTAGTATACGGAAATATTCTTGTCAATTCTAAGATTGTGTTCGAAATCAAATAGTTATAACTTACACGGTTGTTTACAACTGACAATGTATATTTATTTACCTGCGGTATTATTATTTATCATCCTTTTGATATCATCTATTGCAGTTTAAATTGTTAATATATTTCACATAAAAAAAAAACAAGAAAAATTAATACTTTTATAAAAAATAAAGTACCTCCCCCTACTTCCTCTCCATAGTATCAAATCAAATAACTGAAAATTACTGTGATGAACGTATATATAATTTTTAATATATTTCATATATTTATAAGAGTTATTTTTTTTAAATAATTTAAAAACATTAATACCGAACCAGCCCCATGATGTGCCAATAACCATCAGCGGATGGGATAATACAATATTGTAAATAGTGTTCTAAGGAATGTGAGTTGAGATGATTGTTATTAGTTTTAGTTCAGTCCTGAACTGTTTCATCGTAAAGCTTTGGAGGTTAAAAATTCCAAAACGTGACTTTGTACACTCATTAAATTAATTCCAAGAAAACATAAAATCTTTGCAACGTGATATTCAAATAGAAACAAAACAAATCAAATCTCTTAATCTCGTTTGTGAAGCGACCTGTCAATTAGAATTATCATATTATTATTTCAGGTGAAACAATAAAAACGCACGGAGGTTAAAATTTAAAATGGAAGATGACACACTATTGTTTAGTACTAATATAATATCTTCAATATACTGCCAGAAAACTTTGTGTCAAAAAACGGGTGTCTGGGCAATCAATAGATTTAAGTCAAAAAATCTTGTTTTAAGATTAATAAAGCCATTAATAGAAAGGAAGCATCAGTAAATAACATTTTGAATAATATAGTCGGATCCCCACTGTTGAATTTATTTCCATTATGATTTACCCTACATAATGTAAGTAACTAATTTGTAATTAATACTATCAATGTCTGTATCTTTTCTCCTCCCTGCGTGCAGTAGAAAAGCACAAAACCCCAACTTTTATTTTATAATTTCCCTCCACTCTTCCGATCCTTCAATTCAACTGGGCGTTACGTGAGCGATTAGTTAATCACTAGTCCTGTCTTAGCTTTATCATTCTATCCCTACTACTCTCATTAGAAAAGAGAGGTTGAGCGATTAAGTAACAAACAATTCTTGTAGAAGAATTTTTTTTTTGTTGAGATACCTTCATTAGGAGGCTATATGCGCGACATTGGGAGCGGACATGGATGGACAAAAAAAAATGAATAAAATTTACCGAGCCCCTTGTTAAGATATTGGCAGCCAACCGCTAAGTACAAGGCTGGTGAATGTTTTGGTGGCCACTCTAAAAAAATAATTAAATTAATCTCACCATTTTAACAAATTCCCCACACCGCAGATTGCACTTTTTACTTACATACAATTCCTTTTCTGGCGAGAGAGAAAGCACATTAATATAATTTTGTATACTAATCTTTTTGTTCTTATATCCACCGCACGAAAGCTGAGCTACGCAATCACGTAGGTAATTATATTTTATTGGTTTTATATAAAACAATAATATCCTTATAACAACGTCGAACAGGAGAAAGTGACCAAAGTTAATAGAGTTAAATATTTAAAAGAACCGTTCAGATATTCGTAATTGATCTATAAAACTCATTTGCTTAATTTCTGGTTGCATTGTGATATTTGTGGGTATAGATATTTTATAAAATATATTTTTCCATGTACATTTTATTCTAATATTATGTCAAATAGTTACTGGGGCTATTTTTTAAAAAAACGCTCATCGTCACACTCTCTTGTACGACAACTAGGCTACAAAACGTATTTTCGCATGTGCTAATTACGTAAAATAAAAATCAAACATGTGCAAAAAATAAACGTTAAAAAATATAAGTACTAATTCGGATTAACTCGTTGACTGGAAGTGGGTAGCAAGTCTAGATTGAATTAACCATGAACTCTATCTAGTTTATTGGGAATACTTTGTTGAACTTTTGATTTTTGTTTTAATTAAGAAACTGTAATGTCGTTTAATAATCGATGATATATTTAATGTTTTGTTTAAATTCAAAATTCAAAATTAGATGGTATATTTTAAAATCAATAAGATAAACTAAATAAGGAAAAGCGATATCTTTTAACATCGTCTTATTTTGAAGAAGATTTATTTTGTGTATTGATTTTTTGTATGAAAATATATCGATTTTTTCACTCACAGTTATTCAAAAGTATACAGTATCATCAAAGATGTGATATTTTCAATCGATTAATTGAATGACGAAAGTGTGGAAGAATATCATCATATATAAAATCACTTTATTAATGGAGCAGTATCAATTTATTCATGCAAGCCATAATAACCAGAAATCCGCTACATTTCGTTATATGGTGGAATATAGCTAAAAGCAATGATGTTCAAGTCAATCCTAAAAAAAAATATTAAAGAATAAATTATATATATCGCAACTCTGGTCAATAAAACTAACTGCAAATAAATGGCGGGAAACAGACCGCATCGGGTAAAGTTACGTGGGGGAAATGGCGGACATAATGTAGTTTGAGCTGTCACGTGACTACACACACGCACACACAAACATGTATATTATCATTACTACACACGTTAGCATGTCATTAAATAATATAAACATAAAAGGAAAAAAATATCTAAACTAGGAAATCAATCAGCTAGATAAAGTATTTATTGATTTGGCATTTACTTGGTAGAATTCCATTTTAATAGGGTAAAATATCAAGGTATTTCAGTTCTACAGTTTTTAAAAAGTTAAAGGTTGATAGCTATTTCGGCTTACGTCATCGTCAGAACTACAGATAGTTCTGACGATGGCGTAAGCCGAAATAGCTATCAACCTTTAACTTTTTAAAAACTGTAGAACTGAAATACCTTGATATTTTACCCTATTAGCTAGATAAATGCCGATTCACACATCATCGAAATCAGAATTACAGAGAAACGAATTGAATTTAAAGCACTAAAGAGGCTACCCAGATCACGGCCCAGGAATCAATATGAGCCCAAATGCCGGGATTTAAAAAAAATACAATCATTAAAATCAATTTAGTCGAGTCAATTATATAGCAGAGTGGTCAATGCTGTTGGGGAGAGGTAAACAAAATTCACTCAGTTGAAGGGTCACGGATTCAAATACCGCAATGAAAACTTTCATAGATTGATTCATGGATTGTATTCTAAGGTACGGACATCCGTGACATGTTCATAGCATTACACCCTCTCTCCTGAACAGTACAGGGAGTTACGCTTAACACAATTCCTACTTGCACTTAATTCATATATTTTTATTATTTATTCTATCCAATAAGAGCGTCTGGTTAAAAGTAGACGTCACAAATCAAGTAAATTCCGATATTTGTCAATAGTGCTACATGTACTACACATTGGGAACAGATATGCTCAGTTTGTCAATCTCTCTTCGTCGAAAAGATAGGAGTTAGAATGATAGGGCTTATACAATTGGAGAGAGTCTAAGAGTCATAAGAAATTTCTAAGATATTATTATTTTAAGAAATTTAAATTCTTAACCTTTGATAATTCCTTAAACGAATACTACCCCTCCTCCTCAAATTTCTTTTAGAAATGTTATCATTTCACTCTCTTGAAGCTCGAAGATCGTTTTCAAGTTTAAAGCATTTTTCTCTTCTTCTTCTTCGAGACCGAGTTAATAATCCTGAAATTCTCATGACCATTAACTTACATGCTCCAAATTTATTCTAAGGTGGGCGAAACTTTAACCAAAAACTTTTGTTTCTAAAAAATTGTTCCTCGCGTAGGACGTATGGTCGCCAGTTCCAAGGGCCGTTCGACTGATTAACTCATTGCCTATAAAAGTGGACATTTTTAGTTGTTTATATTGATTTTAATGTATTATGTAGTATTTTTTTTATTTTTTCTCATTACATTTGTCAAGTGCATGGCGAATTGGCGTCAGCTGTAATGTCATGTATTGTACTTTTAATTTTTAAACAATAAATAAATACAGGAATAGTGGTTGACTAAGCACTCTCGCTGCGCCCCGTTAGTCTGGGACTGGAAGAGAGGGAGGAATATTTTTAGGCATCACAGACACTTATGCCTTCGATTGAAAAAAGCATGTTCATACTGGGACCCGAGAGATTATTGCAGTCGCATCATCTCGAATAGCAGTGACCACTGTCCCACGGACACGACATCTTCGTTTACTTTACCATATTCGATAAGAGTGTTTCAGCGGATTATTCAAAACCAGTTCTTACAAATGAACTAATCATTGAGATTTGCTTAAAACTATGTCATATACTACATATTGGGAATATGCATGGCAGCGTTGATAATACTTTATTTATGACCGTAAGAAATATTATTAATTAATTGCAGTTTCAGTTGAGGATGTGTGGATAAATTGTACCAGAATAAAATATAAATTAATAATTTTATTGTTCCCCAATTTACGACACTTTCTTTTGAATATTGATTGTTATATACTCATATGGTTGTTGAATTAAATAACCAAATTGATCTCTATACATATTTCCGCCGTAATCTTTTTTATCCACAAAAAAGTAACATATATAGGTAATTTTGTGTTTTTTTAGTATTTTAAAAAAACGTTCCTTTCTCAAGGACCTAACCGACAGTATGTTACAGACTAATGTAAAATTTTATGTGTAAATTAATCGAGTATGTGTGGACAAGTTGTACCGTGGGGCAAAATGAAATAAAAATTTCCCCACTTTACGATCCACTCAAATGTTTACGTACGAAGCGTGCCTCGTTTGAATAGACACCCTTCGATAACATCTCCGAAAGAGAGCCAGCATTGATTGATTTCTTCTTTGTTCAGCAATCCTTTATCTTCTTTACTACATCAATAATTCAATTCAAGATTTAAGGTTCATCGAAGAATTTGAATAGTGATTTACTTCCTATTTTTTTCGGGCAAACGCGGAATCGAATTTAAATAAGGAATGATACGAACAATGGCTTAACACTTGCAAAATATCTTCGTTCAAACGAATAAAGTATTTTCAATATATTTTCGTGTTGAGCAAAATCTACATAAACATCCATAAAACTTTTTTGAACACGCCCCTAAACTATATTACACTTAACAGGGATGGGCTAGAGGGGGCTCGAAGGGTTCGCGCGAGCCCCTTGTTATTTTTTACTAAGGCCGGCGATCCCCGTGTTAATTTAAGAGAAAACAATATTATCAGATCTAATTAGTACATAACTGCAATTTCTGACTTATATATTGTCTACGACAGCTTCAGTATACACAGTAGTACATTTTTAGCCATTTAGATTGATGACTTTACGGTAATTTGCATATTGTTACATATTAGAAATGTATTAAGTAACAATCGATTGCTAATTTTAGTTTTGCGTATAAATGCATAGTAGTGACAAAAAAAAATACTCCTTCCCCAGAACACCGAGAATTGCCTTGAGACTAAGCGAGTACCTTGTTAACGTATTGGCAGCCCACTGCTGATTACACACGATCGTTAGGTTTTGCATGTATGTCATGTTTAAATATTTAAATCGCGTAGTTGCCATAAAACTGGTTTGAGAGTATTAAATTATAATATAGAAAATATACCATGCTTAGAAGTGATAATATTGTGTACTACACAAGAATACGTAGGGGGAAAGCATGTCAAGACGTAATCTTTGCACATCCAAGATTCTTAATCTATAAAAATACCTAACCAAATCGTTTTAGTAGAAAATAAAGACATGGATAAAAATAATAGTGAATAGAAACACTCCATAGAAAGACACGCGATGAATAAATTAAAATATAATTCAAAATCATCAGAACGACAATAATCCGAATAAAATGAACTACTATACATACAATAGATTTTTTTAATCAGTTTCTTAATTAAAATACAATAAAGGTTTGGTTGCGTTGTTATTGTTGCATTGACGATGGTTTATCTATTGTATTGTTGACAAAATAATGTCATGACATTCAAATTATTTGAGTATGGTAAAGCTGACAACGTATTTACAGACATGCGATTGTATACTGTGATATTTTTTTTAGTCAATCTATTGTCTATAATTGTGTAATAATTTAATTAATCTTATTTTAGATAATCCAGTACTCCCGATTCATCGTTTTGCGCTAAAACGATGATTGCGGGAAAACAATGAATGCGAGAACGATGGATCGGGATTTCGTTAGAAATCGATGGAACATGGAAATAGTTAATGTAATTATCATTTTTATTTAGATCATATTAGAAACGAAGTTTACTATAAATGTGAACATTGACTTAGTCATAAAAATATATGAAATTATACAAGCTTATTATGATTTAGAATTCTAAATTTACATGCTAGAGTTTCATTTTATTAAGGCGAAATATTAAAAAGGATACCGTACCCGGTGAAGGGTGACGTAATTTTATTTGTTTTTTTTTATCTCTGCAATACTTATTTGATTAAAATATTAAATGTTTAAAGATTAAAATGGGCAGGTCACGTGGTCAGATGCAAGACCAGAACACTCCACTTAGCTTAAAATTATAATAAGGTTAGCACTCGACCTCTTGGCTGCCCTAGAAGAGATGTGCGGACAGCGTGTTAAGCAGTGGCGGATTACCCTATAAACCAGTGCTTCCCAACCTGGGCTCCGCGGACCCCTAGGGGTTTGCAGGTTTTTCGCGGGGGTCTTTCAAATTTTCATTCTTTCAACATTCTTTGTGATAAAATATGAATATGAGAAATAAAAAAAAAAAGATTTAAGGGTCCGTGGCATGAAAAAGGTTGGGAAGCACTAATATAAGCGAATAAGACGCGTGCTTTTAGTATCCAAATTTTAGGGGGCTCAAAAATGGCTTATATTATATAATCTATATACTTTTTGTTCAGATTATGACATATTTTAATTATGTAACATGAAATTTTCTGACATTCTTATGTTATCCGAAAATTAAGGCCTCCATATTTTAATAGAGTAAAAATATCAACGTTTTCGGCTATACAATTTTCTGTAAACTGTAGAACTAAATACGTTGACATTTTCACTCTATTAAAATGGAGTTCTACCAAGTAAATGCCAGTTCAATCAATAAACCTCTAAATTGTATTGCGCCTGGGGCCTCCCTTGTGTTTAATCCGCCACTGGTGTTGAGCGATGGCTAATTCACCAATGTATCTTGGAAAAATATTGAAATCCAGAGCTCAAAGAGCAATGATAAGCAGTCAGTCGGCCATGAATCTGGATTGCATTTTTTACATTAATCATGATCACTTGATGATGTATTATAAATTATATTGACGGTCTCTCCGTGAAAGATCCAAAGTGAACAATGTTGGAATCATTTAACGCCTTCCTCAATATGTATTCTGACTATCATTAGGCGTACGTGGCCTTCCATAATCCTAAATATGCACATACAGATAAGAATCACAAGTTCAACTGGCAAACAACAACCAATGTATGGATAGATGAATTTGCATATTCCTTCTGTGTAAAAGAAATTACGCACGCAGATATTGTTCAAACTTCTTTGTTCTCAGAATGTATGCAAATATAGAGAAAGATAATTATTATGAGAATTAATAACCGAGTAAATCAAGAATCGTCGGTAAATATTATTGAATTAATTAAATAATCACCATTTCGCCACCAGGTGACACATTTCGACTAGGGCAACCAATTTGACGTTCCCGTACTCCTGGAATTGTAGTAATACCGATCCCTGGATTTCAGGACTCACCATAACACGTAATAACTCTAATTGAAAATCTGAATTCTTCCCGATTTACTACCATATACATATTAATAATAAAAAAATACAAGAGTGAATTTCAGTTTGTTTATATAGATATTTCTGCACATTTTTTTATCCATGTCCGCTCCCAGTGTGGAGAATATGGCCTCCTAATGGAGGTATCAAAACAGAAGTTTTTTTTCTACGGTAACTGTTTGTTACTAAGTCGCTCAACCTCACTTTTTTCAATGTGAGTAGTAGGAAAAGAAGGATAAGGCTAGAACAGGACTAGTGGTTGACTAATCGCTATAGCTACGTCTAGTTATTAATGGATCAGATGGATGGGAGGAGAGAAAATGATGTGAATTGACATCACAAACACCCAGTCTTCGATCACAACTTTGAATTGAATAGTTCTCAAACTCACTGTGATCTTACCGGGAATCGAACCCAAACCTGCGTGATCGGTAGAGCAAGCTCTAACCAACTGGGCCACAGCAGGCGACAAAATTAATTAATAGTGGTCTTACTCCATCTCATACTTTGTAGAAGTCGTAGACAGGAACATGTAGTTTTGTTTTCATAATTTTATACAAAATTCAGTTGCATTTTTTTTTGTGCGGTAAAAGAAAAAAATCAATATTAATTTGAGATCTTGCACACGGGTGTTTGTGATATCTCTTCAACTCGTATTGATACAAAGTAAATGTGGCGTAGGAAAAAAAATATGACGCTTTGGCCGCCAGCTGTAATGTCAGTTTTTTGTAGATTAGTGATATCTAAAAGAAATGCAAAATAATAAATTATGGTAAATGATCAATCCCAAAATCCCGGAATCACAAAACGGATCCGGAATTGGTTGCCCTAACTGTGATCGACAACAGCCCATACGAATTACAGCTTATCATATTGGATGAATCTGTTTCAAAGGAGAAATTACCATAGGTATTTTCAGAACGGAGGTCACAGTTTATTTGCGGATTTCTGTCCAAAGGCATAGATGTATGTGATGTCTTTTATTTCCTCCCACCCATCCTTTTCTAAAAACAGTCTTAGTGAGAGCGATAAGCTAGCTACTAGTATTTTCCTTGTTCTATGTTTTTATCAATACTCTCTGTAAATAAAAGGTTGAGGAAATGAGTAAAAAGTAGTTTTCGTAGAAACACTTACAGTGCACTGAACGCATATTTTTTTATATAGCATTTTTATTACCAAGCATCTAAATTTACGACATGCGATTCACTGCTACTGGATACTGTGTTTTGTTTTTTTCCTATTGCGGTTGAATATTAAAAAAAAATACTATTGACTAATATGACGAGTGGGGAATGCTTTACACTTCTTTGACCTTCATTCTAGTCGGCTGCACAGCCAAGAGTTTGAATTCCAGAACAGTAACTTTCATAGTGTTTCAATCGATTCATGATTTTTTTTCATTTAAAGGTATGAATAATTAATGTGGTGTGTCTATCCCTAAAATTCCGACTGGAGACGTAGTGAAAGCTATTTAATTTACAACTTTATTAAAACAATGAACTATGTTATATCTATCTGTCATATCATATCGTCTGAACATTCAAGATTTATCTAAATGAATACCAAAAGAATAGCAAAACTGTGTTTGATTATGAAATTGTTCGTAGAACAAACACGAATGACTAATTGCTAACTAGGTTCACAGTAATTCACTTCACCTTGAGAGCAAATAAATAAACGGAGATTTTCCCATAATTAATTAATCACGACATTGAACTCGTTTTCCATACAATGGATGTTTTGATCTTGGAAGTTCTTCTAATACAGGACTGTCAAAGTTCAGGTAATCCGAGGGCTTCATTCCAAAGAAAAATACTTAGCCACACCAAAAATAATACAGTTTATTTATTAAATTACTTTAAAAGTCTAATTTGGTTGAGTTTATAGTAAGTAAAAATGCCACGCCGACTTGAAAGCTTCAAAGCAAACTACTTAGGATTCAGTAAATTTGCAGTGTCATACGGAGAAAGAGTAGATTTACACTAATATTATCTTCGGAATTTTTTCTTAATTTTTCGCACACTAAAGTACAAGCCCCCAAGTCTTGGTCAATTGTTCCCGAGACAATCCTAGCACAAAACTGAACAACGCATAATGTTCGTTACGCCACGGAAAACGTCTATGGTCGTGGCGTATGATGGAGGAAGTTGCATAGTTTCTAGCATACAAATAATGAAAGTAGAAGTCATAGGGCTCAATTATTTATATTTAAGCATTATACGAATTAAACAATTTTATTTACTTTAATGAGAATTCTGCGCCAGCTGTGTATCCTTTACCAAAGTAGCTATATAAACTTTGATGTATGTAGTTCCCAATCACAGTAAATTTAATAGTGATTTATTTGCCAACGAAAATCTATATTTTGATTTAATAAATTTCGTGGTTGAAAAAGTACTTTCATAAAATACTTTCGAGGCCGAGGTACTCTAAATCGAAGACCAAAGTCTTCAATTTAGAGTACCTCCCTTCAGGTAATAATTTAAAAAAAAAATCTGTTTCTGTTTCTCCTATAAGTATCTAGCTCAATATTTATTTACTTTAAATGTTACAATACTTTAAAATGTGCCGCGGACCTCAGTTTGGACGGCCACTCAGTTTGGACGGTCATTTATTTAACTAGCAATCCAAATACATATTTTAGGGTGTTCACTGTCAATACTTGGTGGAAAGGCATTATATTAGTAAAAACACAATAATCCTTTGTACTTCATTCCACTTTATTTAATATTTCAGGACCGGTTTCGCTCATTACGAGCATCGTCAACTGATAAGAAATATAATTGTATTTGTATTTTAGAATCACTTTTAATGTAATTGGTAATTTCTTTTCAATGCCAATTGTTGTTTATAACTGTTTTTTTTAATTTTATTTTATTTTATAACTTTTTGTATAAATAGCACTGTTAAATTATATTTCTTATCAGTTGACGATGCTCGTAATGAGCGAAACCGGTCCTGACATATTAAATAAAGTGGAATGAAGTACAAAGGATTATTGTGTTTTTACTAATCCAAATACATAGATAGAAAAAATATTTTACACTAATTCATTTTCAAAATATTAGTTCAACCATATTCCGTGCTTAGTTTTACGCTATTGCTTAAAAACTGGCAGACTTTATTTTTCTATTTTGATTGACATGATGAAAACATTAAAAAACAACATTTTCTGACAAATTTAAATGTTAACTGCTGGCTGGCTAATTTGCTACGTGACGTATGATTGGTACAATGTTTATTGTAGCAATCTAAATAAATATCTTCAACTCTTTTTTTTTAACCCAACAAAATTTAAAACATTATTTTTTCTTTGAAAATTTTTCTGCTGAACAATCAATCTCCAAATATTGGGACTATCTTGTACAAGTTTTAACTCAATATGAAAACACTAAATTGAACTCCATTAGGATGAAACTACAATCGCACCCCTTTGGGTTTCGCCGGATGATGGAAAACAAGATTGTGGTTGCCAATTTTAAAAAATATACAATCAGACAAATCATTCCTCATGAAAATAAAACTTAATTTACGGCGTTGCCATGTTGACATCTTCATTTGTCTCTCTCATAAATATGTATTCAGAGACGCATGCCTTCACATCCTGCGCGCGTCATTTATTAATATTCCGATCACATCTTCAGAAATGATCACCTCAGCCACAATGCGGTATTTAAATATGTATAATACTTATTATAAATCTATTCGTATATATTATAATATACATTCATTTCGATAAAATATGCGAGAAAAATCGTTAAGTTTAAGCATTAATATATATATTGTAAAAGTGTATTAAAAAATCGCTGCACTTTCGCATATTGTTATATGTCATATTTACGTGACAAATCTGCACGCGACAGGTCTGACAGGTGAGTATTATATTGTCTTCGGTATATTGGCGTCGCGGAATAAAATAGGTTAAATAACTTCTTACACAAACACATTATGATATCATGAGCGTTAAAAATAATAAATTGTATCCGATATTTTATCGATATTGAAGTTCTATCTAGCAACACTAGTCGATTTATTCAACTAGAAAATAGTTTCAAAAACATTTTCAAAATTCGAACAATACTGAGATCTTATCTAAATCTTATGTAGGTACTTCTGTGTCGGTCATCCGTATCTAATATATAAAAATGAATGTTTGTTTGTTCGTACTCTATGGACTTCCAAACAGCTGATCCGATTGCAATAAAACTTTGAAAAACTTTTTGCTTGCATTCCGGGAAGATAATAGGCATAGTAGGTCTTATATATAAAAATCAATGTTTGTATGTCTACCATACCGATCATGCATTATAGGCGTAGTACAATTAAATTACAGTAGGTGGCGCGTGTGTCATACTATATAAAATTGCCAGCAAACGTCAAATAGACAAAAAAAGAAGACACGCACTTCAATAAGCACAATTAAAACACAAACACCTTATTACTTTGAGTGGCATTGCAACGCTTGCAGGGAACCGGCTAGTATAATATAAAAACAGCAGATCACATTCCTATTCGAATTTTAAATAATCAAATTGATTTATTCAATGCAGCAATTAGCAATACAGCGGCATTCGTGGTAACGAAACAAATGCCTTTCAATATTGAAAAAATCTATCCAATAGGCGTCAACCAATGCGAAATCATTTCCGCTGGAAACATTTTCAACTGTTTAAGCATTCATATGCCGTTCCCAGTTCGAAACTGAAAACTATGTTGGTACATTGATAGAATTTTAAAAAAAGAATAAAAGACAAAAATGCATAGACCATAGACTAGGCATAGCAGCGCAGATTTTTTCTGAGGCATAAACTGACGTATCAGTTTCATCATCTGGGTCGGGGTAATGTTTTAGGAACGCGTTATTTAAGATGAGATTTAATTTGTTTTAAACGTCAAAATCATGTGTTATATCAAATTTTAAAATATATCGAACATTGGCGACCTATTACTCCGTCAATGCTTAATTCTTGGAAGAGTCTTAATTCAAACACCGGACAGTGTAATATTTATTAGGCCGAAAATTTGATTTTTTTAATCTGTCTGCCGCAATATTTTTATGAATTGGGTTTAATTTTCTTCCCGTGAACATCAGTAGATTTTTTTTCGATTACTACTCATGTAAAGCGGTTAGTAACGCGTTTAGATAACAATTATTCTATCTAAATGCATGTTTATAAATTTTTAACAACAATATATTTCTATAAAGGGAGTTTTGTAGTATTTATACGAGCGAAACTAGACCTGATCGTATATAACATGAAACATGAAACATGTTGACTCATTTAATATATAGATTCAAGGTGCTTGATGGAATTTTAACATCAATAATCAATCATTTAAATTTCGTACAGAAAATAAAACGATTACAATTGGAATTTGAAATTGTTATTCTATCAAAAAATTGTATTCAACATCTATGTGACCATGAAAATTTTATTTAAAAAATATTGAATAAGTACCACAGATATTTTTATTCGTAAATATAATGTACCTTGTGTTAATTTTGAAGAAAGATGAAAAAATATTTTTAGTTACAAATTCCACAGTATAAATTTTGTAAGTTTGATCATTTTTAGATGATTCAGTAGGTTAATAATACTTACAAACCGAATGGATCCGTTTTCATCACGTTTTTGCTATGAATCATGCCTGATGGATTCGACCACTCAAAACAAATTCCAATTTATAGCTTTAGAATTGCTTATTGTGTTGCATTTCATCAAAACCAACGTCACGGACTATCAGCACTAATTTACTACATCCTCTGATCAAAAAAGCGAATTTAAAAAAAACAAACAGAACAAAGAAAAACATTAAAAAAAAAAGAGAGGTTAAATAGTCATTTCTGAGTACGATAAAAATAAAATTAATCATTGTTGTTTCTTTCTTTATTTAATAACAGCTTTCTGTATATAAATGAGATTCCCACAACAATTATAATTTTACAAATGTCTGTTCATAAATATTTCTAAAATAGACCAAACAAAAATGTGTAATTAAAAGTGACTGAATGCGGGTACGGGAAAGAGGTTGTTAAGTGGTTAAGACGATTTTTTATTTCACATTGTGCCTTCAAAAAATCAAAGATGTCAGTAAGGATTTAATTTTTATTTGCGGTAATATTATTTTGCGAGCATTAAAAAAATATCATCAATGTAAATATTCTTGAAAATAGCAAACCTGTCACTAAAATAAGAATCATCCGTTGAAAAAATAATTATGAGGTGGAAATATGCTCTTCTTCGACAACTTCTTCGTTCTTCATTTTGTAAATTTTATTATTTATTATTCATAAAATAGCTTCACACAATGGTGGGCTGGAGGGGGCTCGCGCGATCCCCTTGTTAAGTTTTACCGAGGCCGACGAGCACCTTGTTAATTTAATATTATCAGATCAAATAAGTACATAACAGCAATTTCTGACTTAAATATTATCTACGACAGCTTCAGTATACACAGTAGTACATTTTTAGCCAATTAAATTGATAATTTAACGGTAAATTGCATATTGCTACATATCTTAAGTGTATTATGAAACAATCGATTGCGTAATTAAGTATTCGATAAAATGGCATATGAGTGATAAAATATACACTCCTTCTCCAGAACACCGAGAATTCCTTTAAAATAATGCGAGCCCCTTGTTAACGTATTGGCAGCCCACCGCTGTTTTCACATGCAGATTAACGAATTTTGTTCATTGAAATATGCTTCAGTAATTAGTTAGTAAAAAATCAACTCAATAAATTTACATACATTAGGTTAACAAGTCAAATTCTGAATTTTCATTGTATAATCTAAAATGAGCCACACCATAGTCACGTTCTCACGTAGTATTAAATACATAAATTCAAATTTAATTACACTATCACAAGCAGTGGCGGCCGGTCAATGTGGCATTGGATCAATCCACCCCTTGTATATGCAGGGGCGGTTATATTTCATGAAATAATATTCAAATATAACATTTATATCATTCACTCATTTAAATACTTCATGTATTTATTGTCTAAAATAAAAAAAATAAAAATTCTAAAATATTTATTATATACAATAAAATACACGAAGAATTTAAAATGAGTGAATGGTATAAATGTTATGTTTGAATTTATTTCAAGAAATATAACCGCCCCTGCATATACAAGAGGTGCATTGATCCAGTGTCACATTGACCGGCCGCCACTGATCACAAGAGTCTTAATTGATATATATAAAGTACATTTGTTATCAAGATATATTGGGAGCCGCAATTAACCCAACGGAGAGTCGCATGGGAGCCACATTTGCCCACGTCTGGAATATAACAAATATGAATTGAAAAAGTCGGTATTTTGAAAAAATTAAGTATATAAAGATTCAATATAAAGTCTTTAAAGTAGTCATCTGAACTAAAGACAAACAAAAACATCATTATACTAATGTTTACAAGATTAATATAAAAAAAGCATTAATAGAATTAATTAAAAAAAAATTGATATTAAAAAATTATACGAGGTAAACTCATCCGATGGGAATTTTTTTGTCACTCGAGATCAATTCAAGGACAAATGACGTCATGTTGACGTGCTTAAGGTTTAAAATTTAAATAGACAAAATCTACATTAGATATTGACTTAATTTTTAGATGATGACTCCTTGACAAGGAGACCAGTTCTTCTACCACTTGGTACAGTGACGTTCCTAGGCTATTTTCCTATGTTCCTAGGCCCCTAGGCAGAGCATAAAATGGCACCCTCACTATTGAGAGCGATTAGTTAACCACTAGTCCTGTCCTAGCCCTTTCCTTCTGTTCCTACTCTCTTTGGAAAAAGAGAGGTTGAGCAACTGAGTAACAAGCAATTTTCGTAGAAAAATTTCTATTGAGATAAACTCCATATGCTCCATATTGGAAGCGGACATGGTAAAAAAAAAATTGATAACGTATTGACATTGGAGGCATCATATTTATTCAAGTCAAATTCATGTAAAAAAATCTGTGATCATTTTCCGCTCCCTAAAACTTGCCGCCCCTAGGCAACTGCCTACTCGCCTATGCCCACAGGACGTCCCTAACTTAGTATGAAAATTCACAACTTGATGTATCAATCGTTGCAAATGTATTTCGTATCCAGTCATAAGTTTTTATATGTAAGGAAAGTAATATGTATATCTGTAATCTTTTCTTCCAATTAAGTTATATGTTTTGTTATAGCGGAAATAGTTTCCTCGGCAATGTTTTCGTTAATTGAAGGAAGTTTTTAGCTTTTGCCATTTTTTCTGCGGTGCACTTGCAACAAGCTCACGGTGCACCAAATTCACCAATATCATATGTACATATATACCAATTAATGCCGGCAAGACTTAGGCCCGGAACCATTAAATCGCTATGGTGAAAAGGCCCATACATCTAGGAACAAATGTCCCGCGACATGATCCTGAACATCTACGTAATGTTCCAGAACACACGAGGGGTCAAAAATATAAAAAGCCAAGAACTTCAATTATGTCGCAAAAAGTCTTCAATTGGACCGTATGCGGCTTATTGTTCGCGGGTTGTTCATGCCTGATCCAACCCTAAACGATATACCACAAATGAGACTCACAAAACGCAACGCTGTCACTCGATGGATGATAATAGTACCAATAAGAGTTTCCCACGATCAGCTATTTCGCTTGAGATTTCTTAGTCGGATAGCTTGAATAAATATTGACATAAAAAGTAGCATTATCAATTTTTAACGGCGCCGTTTCTGCCTCCGTAAAGAATATGTATTACATTAAATATGCGTTCACAATTTATAATATGCATTTCCGACCATTAAAGATCAATTTATAGATAGTATACACATACACAACGAAGTATTTAAATGTTCAATAATTTTAATCTTTACATCGCAAATGGCTTTTTTACGGCTGTTCCATATTGCCAGAAAATTATGCATGATGACTAATAGCAATAACATTGCAAAACGTATGTTGAGATATTGTATGATTTCAAACCATTGTCGGTGACTGTGTGATGAAATTGCCCATAAAGCAAAGTGCAAACTTTGCCCACCAGTCGCGAAGCATGAGCGCAAAACTCTAAAGGTGTGATTTGAACGCCTTGTTGAAGCATTGCTTAAAAAATAAATATACTAAAAGACTTGAAAAGAGGGATAATGAGTATTATATTCAAAGAAGAATAAGAAGACATCCTACGTGCCACGCGACCGACGTGGTTTTAAAAAAATAAGAAATATTGTATGGCATTATTTATTTTTTTAATATTCCTGTGAAAATTTGGAGATATCAACACAAGTTGTTTTACGGGAACTGCTCGTTTCCGAGTCTCTAAGCCTTTAGTTTTTGAAAATAAAAAAAGATAGAAGAATGATTTAAGATTCCGACTGAAGGTGCTTGGTGGAATTTCAATATTATATTTGAATCGTTCAAATTATGTACATTCACACAAGTTTTGACACTAACGGCCCGGGTTTCGCCTTTCTGGCGTTCAAGTGCACTGATTAACATGAACTTACTTGGACGCCTGAAGATGCCGAAAGGCGATTTTTTCAAAAGTAGGTTTTTGTAAACGATTAGGGCGTTAACAGTTAACACCATAACCGAAGACAACGATGTTGACCACTCGGCTGCAGGCCCTATATGGATTATGAGAATATACATATATTTCATAAACCGTAAAGGCCAAATCCATACACAAACTATTTTGAAAGTACTGAAGTTTATCTGCCGGCTCACTATTGAGTGTCATTACAAAAACGCCCACCAATGTCTGCCAGGCAGCTCGCATATGATATTGAGTTATGTGGGTGCATTGTTATTTGTTACCACAATATAAATTATAAAACACCCTGTAATTCATTTTTTACGTAAATTTCAAACTGTGTAGCATTACGAAACTAAAGGCAGTGAGTATTCAAAGGACATGTGGGATGTTTTCAAATCTATAATCAGATATGTTTTCTACAGATTTACTCAAAATGTGTTAACTGTCAATTCTTGTCAAGAAGACTGAAAAGAGTTAAAAAGCATTTTATTTAAAAATAACACACAGGTTTTTTTAAGATTTCGACTGACGGTGTTTGGTGAAATTTCGATATTAAATTTGAATCGTTCAAATTATGTACATTCACAAAAAAATTATCACCAACGACCCGGGTTTCGCTTTCGACATCTTCAGGCGTTCAAGTGCAGGGATGAACTTGAACTGACGCTTAGTAAATGAATGTACCGTGTTTATATAAGCAATAAATGTATCATTAAGTTTAAAGCTATCGCTGGCGAAAAGTATTAACCCAAAGGAATGCCTACAGATTTGAATGGTTAAAATTTGTGTGAATGTACATAATTTGAATGATTTAAATACACATACATGTTTTTGTTATCATTCCACTGCAACAAATTCACTGTGGATTCCCAATAAATTTGAGGTCAATTACTCATGTTATCTTTTCGCAACGGGTTAGAAAGGTTCGAAAAAAATAATTATCAACTTCTTACTGGCCAGTATAAAAAATAAATTTCGGAAAACTCGGTAGGTGCGTAGTCTGTGAGTCGCAATAAAAAACTCATCAAAACTCTTTTTGTGATATTTATTTCCTCAACTACTTTCTTGCGTCAATAGGAAGATATTTTGATTACAATCTTTGTAAAAAATACGTACATAATGATACGTTACGTCGAAACGAATCAAGCTTAGAATAATTCGCCAATTTTAAGACAGCGAATATTCGTAATGTAAGAAACAATACCTATCACAAAATAGTAATCTATACATACAAAGAAGTATTCGTCTGGCTCTCTTTCACAATACAGCGAACGACTAACTTTGGAAAGATAATAACTTCGAAAATACGTAGGCCGGCACTGGCTATTTTGAAATAATATGCCTCGAGTAACCTAGCATCAACCTATCGTATCTTTGAGTCCATCATTATCGTTAAGTATTTTTTTTCACTCAAGAATGCTACGAAATCTACAATAATAATCTTCAAATTATTTTAAGAACTGTATTGCCCAAACAAATGTGTACAGAGAAATTGAGAAATAGTAATAAGACTGTTACAACATGTATTCAAGAAAAAAATAGATTTGAAATGTAGAATATAATCACCATTGCCGCATTGTTTGATTCATCAGTTAAGTGATGGATCATTATATTGCATATTGATCAGTTTGCCTGATTAATTGATGTGTCAAAGTGAGATTTTTTTTAAATATGGCAAACGGTGTTGCCAATAAATACGTGAATTTATAAACTAACCGTAGTTTAACAATTGGAAGAATGCCTTCATATGATATAGATAGAGAAATGAATGACTTAGAAGCACAAGATTCTTATACTGATCTGATTCTGATAGACGCCTAAGATCAATTCGAGAAGGAGAGATATCACAAGCACCCATTCCAAGATCTCAAATGAAGATTGAAAAACTTCGATGTTGAGGTTTCCGAGACATGAATAAAATCATATTAGTTTTTGATCAAGTGGTGATCGCTTAAATGGGCCAGAAATTGCCCATTACAAGCCTGGATGTTAGCCAATCATTGTACAAACCGCAATTAAAATTGCGCGAGGAAAAAAGAGTTAAAAATTTTCAAATAATTACCCCTGGACACCGAAAGATTATATTATATCAAGGTTATAATAATTATAATATCTGTTTAAAAGTTGATCCTATGTAAACACATTTAAAATAAACTTTGTCAACAAACTAAACGGAATATAAAAACAACATGAAATGGCTTGTGAGTGACAACAAAAAGTGTCAAAGTGTCCTTTACCGGTGGAATTGATTATCGACACACGGTGAAAAAAGATATTGAAATGATGACAGAAATAACTTTGCGCGAAGTAGTTCTCGTTTGCAGTAAACACATTTCACTGCGTTATTCGCAAGAAATTCGCTAACCGAAGAAAATTGACTACCTTGAAAGATTCGCGTTTTTTTTTCACCTTTTGTTTAAGTTTAAGGCGTTTCGAAACATTAACTTTACTGAAAGTTATTGACCTTAGAATGTTGAGTAAATAAATATGTAGCGAAGCATCTGATTATGGGGAACCAATCAGGTACATTTTCGTTTATCACAGTAAAAAAAACATAGTTATTCAGATATTTGGTGGATTTTCATTTAAAAACATCTCCACTTATAATGTGGTGCGAATTGATTTAAAGTGGAACATTTGAACATGAGGTGTTTACCGAGAACATTCAAGTTAATCGTTCGACTTCTCTTTTAGGACAGGGTAACAACAGGATGCGGTTACAAATGGTATTCTAGGTAGAAGTAACGAATCGATCCCTTAACGATCCGTTTTTGAGACTGAGTGAGGTATGCAATGCCAAGACAGGGTTTAACTATTTACAGTTAGCTTACGATGACTAGTTGTCAATCGGACGTTTTTTTTTTTCGGAATAGACATATTTGGAATTCAACTGGGAAACTTGCTGCTGCTGTTCTACAGGTATCATACGAGAACTTATTGTTAGTCAAGCGATCATCTTTTCTTTTTCGGTAAGGGCAAGGATTGGTCTCTAAAAGGACAATCAGTTGGCGGATTGCTGCTGCTACGACTCTATTAATGATGGGAAAGGCGGGAGGGGAAAAAATCGCGACTTATCGATAAATAATTGAATGTACGTGTTCCTACGGTGTTTCGAGCCCGTACACACCGCAGCCGATTAGCAAGTATGCTCAAAAGTTTTTACTATTCCGCTACATGACAGTCATACATGTAAATATACATTTCATTAAATCAACAAAAAATGACAATTTGTTTGTTCGATTAAAGCAGCGAATTATCTTGTCCATACCATAAAAGAATAATCATAATTTTTGTCTTTAAAAATTGACTTGTTTTAATCAGAGCTCTGAATTCAGGTAAAAAAAAGACTCCGACTCCGGATTTAATTAATATCCAACTCCGACTCTGTGTTGATTTTTACAATCATTTACATTTTACTAACATGGGCATGGATGTATGTGATGTCTTGAATCCCCCCCTGCCACCCATCCTATCCTATGAACGGGGCTTATCAAGAGTGATTAGCTAATCACTAGTCCTGTCCTAGCCCTATCCTTATATATCCACTATCTTTGAAAAAAGAGAGGTTGAGTAACAAGCAGTTCTCGTAGAAGCACTTATGTAGAGATAAATTCCATTAGGAGTCCATGTGCTCCACATTAGGAGCGGACATGGTAAAAAAAATATGTAAAGTTTACATTGTAAACCACCAGATTATTCTAGTTACAAGAATAATTTTAGTGCATATTCATCATTTCACCAATCAATATGATAGAGTTATAATTTTTAAGAAATGTATCTAAGTCGTAAAAAAATCCGACTCCGTGACTCTCTACTCCGACTCCACAGTCCTGGTTGTAAGCATGCTTAGGTCGGAAACTTTTAGAAGTTACTAGTTATGTCGTTGTATTCTTTTTTTGTATTAATTTTATAATTAAAATTTATATGTAACATATAGATTGAACTACAAGTAATTTATGTTCTCTAAATAATTTAAAATTGGAAAATCATACGACATAAACTCGATAAGAGGCAGTGGCGGATCCAGAAATTGTCCCAGGAGGGGGTCATTCAATTTGAAAATAAGCATGATACATAAATAATACATTAAAAAAATAGATGAAAGCCTTTTTTTATGCGATTTTTTTTTTTGCGCGATTTTGAAATACGCGATTTTTTTGGACGGCACCGTAAAAAAATATTTTTTGCGCTAATTTGAGGAACAATTTTTTTTTTCATACATTTTTGATACTTTTTTACGCGATATTTTGATTTTTGGAATCGATTTATCAAATCATATGAAAGTGAGGTTTTTTTACGCGCCACCTTCCTCCAATGTATCGCGTAAAAAAAGATTGGGTGTGTATAAAAATAGTCAATACATAATTAAGTAAGTATGTATTCTATAAAACATAGTAAACTAAACAATTAAAGAGCCCATTTCAAAATAAAGTTTTAATAAATTATAAAAATGGAAAATAAATTCTCCCAAGGAGGGGGCCATGGCCCCCATGCCCCCCCCCCCCCTTGGATCCGCCAATGATAAGAGGAGACATCACAAGCATGCATGTCTAAGAACGTACATTTAAATTTAAAAAATCTAAATGTTGAGTTACCTTACCGAGGCATGACTCAAGACCCGCCTGACCGCTAGGGAAATGCTCTTACCAACTAAGCAACAGAGGGCGTCTAAATAGAACACAGAGGGTGAGTTATATATACATTTTGTTATTTAATAAAATAAACAGTGTGTGTACGAAAATTTCAACAGACAAAACATTTTCAACCGAAAATAAAGACCAGCAGAGACAGTTTCGCCAACATAAATAGCTACTGCCGAAAAGCTATAATGGCCATTACATTTCCGAACGGAAGGCTGTTTCGTCGAGATAAAACTATAAGCATTGGTTATTTATTGCCAGAACCTTTTCATGGAAGCTCCGGCACAGCTTTTCAGCTTTCTGCCGGCGGTGGGAGCTTTCGGAAAAATCACTTTGAAAATTGCTACGATTCGACGATTTGGAAATGTATCAATTTGAATCTTTGTTCCAAATAGTGACACAGTGATATTTTTCCCAATTCTAAAAAAAACTACTTTTGAAGATAGCATATACATGGAATGTTATGTTAAAAATAGCTGTATATCAAAATAAATAAATATAAGATATACAGTTGATCACTCAAAGCAGTGATGCACAAACCGCGTCCCTTTTTGAATTTTGTGGCGGCCCTTAAATCTTTTTCTCAAACATATTTTTTTCACGTAAAATATTTATTTAATAAATGTAAGCAAAATTTTTCTTCAATGAAGGAGAATAAATCGGTTCATAGGAACAGGCTTACAAATATTATATTAAATAAAAAAAAATAGTTAAAAGTTAGGACCAAGAACGCATTAACTTATGAATTGCATATAAATGAAACACAAATATTTCACAATAAAACGATTTTTAATAAGCAATTACTCATGATCCTTTTCTTGCATGGCTTATTTATTTTCGAAATAACACAAAAAATAATATAATGGAACGTATTACTCATTTATCTAAATTCAATTAATCTATTTTACACGGTTTGAAGACTGTTTTACATGGAATACATACATATGTTATGTATAAAAAAGCATTGAGCGTACTGAAAATCATTTTTTTCATTGCGGCCCGAACTCACGATAATTTGTTTTATGCGGCCCGCTAGAAGGTAAAGGTTGTGCATCACTGACTTAAAGTAAATAAATATATTAAGAAAAGCACAATATTCTTTTTTACTTATTTCCACGTGTATTTACCAATATCAGAACCGGTTTCGAGCATGACGATCATTATCAACCGATCTTGATCTTGTTAAATGAAAGTGGTAAAGTAATATTGTGTTTTTCTTGATCCCGTAATACCTTTCCAGCAAGTATTGACAGTGAATAAATAAAGTATTATTGTTTTTATTTCGGGGGTGGTCACAAATTTTTAATTCATGCGTTTATTTTAATTTATATAATTGTTGATGATGATCGACCGATATCACGAGAGAACAATACAACCCCATTATATAGGTCCGCTAACGATCAAAAATAACTTCTCAATTAAACCTACTGGCCATTTTTGCTATATGTCAAGTTTAGTAGAAATAAAAATGAGTAAATGAAAATTAATATAACTTCTATGAATAATTAATGTATAGCTAAATAAAACTAAAATAACTGGTTAAAGGGCAGGTGTTACTATTCGACATAACGTGAAACGTAGATTGACAACATAGGCCATTTGCAACGAACTTCGTACGTTAATTCAATTTATCTTACTTAACTAACTAACTAAGCGAAAACAACGCTATTTTCCGACATCGCGGGAAAATAAAACGTTAAATTGCACAAAAAAGACCGGACACGTAAATTCTGGTGCATGTTACGAGGCAGGCCCGTAGCTAGGAATTATTCAAGTGGATGAAATAAATGAATCACTATGTTTTAAAAACCATTGTGCACATTTTTTTATGAAAACGACCTATCAACGGTACATTTTTTCTTTAGCTATATCCTATCTAGTAAGCCTGTGAGCTTTAAATTCCAAATTATCTGTTGAAGAAATCATTTCGAAAATTTGAGTCATTTGTCAAAAAAACAGTTTGATTCACGTTACCTGCATAAAAATTAAATGGTTATATTTATAACATTTGCGAACACATTTACAGACAATGCCAAAAAAAATATTAATGTAATGGCAGCTTTTCTTCATTAACTTGAAAAAACTTCCAGAGTAACAAATAGTATACATGTATTTTTAAATTAAAATAGCTAATACGCGAAAAAGATTAATCACGCGACAAAAACAACAAAAAGTCATGTTAATACTCCTGAAAAATAAAGCTGTGAAGACTCACCTTGTATCAGCACCAACGACAAGTTCCGCTGTCGAAGTTCTTCTGTGTTCAGGCTGGTTAACGAGTAACTTTTCAGTTCTTCCGTTCACAATTGGAGGCACAGGACTTGACACTTCAACAACACCACTTTCCTCACTATCCTGGACGTGTCTCTTCACTGGAGTAACCTGGGCAGTAACCGCTACAGGAGTGCTTATCCTCCTCGTGTCCACAACATGGTTAGTCTTCTCCGGCGGTAGACCTTCAGGTTTCTTTTCGGGTTCGGACTGTTTGTCTGGCGCTGAGACCGGATGCCCGTTGGGGATGGGTGGCTGGAGTACTTGGGCGGATGTCACCACGCTGGGGGCTGCCTCTCCATTGTTGTTGATGGATGTGACGTATATTGGAGAGTTGGCGATGAAGCCGTTCAGCTGCTCTTGCTGCTGCTTCTCGGCTGCTGACTGGAGAGATCCGGATGCCTGGTTTAACTGAAATTAAATTTTAAAAAATGTTATTAGTTGATGAAACACGATATATTATGAAAAAGTAACTGTATGCATAGCACTCTTAATTATTAAGGGTATTCTATTGTTATCACTGTGCGGTATTCTTTACTTATAAGGACAAGCGTGACCATATGGTCACAGTAAACACCGTTGTCTATTGATCCCACTATTCATCCCTTTTCTACCTGAATATCGTTACTTTCACTCATATTTCGTTAAGAAGGGTACAGACTTCAGTTAGTCATCAGCCGCGGGGACAGAAACAGCCACCAAAGTACATGCGATTTTTTGAATTTCCGTTCTTTTTAATGGACTTTTTGAAACTGTTAGCTATTTTTTTCTCAAAACATCAAATTATTTACAGTTCTTTTGCTATTATATTTGTATTGAAATTATGTTGGTCAAATTGTAAATATTTAAAAAAAAATCACGTTTAGCTATATTTCAACCCCGAATGTTTGCGTGCCCATACGGTCACCTTTGTCCTTACTTACTGTACACAATATTACACGGTAATGAAAGAATGAGCATGACCATACAGTCATGCGGGGTTTCTACCGAAGCCAACGGCATTAACCACTCAACCACGCAGCCGGTAAAAGACAATATAAGTTCTGAACTAACAATTCTTATTGAAATGAATAAAAACACTCAAATAATAATAAAAGATTATTTTTATATGCGCGTAAAGTATTGCCATTAATTTAGTACCTTGGTTATATCAAACGGATACCAAAGTACAGTAGGAGAAAACGCATACGATATCGATGTTTATTTCCTTAACTGTGTTCACAAAACACACTAGTTTTATAACAAATATAACTGCTCACTGACACTAAATCATGTTTCATTTAATTCTTGCAATTATCGTCACATTACATTTCTTTTATTTTGAGTCACTTTTCGTGCAATAAAAAACGATGATTCACACATTATTTTCAATCGAAAATATGCAAAGTTTATTTATTGGATTTAGTATACAAAGATGATTAACACAGCGGATGCGTTTCAGCTGAAAACTAAATTTATATTGAGAAACATCTAAAAATTGTCATGCTAAAAGCAATATTTACTGTTATTTTCAGGGCTGTGAAATAGGTGTCACACACACTCATCCCCCGAATTGCGCGATACTTTTGTTATGCAGTTTCATTTTAACGCGGTTAGTAAAAATGTTATTTGGAAACGTTGTGTGGAAAAAATACGAAATACAAATGTCTAATTAGAAGGATATTTTCGCTAATTGTGGAATTGAACTGATCAATCTTTTAGATGCCAGTTAATAAGAAAATTGTTAGAATGTAAAAAGACAGCGTCGAAAATTAGGATGAACAAGTTTTAAGTTTTAAATTTTTCATAAACCATGGAATGTCAAGTCTGATGATACTTCTCAAAGGAGCGAAACGCATTTAACATTTTGTAAAAAAAAATATTTTATGTTAGAATACGATTTTAATATTTCTTCACTATCAATCATCACAGTCGCCTGCTGTGGCCCAGTTGGTTAGAGCTTGCTCTACCGATCACGCAGGTCTGGGTTTGATTCCCCATCAGATCACAGTTAATTTGAGAATTATTCAATTCAAAGTTGCGATCGAAGACTGGGTGTTTGTGATGTCAATTCACATTATTTCCTCTCCTCCCATCTTTCTGATCCTTTAATAACTGGATGTAGCAATAGTGATTAGCCAACCACTAGTCCTGTTCTAGCCTTATCCTTCTTTCCCTACTACCCACTCTGAAAAAAGTGAAATCGAGCGACTGAGTAACAAATAGTTCTCGTAGAAAAAAAAATTTGTTGAGATACCTCCATTAGGAGGTCATAAGCTCGACATTCGGAACGCACATGAATTTAAAAAAAAAATCAATCATCCTTGTCCACTTTCTGTATTTACATATATAAAATGAAGTTATGACTGGACTATGGAAAATGCAGGCTCGTTTTCAACATTACTTATTCATAATATAACGCGGTGTCTTTCCAAACAAAAAAAAAATGAAAAAATATTGTCTGTATTCTTTCATTTTCAAACAATCGACAACAATTTTGTAGTATTCGTCTAAACAGTAATAGTAAGTTACATTTGATAAACATGATTACATTATGACATAATGAGCTATTTACGAAAGTTTATCTGTAAAATAAATTAACATATTAAATAAAACTATTAATACGAAATATATAAGTGTCGGATTAAGTATATTTTTAAGCGGCTCGACAGCCCTGATCAGTTTTATCTGATATGTGGCAATCTGTGTTCATATATTTCAAATGATATGATGAATCCATAGAATGGAGTCATCAATTTTTACATAACTCCAAACTAAAGCATCACACGATTTGTTATTTTAGTCGAACGGTAAATTTGTGTTCAAAGACATATATGTAGATGTTGGTGTTTTTTTTTTATCCTTTATAGAACATTATTCCTAATCTATAAAGGGACCGCAAAAACGACTACTATACAAAAATAGTCATTATTTCACACTCAGAAAAGTAACATTGAGCGACTGATTCAAGTTGGTTTTCCTAAAACATTTTATACTGAAATACACAATTAGGAGTTCGTATTATAATTCATATTAGAAGTAGACTTAGATAAATAAAAATAATTACTTCACTTATTCAACTACAATTCCTTTCCTAATCACTTTGAGGGCAGTTTATAAGCACTTCTTGGAAGAAAGGTTTTAAATTTACAAAAATAAAAAAAACACTTCCACAATAATGGCGATGAACGAAATCTGAAAATAATATAAAAGATTGTGTTTAATTTTTACAAAAAATGCTTTCTTTATCCCAGCCATCTATATTAAATCTCTACAACGAGCAACTGCCGTACAACTAGTTAACGTAAAAAAATCTGTTGTGATATTGCATTATGAGTTTATATTCTTTAACAAACCTTGCTTAAAACATGGAAAACATAAAAGTTTTTTTATATTATATACAATATGAATGAAGTCTCTGGTATTTCGTTTGGGTATATATTTAGAATTATCTTGTACCACTGGCATCATTCATTTATTAAACAAAGTATTGTTTACATGGTAAATGTATTAATTGTCACATGTGTTTTTGTCGCCATATGGTTTTTGTCGAAACAGATATCGAGTCAATAATTTTGGCCCAGCGGGTGACTAAGTGATACACAGGTCTATGAAAGGCACTGCGAATCATTACAATATGTATGAGAATAATTTAAAAACTTTCATATGTCAAAATATTGTAATAAATTATACATTTTAAGTAAAAAATTGGTTGTCTGTAAAGTCGGTTTACGGACGATAGTTTAACGTGACAACGTCATAAGAAAACATTGATGAAATGATTGCATACTTTTATGAATAAAATGGAATCATTTTTATTGAATTATCATTATTTTGTATGGATACGAAGAAGGAGTGAAATGAAATCTACAATTTTTTATTGATATATTTTATTCGCACTCATTAATTCAAATATGTTTATTACTTTGATGAACAGTTTATTTACAAGTAACAATGTGCTTTTAGCAATTTATTTACAACTTTTATACATGTGTGATATTTAATGTCTTCCAATCTGTGTTATTTTGTTAAAGATAGGTCGGTGATAGGAAAAGTAGGAAATGAATTGAAGTATATTTGTTATACGTTAATCAGATTTTAAATATGCAAGAATTAATTACCTTTATTGCCGCAATTGTTGTTGTAATATAAACAATGAAAACCACATTAACATTTCACTTCACTTTATAAACAGTTGTAAACAGATCACGTGTAGGTACTGTAGGTGTATAAGTTGTGTGCTGCCGCTGTCTCTTTTCTACTCAGACGCATCGACCAATCGAGTGGAAGAGAGATAGATGCGGCACAATCCGAACGGTAGGCCGATCGTGCCTCTCTATCGCTTATCCGCGCTCTCGCTCGCACGCTTGCCTTCGGCGTAACGCGACAAACGGGACAATGAGTCATGTTTTTTCGTGCGTGCAGCGGGCGTTCATCGATTTATAAGACGTTGTCACGTCAAAAATAATAATTTGTATCTGGGTATATAATATTCAATTCACCGCAAAATAACCTTTATCGACATAATATTATCATATATCTCGAACCATCATATTCGATTTAAATAAAAATAATAATTGTTATGTTTAATTGAAATAACTTTGGTAAATAAAATACTTTTGAACCCATGAATTTGGACAATTCTCGGACGAACAAATCCAATCCACTTACCCTAACCTTAGTAATGAATGAGAGTCACAGTTTACTTTCATAGAAACATTTTAGCCGTCGCGAATCACTTGCTTTAACAACTCCTTTTTTAGTATAAGCAAAATGAGAAAAAAAAATACTTCACCCATAAAAAATAAATAAGTATGTAAGAGTAATTCTATCAATATATTCAATTTGTAGCAAACGGAGAACACTTTTATTTATAATAATGACATTATTACTGAAGATATTTTACGACAGCTGGTTTTAAGTCATTAACCTATCTTTATGTAAAGTAAAAAGAAATTAAAAGTTGTTCGATAATCGCTTTAACTATATCCTAACCTAATATAAAAAATGTATAAAATTATTTACAATTCAATGTATAAATGCTATGCAATGTAACTGAAAATAACGAAAGTCTAAAATTGTTAATCAATCGGTTACACCAATGCTTTTTTGGAGCGAAAAAAATATTATTTTAGATTTATTATACGGCGCCAATGTGAGATCACACGCACGGGCGGCCGATCTTTCCTGAGTGGGCCTGTTTTTTTATGCAGCGCTAAGAGACATGCAAATGTTTTTTTCATTCAATTTTTTATAATGACAATGTTTACCGTGTATTATAACTGATAGCAATGATAAGGAATGCTGAATCAGGCAATGTAAAGAAGATTATTTGTATAGTGGTATTTACCAAATGATAAAATGGTATAAACGACAGAATAGAGCATTTGCAATATGTGTAGTTCTATAAATGTTATACCAGTGATTAACCTGTATTTAGCACAGTTAGCTTAAATTAAGTGCGATGAATGGAAATAGAAATTTCTTGTATCGACCATAATTTAGCGGGCATAAGGGTATATTGATAATTCACAACTTTACATGACTAAAAAAACAGTATTCGTTGATAGGTTTGATTATCACTGCAATTAATTACATACGACACGCGGAGCTTTTTTACAAAAAAAAAATGTATATGCTTGAGACATGAGGTAGATTAAATCTAGAGGTGGGCTGCCAATACGTTAATAACACGCTCGCTTAATATAAGAGCTTTTCCCGGTGCTCCAATGAAAGTGTGGATTTTTTTAGCAATTATACAATTATACACAATAATTATTAAAGCAATCGAATGTTACGTAATTTACCATCATATATTATTTTATATAAAAAATAAGCCTTTTTATTTATTATGCACCCTAAGGCAGTCATTTGTTTCATAATACAATTAAACCATCTACGGAATTTGCAATTGATTTGAAAATATGTTTTTTATTAATTATTTAACAAGGGGGCGGGGTTTGCCAACCTAAGTTGAAAATAACAAATTGACTTAATAGGAATCCAGACAGAATGGCATCGAAATAGCTATCAACTAGATTTCATAATTCTTGTGGAGCTACATACCTTTTTATTATTATCATAATATTGTTAATAGAATTTTGCAAAGAAAAATGATTAATCAATCAATATATGGAAAAGTATATTATTTTGATATAATCAGTACGGCGAAGGCAGTGTAGATTTTGTAAATAATGTTTATATTGAATGCATAATTCGTTCTTGTAATGCTTCTACGTGTCTAATAAATCACCATTATCATCCCTAACATACTTAAATGTGGAGATTTTATAAATAATATCTCGTATAAAGTTTATACGCTGGTTTTATTATTTCCGTAGTGAAAAATAAAATCATAGATCTGGTTATAAATTGGGGATAAAACATAATTTATTATTCTACACTAGATCGTCTGTAGAAATGAAATCGGATACTGGAAAATCATCGTGCCAGGAACGGAGTCAGACTTACGGCGGTAAATGGCGTAGCTGTGAGCGCACACTTTGAGAGGGCCGGAAATTACAATAATTAAAGTTCATATTTTGTATCTTTATACGTTATTTCATTTAGTAATTCAATGCCCGCCAACCTTCAAACATCATCTGTTCCATCCAAATACGTGTTACGCTCGTATAACAAACATCTTTATTTTTTTTTCAAATATACTTAAGTGAATGTAGGTACTTGGGGGTGAGAAAGGATCTAATAGTAACAAAGTATAGATTAGTGAGTTTTCATATAAGAAATAATTCATTACAATTGTAGCCTAAGAAATATTTTTATTTATTTATTATTCAGTTTCTGTAGCCAAGTGGTCAACTCTCATAGACTTTTTTAAGCGATTGCGGGTCACGGGTTTGTAGGTTGGTTCTTCTCTGCAAAAAGTACGGATTTGTGTGATTTCTTCCTACCTATGTATATCCTATCTTAAGCAAATCTCTAGTTCTTCCTTAGCCTTATTTTTCTATCTCAAGCAAAGAGGTTAAATTTGAGAAACTAAATATCTTTTTTTAAGTGAAATCTGTTTAGATCAGCGGTCGGGGAACTGAGGCGGAAATGAAATTTTTGGGGGTGATAAACAAAAAATTTGCTGCATTTGCAACAACCTACCTTTGTGAACGAGGCTTTTAAAACCACTCTAATGAACATAAAAACGAATAACAGAAATCGATTAAACGCCAAAGACTATACTCAAATTTCTATTACATTAAAAAGCCCAAGTTTTGAAGTTATTGTATCAAACATGAAGCAGCATGTTTAATTTAAATTTACATTGATTGTCTCCTTTTCAAAATGAGGGGTAATATCGACTTACGCAAAAATATTTTGGGCTAATGGTTAAAAAAAGTTCCCGACCGCTGGTTTAGATGCTTATGTTTAATCATCATTTAATATTTATGCGATAGGTAAATTTCCTAAAAAGATAGAACTTATAAAACTTCTTGATTCATTGATTGCTATATGTAATTATTTTTCACACAAATTAATCGTTACTCGATAATAAAATAAAGCACTACTTTTACTGATAGTTGTCCTAAAACACTTTTCGGCACATGGGAAAGTGCACGTTGAATATTTGATAAAATTCGCTTCTGTCGGTGATAGAGGGAATGGCGGCAGGGGATGTGATGGGGGATAAACCCGGCAGGCTGAATGTCCTGTAAATCCTCAACACTGGAGTCATAAACATTCAGAAAGGCAATTTCAACTCACCGATCGTAAAAGTAGTGATTCGTATAATTTATTGGCCTTGTAACAGAAGCTAAGAAAAACGGGAATTATACCAAGCGAAAAAATCATTCTCCAGAAAAAGACGAAGCACATTCCGTGGCTTCGGAAATATGCTGCATATAAAATAAAAGATTTACATACGCGGCATTTAAATGGAAACCAATTTTTTTGTTGGGGTTTTTGAGGGTTTACGCATAATAGTTATTGAAACACGTGTTGCGATAGCAATGAACACTAACATAAAAAATCAAAAAATGTAAATAATAATTTATTCATGCAATTCAAAGTTTTGTTCAATTCGATTCCATAATGTTGAAACAGAGGTGGAGAGGCTGATAAGCAACAGTTTTCACTAAGAAAACTTCTGTGTATATGCTCAATTAGAAATTTGTTCAGTTTTCAATTCAAGACATTGCATAGATCAGGGTTTCCCAAACTGTGTTCCGTGGGTCCTAAACAGGTGTTCCGCGAAAATTTGGAATGGTAATATACGCTGCAACACATTTAAGCATCTTTTACTTCATATTACAAATCGAGTGATGGTAAATCTTCTCTAACGTTTAAAACGTCAAATACAGGCGGAGATTTTGAATCACTAAGAGCTTGATTTACTTATATTTTATGTGACACATTTTAAAAATAATTAGTTAATCAATAAAAACATATCATTTGCCACTTATAATTTATTGATGATATTTTAATGTTAATGTTATATATAGTTAAGCATTTTAATTTTGTGTAATTATAATGTAATTTGTAAATCCTTTTAATTGATAGTAATTCCTTACACCCTTTTTATTTCAATTTAACTTGTATAAATAGCACTGTTTAATTTATTTTCCTTATCAGTTAATAATGCTCGTTAGGAGCGAAACCGGTCCTGATCAAATAAATTTTAAGTGGAAAAAGTACTAAAAATCTTTTATTATTTTTATTATAATGCCATTTCACCAATTATTGACAGTGAACACCTTAAAAGTGATAGTTAATCAATAGTAAGTGATTTAATAGCATATATTTTTACTATAATGAATTATCGTACTTTCAAAAATAAGCTGTGTTCCGGTAACATTTCCAGATTTGCAAAGTGTTCCATTGCAAAATAAGTTTGGGAAACCCTGGCATAGATGCATGCTTCCGAACAGAAATTAATAAATTTATAAAAACTGTCCGCACTGACATTCAAACCCGTGACCTCTGTAGATAAAGCCAATGGCGTTGACCACTCGACCATCTTACCTGTCATATCAAAACTAAAATTTTCAGATTGCCCTACTGAAATTAGGGCAATATTGCCATTGATATAGCAATATTTTTAATACCATCGTATAAATTATAAATACAAAAAAATGGTTTTAAATTGAGGCAGCTGGGTAGTTTTCATTTAAATGCAAATATTACTTCATTTTTATGCGCAAACAAGTTGAAATGTTAAAATAAAATTAATTCGTCAATAAAACGAGATAATTAAAGATTTAAATTACAGCGAATCCCCTCTATTATAACATAAAAGCTTCGATATTGCCAGAAGAAAAGCGATAAAAGCAAACGAGCTTGATAATAATATAATTAAGTAGATACGTAGTAAAAAGAGAAATAAATTTATTTTGTGGTAAGTAACGAAATAAAATCGACGATTATCATTGGCTTAAAGATCTTATCTCAAAAAAGGGGCTCGTTTGTTATTATCAGGGATGGAACAATGGGTAATAAAATCAACCCTTCAGTAAGGCACGTATCACCGCCGCGATCTTCCCTAATCGATTGTTAAGAGTTACCTATGTTTTTTTTATCGAAACGGTGTAGGTATATCGAGGGGAGCAATTCCATAAAAAATCATATTGGCGTTCAACAGTTCACTGGCTCAATTCCCTTTTTGATTTATATAAGAACTAGCTGGCCCGACGAACTTCGTACCGCCTCAGAATCAATAAATGGGGGGGGGGGGGGGGGGGGGGGGGTGGGGGGGGGGGGGGGGGTGGGTGTGTTGGGTGGTTTGGTGGTGGGGGTGGGGGGTGGGGGGGGGGGGGGGGGGGGGGGGGGGGGGGTGGTTTGGGGGGGGGGGGGGGGGGGGGGGGGGGGGGTGGGGGGGGGGGTGGGGGGGGGTGGGGTGTTGGTGGGGGGGGGGGGGGGGGGGGGGGGGGGGGGGGGTGGGGGGGGGGGGGGGTGGTGTTGTGGGGGGGGGGGGGGGGGTGGGGGGGGGGGGGGGGGGTGGTGGGGGGGGGGGGGGGGTGGGGTGGGGGGGGGGGGGGGGGGTGGGGGGGGGGGGGTTGGGGGGTGGGTGGGGTGGGGGTGTGGGGGGGGGGGTGTTGTGGTGGGGGGGTGGGGGGGGGTTGGGGGGGGGGGGGGGGGGGGGGTGGGGTGGGGGGGGGGGTGGGGGGGGGGGGGGGGGGGGTGTGGGGGGGGGGGGGGTGGTGTTGTGGGGTGGTTGGGGGGGGGGGGGGGGGGGGGGGGGGGGGGTGGGGGGGGGGGGGGGGGGGGGGGGGGGGGGTGGGGGTTTGGGGGGGGGGGGGGGGGGGGGGGGGGGGGGGGGGGGGGGGGGGGGGTGGGGGGGGGGGGGGGGGGGGGGGGGGGGGGGGGGGGGGGGGGGGGGGGGGGGGGGGGGGGGGGGGTGTGGGGGGGGGGGGGGGGGGGGGGGGGGGGGGGGGGGGGGGGGGGGGGGGGGGGGGTGGGGTGGGGGGGGGGGGTGGGGGGGGGGTGGGGGGGGGGGGGGGGGGGGGGGGGGGGGGGGGGGGGGGGGGGGGGGGGGGGGGGGGGGGGGGGGGGGGGGGGGGGGGGGGGGGGGGGGGGGGGTGTGGGGGTGGTGGGGGTGGGGGGGGGGGGGGGGGGGGGGGGGGGGGGGGGGGGTGGGGGGGGGGGGGGGGGGGGGGGGGGGGGGGGGGGGGGGGGGGGTGGGGGGGGGGGGGGGGGGGGGGG